>VWZE01007414.1:1457781-1518217 GCA_013396675.1 Eubucco bourcierii | reverse complement strand
GGCCACAAAGATGATCAGAGGGCTGGAGCAGCTCTCCTATGAGGACAGGCTGAGGGAGTTGGGGCTCTTCAGCCTGGAGAAGAGAAGGCTTCGAGGGGACCTGATAGTAGCCTTCCAGTATCTGAAGGGGGCCTACAGGAAGGCTGGGGAAGGATTATTTACAAGGTCCTGCAATGACAGGACAAGGGGCAATGGGCTTAAACTGGCAGAGGGGAGATTTAGACTAGATGTTAGGAGGAAGTTCTTTACAGTAAGGGTGGTGAGGCACTGGAACAGGTTGCCCAGGGAGGTTGTGGATGCTCCCTCCCTGGATGTGTTCAAGGCCAGATTGGATGAGGCCTTGAGTAACCTTTACTAGTGGGAGGTGTCCCTGCCTATGGCAGGGGGTTGGAACTAGATGATCCTTGAGGTCCCTTCCAACCTTACCATTCTATGATTCTATGTAGCAGCTGACCACCTATGTCCTTCTATCTGACTGCAGGTACCCACTCTGCTGAGTTCATATAAACATTGAGTTGCAGAGACTCTCAATAAACACAGGTTGATACTGGGGAGAGAAAGGTTCACCGTTTTCCCACATGGCTTTCACAGTCACATGCCTCATCTGTACTGTTTCTACGCCTTCTCATACTTAAATACTGGTGTTGAATGTAGAAAAGCGTGGATCAATGTGAACAGAAACACTCATGCCAATTAAATCTCCCACTGGAGAGAAGGGTTGTTGGCAGTTTTCCCCAAAGTATCCTTCTCTCTGTTTTCATGGTTGTGTAGTGCTGCTAATTTCCCTGTGATGAGTCACTGAAAGCATTTATAGAGGTGAGATAGGGATTTTCATGCCTTAAATATAGCCTCATGTCAACACACATGGAGCAACCACAGGAGCTGGTTGCTGAGCTAGTCATTAAAACTCAGAGCTGGTCCCAGCTTCTCCTGACTGAGCGCTTTACAGAGAGGGAATAGAGGAGTTGAGGAACAGGGAGAGAGTTGCCACACATAGTCTGAGACCACAAGATCAGAGATTACAGTGTGATGGGATATATCACAAACATAGATTAATGTGGGCCGAAAAAGAGACTAGTAACTATGGGAAGAGCTGGGCAAAAAAGAGGGTTGCTTCATGATGGCTTTTGTGAATCATCTGTGGCAGTGCTGGGCTGGTCCTAGACAAGGCACTAGTTCAGCTCTGCTGACCCATTGGGATGTTTCAGGTGTTAATACACCACCTTTACCTCCTGACCTGGCTTTCAGGCTGTTGTGCTTTGTGCCTGTGTTCTTTCCCATCAGCTGTGAATGCAGAAGTCACCCCTCAGATGGGCCTTGGAAGTTAGTGTGTTCCACTGTGCCTCCTCTTCAAGCTCACATTGCAGAGTTTCCCTGGTCCACTGGGTCCAGGAACACCCCCCACTGTGTACCTTTTGGCAGGGGTATGTGATCAGGCAGGCGGGAGCTTCAGGCAGCCCCAAACCCTCCCCACTGCAATCAAGTTCCTGGGCTCTGAAAGCAGGTGCAGCCTCTGCCTGTGTTCTGAGCTTTGCGCTACTTGGATGGGTGCTGGGCTGCCTCTTTGGGCATTTCAGTTGCCTCCCAAATGTGCTACTAGCTAAAGTTCTAGTTAAAGATATTAATAACTGTGAGAGAAGGTTTATAAAATCAAAACCATCCCACAGGAGTACAATGAGAATCTAAGATGCTTCTATGGTGGCTGAACGTGGGACACTGTCTCCTCAATTGATATGCAAATTCCACCTGGCTAATTGGCTTTCTCAGCTGTCTACAGAGTGCATGTATAATTTATAAAGGACTGGATATGTCTGGCCTCAGAACATAATAGCTGATAACATTGAATATTCATGAATTCCACCAGCTAATAGGGAGATAAGACCATAAGTAGTTTTGACACATTGGAGTGAACCACCACAATCTGTTTTCATTTGAACTAAAATATTCTGTGGCACTTTGGATCTTCAGAAAACATTTAGTTCTCTTTTAATCCAGAATGTTTAAAGACTCTTTAGATACCAACTTGAAGTGGCCTGTAACAATTAAAAGACATATCGTGGGTGTGTAGTGGGTGCCCTAGACTCAGATTTATCTTGCCAAGGCATAAAAACATCACAGATTTTCCTAACAGCACTGGGTATATCTTTATCTTCCCCCATCAGGTTTGCAGTTCCATTTTATTGAAGCATGCTAGAAAATGGATGTTTTGGGAGGAATAAACAAAGTGGGCTACTGAAATGATTTCAATTAGGCAGAATAGCATTTATTTAAAGGTGAGATCTTAAGTTCTGGTGTGCAGAATTGATGCTGAAAAGATACATGAAACTGCAAATATGCTGTCTGGAAGTGGAACTCAAGCTTTTTTAGGTTACGAGTTTGGAAAACTCATGTTTGAATCTACACCATTAATTATATTCAGATTTTAAACTAAAATCCAGAAGTTGGAGGGAATGATAGCAGCTGGTCTGTACTTATAATGAAGGCTTCAACATTAACAGAACTATTAGGTTTTGAGACTGCAGATTTGAAGCACCTGCAATTTCATTAGGACTAGAGGCCACTTCTTAATTCAAGGATAGAGTCTTCGGCCAGCCCAACAGCTGCATCTGCTGATGCCATTAAGGAGGCATTTGATGCAGCTCACAAGAAGCTACAACCAGCACAGACCACAAATGGAGTGGTCAGTGAAGAAGGGGATGGAGATTTGAAACAGCATAAAGACCATGTTTATCTATAGAAAACTACTGGTGTTAAGGGAGAGCTTCATATATACCCAGGCTTTCTATATCTGCTGCCTGATACATTGGGGTACTACATTCATGCTGTGGATGGAATCCAGTAAGGTTTTTATCTTCATTCAGGAATATGCAAAAGTGAAGACTGATTTTCTTTTTATTGTTTTTTTAGGTGAGTTTTGTATCTTAGAACAGCCTTGGATGGTTTTTGCTCCATCTCTCTTGGCTCTTAGATTAATCCTGTTCAAAGCAACTTTCTGCTGTTTGTGATGAGGTAAGTTTCTGGGATTGAAGTCTCTGTTAGTGGACCTCATTTTGATTGGCAGCTTTCTCACTTCTATGCAGCCATAAAAGGATGATTGTGATGTACCTAAAATGCAGTTTCACCCTAGTTCACACCCCTGTAAAACACAGGAAAGAGCTGAATTGTGGGGGAGGCTCTGTGTTTCTTGCCCTGCAGCCAGCACCCTTGTTTGTGTGATGTGATGAATTAATGCAGGTGGCTGCATGAGCTCTTCTGGAACAGAAAGTTGAAGCTGCACTGTTAAAGAACAAACATATCAAAGAGATTTATATGGTACTAAGCCACACTGCACTGCCACTAAAACACACTGTGTTTTGAGAGGAGAGCCTTAACAGTCTGTGTAGCATAGTGAAGCTATTCATTTGATGTGCTTTCAAAGATGCTTGCAGCATTTAAACTGTAAAGTAGAACTTATCAGGTGGCTTGAGGAATGTTCTTGAAATACCTGAGGAGAAGTGTGTTTCATTAATATCAGCATTTGATAGGCAAGACCTCTTGTAATGCACAGTCCTGCATGATTGCAATGGAGAGGGAGTGTCTGAATATCTTTGAAGACCTTACTCTTCCATTTGAGTAGCATGAAATCTCCTCCTAGGCCATCAGCTTCCTCTTAATAGACTCTCTTTCCTAATCCAGGTATCAGGGTGGTACCTCAGTCCCACGTGATCGGAGGTGTTTCACACCCCAGAATTCTGAATCAGTCTGAAACATGACCAAATTTTGGATGAAGGGCACAGGAAGCAATGCAGGACCCTAGCTATCAAAGGAATTAAGTCTTCTGGGATTTAATAGGTAGCAGGTGTTCTGCTTGATGTTATCAGAGTGAGACAGGCAGCCTTGTGTAAAAAAGGAACTGATCTGAGTATTATCAGCTATTCCATTTTCTTTAAAAAGGAGAACCCCCTCAGAGTGTGTATGAAACAAGCCAGTGGCTGCATCCTCTCTGTTCCTTAATGGATATTTGGATTATACATTTACAATTGCCTGCTGTACCAATAAATCCTGTAAGAGCAAAAAGGAAGCAATTCAGCAAAAGCATCAGCTGCATTGAATCAGTCTCATCAGCTACAAGAGCAAACTTTGTCCTGACACAGACTACTGCTGTACAAATTATCTGGAAGGACACAGCTTGGTGAGGGTTTGGTCTCTTCTAAGGGGATTATCAAGTGGAGATGATTGTGCACTGTATGGGCAGCTGGTACTTAACTGTCTTCTGCACAATGATTGCTATAGGATTTTGGAACCAGCTCAGACTGTGGTATTTCCTTGTGATGTCCTACATCTCAATAAGCTTAAAAGAACTTGCAGTTAAGGTTTCTTGTACCAGGATGCCTAGCAGGGCTTCTAGGGCGTTATCAAAAGGCTCTCATACAGCTATTGAAGTGTCATAAATGCTTAGCTTGTAGGAGCTGTGGAGGTCTTAATTGCAGGCTGTGGGAACCAAGGTCTACATGTGGTGTGTCTCCTCTAAAGCTTCATCTTACAGAGTGTTGAGCTGAAGGAAACATTACTCCAGAAACTTGCCTCATGGAAGTGTTCAGGCTGATGCTGAGACTGTCTTGGACACTGTGAGACAGTGTGCAAGGCAGATGCATAAATGCTCTCTCCAGCTGGAGATATCCATGAGCATTGTTTTAGCTGGGACTCCCTTTGTGGATGGCTTAAAAGTAATTTCCCATTTTTCAGTACTTTCATAGCCTGTGAGTTTTCTATGCTTTTCTCAGGACATTCAGACTCCTAAACTCTAACTCCCAAACTTCAAGTGCAGATTTTTTTTAATCTGATTTTTTTTCCTGAAATTATAAAGGATAATTGTGAAAGACTCTTGGAAGCAGCAAGAAGACCTTCATTCCTTCCTGGCTATTACTTATCTTGTTTATTTCACTAACTTTTACATCCATTTAGGCAAAAGAAAAACAAATACCATTGCTCTCCTCTTGTGAACCAGAATTGAGGCTTAGGATTGCAAAAAACAACAGGGGCTCTGGGAAAGTGTAGAATGCTTAAAAATAATACACGTTTCAGTTCAGCCAGAGAAAAGTAAATATTCATTTGGTATGTATTTATTAGTGGAGCAGACTTGTGCTCCTTCCTTCTTCACACTTAAATAAACTCATAAAGGCCTAGAAATACAGAGTTGAGAAAGACAAACTCATTCTAAGACAAGCAATCATACAATGATTAATGAGTTGTGGTTTAACCCCAGCTGGCACCTAAGCCACTCGCTCCAACCTGCTGGGATAGGGGAGAGAATAGAAAGATTAAAAGTGAGAAAACTCATGGATTGAGGAAAAAAACCCCAAACAAACAGTTTAATAGGGAAAGCAAAAGCTGAACACACAAAGCAAAACAAGTAATTAATTCAGCACTTCCCATCAGCAGGCAGGTTGAACCATCCCCAGGAAAGCAGCGCTCCTCTGCGTGTAGCAGTGACTTGGGAAGACGAACAACATTGCTCTGAGAGTCTCCCTTTCTTCCTTCTTTCCCCAGCTTTATATTACTGAGCATGACATCATATGGTTTGGGATATCCTTTTGGTTCAGCTGTCCCAGCAGTGTCCCCTCCCAACTTGTGCACCCCCAGGCTGCTCTGTGTGAGCACTGCTCAGCACTAACTAAAACATCCCTGTTATCAACGCTGCTTCCAGTGCTAACCTAAACCATAGCCACATGCTAGTTAATATGGAATAAAGTCTATCCCAGGCAAGATAGTCCCAGCATAACAGGACTACAGGTGAGCTGAACATTTTTTTCATTTTAGCTTTAATGGACTTTTCAAAGTTACCTTCATTTTAGTGCAGGAAAAAAATTGCCATCTTGCTTTAGATTATCTGAAATCTCTATGATGACTTTAACCAATTTAGAAATTGTTCAAGCAGAACTGGCTGTAAAACTAGCTAGAAATATTTCGATGTCTAGACAGACCCTAAAAGTCAATTTTATGGGAGCATTTCTCAAAGCAGAACTTATCTGCTTGGGAATAAACTCAAAAATGTGCAAAACTCTTTTTGCCGATGGGAAAAAAAATGAAACTGTGTGTTGGATCGGAATTTTACTCTTCTTGAATTCTGCTGCGTTTTCATCTCTTCCTCTGTGACTGCTCCTCCCTGGGCAGGGCTGGAGCTC
The DNA here is from genome assembly GCA_013396675.1 of Eubucco bourcierii. Lineage (NCBI taxonomy): Eukaryota > Metazoa > Chordata > Aves > Piciformes > Ramphastidae > Eubucco > Eubucco bourcierii. Next base: position 1,512,053 of record VWZE01007414.1, on the reverse strand, counting down.
ACTTTCCTACTTTAAGGTGCCACTGTGATCATGTGAAGTGTGCGCCAGAACGTATAATTGCATAGGTATTTGCACACATCATCTCTTCCTGAGCTGTTTTTGCTATGCAGAAACTGGAGGAGTATTTCTTGAGCTACTTAGTAAAGTACATGAAGGACAAAGCCAAACAAGCCCTGCTTTTTACAACGTGTTCCCTGCAGTTCTTTAGCTGTGATGTGTGAATTGTCACAGCTTTGTTACTTCTTTGTTTGTTTGGTCGTTTTTTTTTTTTTTTTTAATCAATTCGCTTTCCTTCTGGCTAATTAACCACGTCCTCTTCAGTGTTCTTCCAAAGAAATTATCTTCAGATTGCTCTTTGTTTGCTATTACAAGGTCTCTGGGCTCTTGTGTTGTGACGAGCTTGTGATGGTTGTCCTCACTCGTTTGGAGTGCAGGGTGTGCTACCAAGGCACTTCCATTCTGTGTAAGAACATCTGCTGGCAGCGTGCCTGGAGGGTGGCTGTCTGCTGATAATATTGTGGTGTCCGTCAAAGTAGCAGGAATTAGAAACCTTTTTTGGTGAGATCTTATTAATGCCCCTTTGTGAAGTTGGCCAAGGCTATCAGGGTTTTGGGGTATTTTTGTGTGGTTGGCTGGTTGTTTTCCTGAGAGCAGAGATAAGCAGAAAGGCCCTGAACTGTGAGAGCTCTAGTAAGAGCACCACGCAGCTCTTGCTGACACTCTGCGCTGCTGCATTGCTTCAGCCCTGAAGCCTGAGCCCACTCCCTGTTACAGAATTGCAAAATTGTCAGGGTTGGAAGGGACCTCAAGGATCGTCTAGTTCCAAACGCCTTGAAATGGACAGAGAGACTTTCCACTAGATCAGGTTGCCCAGAACTACATCCAGCCTGGCCTTAAAAACATCCAAGGATGGAGCTTCCACCACTTTCCTGGGCAACCTGTTCCAGTGTCTCACCACCCTTATGGTGAATAACTTCTTCTAATATCTAACCTAAACCTCTCCCTCTCTCACTTGGATGCATTCCCCCTAATATTATTGCTACCCACCACCCTAAAAAGTCCCTCACCAACTGTCTTGTAGCCCCTTTCAGATATTGGAGGCCACAGTAAGGTTTCCTCAGACCCTTCTCTTCTCCAAACTGAACAACCCCAACTCTCTCAGCCTGTCCTCATTGGAGTGGTGCTCTAGCCTTCTGATCATCCTTGTGTTTAATTTGTGAGCCTAATGTGTATTAATAGCAACTTTAGATGTAGGTAAACACCTGTCTCTTGATTGGACAAAATATTAAAAGAGGGAAAAGCATTTTGTTTAAGTTTATTCTTTCAGCCAGTCTAGTGCTGGCACAAAGACAACAGGGGAAGCACAGGCTGGGAAGTGGGGGCAAACCACTGGGGTACCTGATTCAGCAGTAAGAGCAGCCAAGGTCAGCTGAAGCCAATGCTAAAACAATGCTGGGATGCTGCAGAGTCCTTCCTCGACTGCTTGCATTGCTCATTCCTGCCCTGTGACCCCTGGTCTCCTCTTGGCCCTGGCAGGGATGTTAGTGAGGCTTTACAGGGGCCAGGGTTGGTTTAACAGTCTAAGCAAAATCAACCTACAGAAAAAAAAATAAAAATTAACCGAATCAGCTCCTCAATACTCTTTTTTCTCAGAGCACAGCGGGGAGGATGGAAGCAGAGAAGATCTTTCCTTTAAGAAGTGCTTTATGTCAGCTTAATGTACTCCCGAAATTGCAGCTGAACCTATGACAGTAGGCAAGTAAATGCAACTACATGCTGGAGTTGCCCTCTTTGCTGCCAGCACAGAACATGCACCAAGTGAATTTGCAAGAAATGTCATCTTTGAGAGGATTAGAGGGGTCTGTGGCAGCCTCTGTTGCTTGCTTCTAAGGATTCAGTGCATGCAGGAGCTGAAGATGCAATCCTTGATCCATCATTAATGGATTCACTTGCTGCTTGTGAAATCTCCAGGTACCTCACTTGTTTGTCACAGTGGCCAATAGCAGCACATGGTTGCTGGAGAACTCAAGGGCTATCCTCTGTGGTTTAATCAGTGAAGTAATTACAAATGCAAGTCAACGATAACTTTACCTTTCAAGTTTTCCATCCAATTTTATATTCAAGTCCTGAATGAAACTCACTTGACTGGACTGTGTCTGTTTTTATCTTTTTGTTTAAAATGAAATTACTTTATAATGGTGCTCTGATACCTGAACTTAAGTATTTAGAGTTGCTTCAGAATATTTTTTTCCTACTTTTGGCAGCAACGCTTTCTGTAGATAATACTTTTTTTTCCTCCTCTGAGTCACTTTTATGGCCCAGACAAAGTATCTGTAGCAAGAAAGCAAAAACACTTTGTAATCCCACGCATAATTAACAAAAATTTGTCAAGTGGATGACCAGAATATTTTAGTGCTGATCACTGCGATTTTTCTTTTTTTTTTTTTTTTTTTCTTTTTTTTTTTTTTCCAATTGTTGTTGCTGTGGTTGTGGTCAGTAAACTGAAATGATGAATTATCCACATCGACCTGGGCAAAACACAGGTTGTGCAAGTGGCAGCACAACTCCAGCCTCATGGAGGCTTAGGGGTGCCCACTAACACCACGAGAGCTGATGGATGTCCGCTGTCATTCAGTCAATGTACCAGTCTCTAAGCATGGAAGGGTAATAGAGTGGAACTAGGCCAGTATATAGCAGATGCAGGGGAGAAGTGGGAAAGCAGCTAGTAAGTGATACAAAGCATCTTAGCATATACACTTGAGGCATCCTGGCCCCTGGAATGAGCCTGCCCAACATCTGGTACCAGCTTTCCCTCAGGATGTGGGTGCTCCAGACAGAAGCTGCTGCTCCCTGAGCATGCAGAGAGCTGATGAGGAGTATCCATGGGTTTGGTACTTGCAGGGTGATACTTCTTTTTTTCCACGACATGCTAAAATAGTCCCTAAAGTATACTAGGACTGGGAAAAAGTATTTACATCAGAAATGGAAGCAGATTCTGTTTTCCCATCGCTTGAATATATTTAGGAACAGATTGTTGAAATTATTTTTTTCCTCTTGTTCCTTGGTAAATTTATCATTCTGTTTATTATTGGATTTATAATCTGCTCTTTGGGGGAGACAAAGCATTTAGCATCAGATCTCAGTTTTAATGTAGGAGAGTCAATTCAGCTTAGAAGAATTCCTTTATGCCAAATGAGACCGTGATGTTTATTGTCTCCTGAGAAATTTGCTCAAGTAATTTCATTAGTAAAAGATTTCAAGGATAGCCAAGCTCAGGCAAATTAAAAGCTGAAAAAATGAGAATGTGCTGCTGCTGCCTTAGTTTAGCGCAGTTCATGTCTATTTTCTAAGTCCCAGTTCCATGTCTGAGGACAGCTTTCAAACTCAGGAAGTGAGTGACAGGTTAGTACATCCAGCTGCCAAAAAATGTTGGCATTGGGCAGCCCAGGCCCAGTACCCCAAAGCAACCTGGATGCCAGTCAGGCACCTACCTGCTTTCAAGAATCAGAACAATCTCTCAATAATTGGGTATTTAAATTGATCTGATTTCTGGCAGCTTGTTGGAGAAGGAGGAAAGCACTAAGCTCCTGTGTTGGCCCCTCACAGGGTCCCTGGGAGCAGCTGGAATCTTTTCAGAGGTAGTTCTTCATTCCGTTTGTAGTGCATGATGGGACTGGGACAGGGCTTCACTCAGTGGTACAACTGTGCCCCAAGAGTCCATTATCAATGGCAGCACCACTGAAGTTTGGTGGGTGGTGAGCTAGGTAGGATGGATCCTTCCCTGTGGTTAGGGACTGTGATTTGCAGCATGTCACCTATGGCCAATTGCATCCAACAAGGCAGAGACCAGATAAGGAGGAGGAAATAGGGTTGATAAACTACCAATTTTCAACATTCAGCAAAGAGTTAATTAAAAACATGAAGGGCTTGTTCCTTGATCTTCCCTGCCATAAGAAACTTTCTCAGCCTCCCTTTAATTTACCATATTTGGCAGTGAATTAAAAATGGAAATGGAAATAATTTGCCAGGGCTCTTGAGAAGATGAATTATTTGTTTCATGTGTTATGTCTCCTCTTTGAGTCATGCCTTTGTGCTGCTGCTATGAGCCACTTGAGTGAGGTAGGTTAGCAAATCCCATGGGCAAAAAGGAGATCTCAGGTGTGGTGTAAGGGTACACTGCCCCTGGGCAGGTAGCACTAAACTTGGGTTTGCATGTGTGCAAGCTTGTTGCTGTTTTCTTTCCTTTTTTAAATTCAGGCAATTTTCACAGCTCCCTGTCTTTGTATGCAACAATATTTTTGGAATTCAGCTCATAAAATGTGTTTTTCTTTGGTGATTGATAGATAGATAAATAGAGTATCTGAGCAAATAAATTCACTGTTGCTGCTTTCTCTGCTCTGCAGCGATCCAGAGGACTCATGCTGGTGTATTAATCTGTATGCAAGCGATCCAGTTGGTAATCTGCGCCAGTAAAAGGGTTTTATCGTCTCCCAGCACACAGAGGCTACATTCAATCTTGCTGTCAGCACTAGGGTATGCCCCATTTAGTTGCTGGAAGACAGCAGGGTTTTTTTTCCTTGCTGACTTTAAAGTCATTTCTGTGACCTAAAGGACATGAGTGTGAGGAGGGCTAAGGGCTTTAAAAGTTGATCTGCACAGCATCTGTTTCTGAATGCAAAAGGAACACCTAACACCTGCATGAAGCTCATGACAACAAAAGCCCAACGGTCCTTCATGCTTCCCAGACTAATCTTGAATTATAATAGATGCCTGCACTTGCTGTGCTCTCATGTGGGCTGCAGGGAAAGCAAGAAAGACCTAGGGTTTGAGATAGCAGGTGTACTTCTTGAGACCAGCTCTCCAAATGAGAGCTCTGAATCTGAAGATGATGTTCTCTGGGGAGGGCTTGGGTGGTCTGCAGAGTCACATTGACTGCCTTGAGCCCCTTCCCCAGAATATGGCCCCAGCTTTCTGAAGGTGCTGAACTGCCATGCACAGGCACTAGCTGAGAAATGGAAATGCTGTTAATTTCTTTAACGTGTACATCTCACTATAAGACACCACACCGATTGTTCGGTAGCCAGAATCCTTCCTTTGTGGTTTCTTTCCCTGTCCTGGAGAGGGCCCATCGACAATCCTGCAGTGTTCTTGCCAGGCACTGTGGGTCTCAAGGGGAGGGCAGCAGAGTGATGCTGATTATCCTCTGTCCTTAAGGGATCAGTGGCAGCTGCTCTTTCCTGGTCTAGAATGACAAACTGCTTGTTGAGATCATGCCTCTGAATTTGCAATGCTTCATTGTGGGGAACAGCAAAAGAAGAGACCTCAGCTACTCTTCTCGCATTAGAACATCATTAAGTTTTTTCTGAACAAGACACAAGCCAAAACTTTGAGGCAAACTCTGCAGAAGACTGTGATGCAGAAGTGTTTCTCTTCTGCTGAAGCCTGTAGAGGAAGCGAAGGATTCTGTAGATCACTATGTCTGACTGTGGTGTTCACTTTGTCTGTATGGTGTCTTTGTGCTTGTTCAGACAGACTGATAGCTGGTGGCAGGAAATGGAGAATAGCTATGTCTGAAATCATGGTTGTCTTAGAAATGTCCAGACTATCAGTGAGTCTTTTCTTGTCAAAAAGAGGATTACCTGGTTTTAAGATTTTACCATAGAAATGCCCCTGCTACAAATGCAAAGACCCTGTTCCCATCCTTTTCACTTCCAGTTTGGAATCCAGGTTGCTGGGCCTTGGTGCTTCCTCCCACATGGTGACAGTGTGGATAATCTTGGAGGATGTGGTCCTACCCTTTCCTTCCTTTTGCCCAGCTGTTCCCCACACAGAGTTGCTCTGCAGTACGATGCCTGGGAGGATGGATGTACAGGGCCTCAGCTATGTGAGTGGTCACCACAGGCTGTGCACCAGCCTCAGACACGCCCCAGAGAAAGGCAGTTTTGTTTTATTCTCCCCAGCCACATCTTCCTCACCTTGGTTCTTTTTATGCCAGCAGTTAATGTACCTCTAGGATAAATACTTCCCTTTTTGCAGCATTAGTCTTGTAGTTGAGCATGTACTTTGAGTACCTTCTCTCCCTTATTAGCACATTAGCAACTGATATGTTAGAAACCATTGGTCTCACTTATGGTCACTGTGTTAAGATCCATACAAAGCTACATCTCTGTCTTAAGGCAGTCCATTTCTGAGTGCACAGGAAATGCAGATATGAAAAGACACACTCAAGGTCATACAGCAGGTATGGGGAAAGCCAGGATCAGTATTGGGTCTTCTGGTCCTCACTTCTCTTCTGATCTTTATTATCTGTCACCAGACAGATCCCAGGAGTGGATTGTGGAACTCATGAGACTGCTGAGATATTACAGCTCAGTGGGGTCAGGAGGACCATATACACAACGTCTCTGTAAATGGGGGCAGCTTCCAATTGTAATGGACTTGTGTGGAGTGATATTTGTGTCTTGCAAATATAAATTTAATCCAGGTGACATTTAAATGAAAACAGTTGAGTGCTTTTAAGAGATTGAAAGTGTCATAATACTCTTAGAGTGACCAAATTGGCCAGGAAAGGGGGCAAGGACTGTGTCTGAGAAACACAAGTCAAAGCAGAAAGGGAGGAGAGTGTTTGGTTTTGGTTTTGTTTTTTTTTTTTATTTAAAACCATTTTCCTTTCAACACCTTGGATGTGGGAGCCCAACCTTGTGGCAGGCTCTTGCAGAGATCTGTAGTTTCATGTGATTTCACCTGTAACTTTTTTATCCAATTCATGAATCCAAACATCCCATTGCACTCCATTAGTGGAGTATCTGCTTCATAGATTCTTTGGTGTTAAGACGTGACTAAACTGAGAAACAAGGGCAAAATTTCTAGAATTTCCTTGCTGGCATCCCTCCAAGCTGCAGCCTATGTGGGACTGCTGCTCTTGTGAGCTTTGCCACCTGCTTCAACACAATCACTCCTTTCTCAGCTTGACCTTTTTATCAAAATTACCAGGAAGCCCTGAGGCTTCAGTTAAGATTGAGCCCTCCTGTGTATATAAACAGTTTAAGAAAAATGAAATGCAAAGGTTAGCAAGAGGCTTGCAGAGACTTTGCTAAACAGGTGGCCATGTCCTGGTTTTTTATTTAATAAACAGAGTTAGTCTGGAAATCATCCAAGAGACAAAAAGTTGTTGACATTCTCATTTTCGTTGTTGCATTTAAAGTTTTAACTGTTTCTTAGCAGCATGGAATATGATTGTGAGCTTTTTGAACATCAGACAGACTTTCTTGCTCAGCAGCTTTTGGGGGTTGAGTGCCCCTCCAGGCCTGCAACTTCCACATGGAAAACAGCTGAGGAAAGGGCTTCCCCATGCAATATTAATTCAAGAACAGGAATGAAAGACCAAGCTCTTGAAGACACCTGGCAAAGCCAAGGAGCTCAAACCAATTATCTAGGAAGAGATGTGAAAAGGGAACTTGCTAGTATGGGCAACAGAGCAGACTACCTCAGACAACTGCTTCACCACTGGGGTGGGGAAAGACATCTATTGAAAATAAAATACATCACTCCAGAGAGGCAGAGGCGTTGCAAATGGCCCAAAGCCAAAGCAGCAATTAACTCAGCATGTATTTTATTTTCATTTTATCCTATTTTAAAGCTATAAGGGTAAAAAAAAAAAAATAAGCAAACTTCTGGGGTCAGAATAAGGCACAGATTTTCAGTAATGTGCTCTGAATAGATACATAAATCCCATTAGCAGTAATGGAAATTGGTTCTTTAACCTGAGTAATTGAAATAATGTACTGACTTTGCTCTCTCCCGCAGTAGTAGCTCTGGATCTTGCCTCCTTGCTTGCTGTTGCTAAATAACATGGGATTTTTACCTGTCATGGCCATGCACTGAAAAAAGTCTCCCAGATGAGAAGGTAGTGCAGGTATGCAGCTGCAGAGACATTAGGCACATGCTAGACCTCTTGGAAAAGAACAGTAGCCTGATGGTGTTGGAGTCAGAGGGAAGCTATCATAAGGAGGTTGCAGGCTGCACCTGGACAGATGTGTGGAACATCAGTGTCCAAGGGGTAGTACTTACATGGCTTATCTTTGTTCTCTGTTGAGACATGATTTCATGTTTCCCCAGGTTCTCAAAACCATCTACCTTTGTCCTCTCCTGTTGTGACTAAAGATCTGAGTCTCCTGGATGGCTGCTGTTTTGTTTTGTTTCTAAAATAAATTTACTAGGCAGGCGGTCATCTTTTTTTTCTAAAACTAATTCTCCCTCAAGGGATACTTGAGTTTACTCCCAGATTCCAGTGATTTTAATGTGGACAAGACTTGCACTAGGAAAGGAGGACAGCAATGAGATATCATTAGATCACTTACTTGCCCCAGACATTTTCCCCTAGTAAAACCATGTGCCTCTAAAGCTCAAATCTATTCTTGACAGGTCTGATTCTGCACCCTGCTCAGTGGCTCTTCCTGAAGATACCAGGGAGTGTTCAGGGACAACCCTCCAGGCAACTACCTGCCTGTCACGTTTGGTGTGTGCATGTGCCTGTATATGAGAAGAAAGTCTGAGTCGTGCTCTCAGACCTCCTGGACAAACGAGCTCTTCTGTTGTGTGTAGTCTAAATTTTAGAATTGCTCCTGATTTGCTCCACACAAAGCTACCATGGAGACAATTCAATACAGCATTTGTCTACTAGCAGGGGAATCTCCCAGAAGGTAACAGACTTTGAGCACAATTGAGTCACTCTTCTTGGCTCAATAGTTTCCATCTGCATGTTCTGGGATACGAGGAAAGGGTCCTGCCACTTCGGGAGGGACACACTTAGCTGCAGTATGAAAGACAGTAAAACATGTGGTGTTGATGCTCCAGCACTGGGAAATTCTGACTTGTCACAGCTTCTGCTGGATGAATAAATCCTTAACAATATTTTTTTTCTGAAAACTGGAAGGATGGTGTGTCACACAGCTCCAGCAGTCTGGAGGCATGTTCAGTTCTGTCCATCAGCCCTTGTGCAAATGAGAAGTGGCAGTGTTAGTTAGGACAAACTTGTTATTCCTGCTGTGTTGACACTCATGTGAACAGCAAATTATAGTGGATCAAGAAATAACTGTGAAAGTTCTAGTTCGCACACCTGAATATAGCTTATACAATTTTTTTTCTAGTTTGCAAACCTGAAAATGAGACTCTAGTAGGACTACTTGGAGAGCTTGACACCTAAGACTTTACTGAACTGAGTGCAGTAAGACACAGGTATGAAACAAACTTCAGCCTAAAAAACTTGTCAGTCCAGGTGAAAGAAGTGAAGTCAGGTGTGGTAGAACAGGAAATATGGAAGGAGAACTTGATAACTATGAGCACTGTGATTTACAAGTTTGGTGGTCCTGCAGAAAACCCTTTTTGTGAGAAAGATTCTGAAGGAGAGCAAGCAATGTGTTTTGTGGTAGTGTAGGAGCAGCTTCTCCTAAACACCAGGAATGGTAGGGAGAAAGAGGCAGCTTCAATCATTAGAACAGGTCACATGGAGACATATTCTGGCCAAGTGTGTATGACAGGATCATATTTTCCAAACCAGAAGGAATTTAATACCAGTCTGTCAGTGATCCAGACATGAAACCACCACCTGGATGACAGTGTTGGTTAGCTGGAGATAGGGGAGAGTCTGTGCATGAAGTGAGGTTAAGCAGTAAGGGCTTGTAAGATTCCGGTACGATTTGCCTATGAGAATCCAGGAGAAGAGTAAAATGACAGATCAGCACTAGTTAGAGAAGTGACAGTGGCAATGGGCCTTTACACCTTCAGATAAAAGGGAAGTGTTTATTTAAGCAGACTTAGCAAGGAGAGAGTCTTTGTCCAAAACGCCTCTAGGAAGAGAAGCCACTCGAGTAATGCTCCGTGAAAGTTTCCTCTATTGGCAGCACAGCTGGGAGAGACAGATGTGTTCATTGCTCTGCAGAGGAGTTGCATCAAGTGCTAAGCTAAGTAGCCATAGTATCTTCATTTCAGATCTCATGTGAAGTTGCAGGGTTTGCTGGATCTCACAGACCTATGGAGGCTACCTGCCAGACGACTGATGGCATCCATATCTGTGTAAGTCTACTCACATCTTTGGGAAATTGACTTCCTGAGCTTAGATTGCAGTGTGAGAAAGTTTGTGAGGGATGGTGTTACAATTACTGCTTGTGATTTATCAGTTAATGATCTTTCAATTAACTTTGATCTGCATTGATTTGTTTGTAATGCTGACTTGAGACCGTAATGTCCTGCCACACCATGAGTCATAAACTCATTTGAGTGAAAAAACTTACTGAAACCTGTTGAGCCAACATGGTGATCTTTATCAGCCAGTGCTGATAATTTCACAACCAAAAATGTTATGCTATCTTCTTTTAATTCTTTCATGTCCGTGTACCATATTAGCCTTTCTACGATTTTGCTTGAGATTCATGCAAGATTATGGCTTTTTTACTATCTGCTTATTCTGGTGACATATTTATTTCTTTCCAGCTCTCTGGAACACCCATAGCATTCCAGTCTTTGTCAGAGGTCAACACTAATGGTTGCTAATACGTGTCAGGGAAATGGAAAAATAACTAATGCCTACAAGTGTCTTTCTTTAGCCAAATCATTCTACTGTGAGACCCAGAAACGATAAGGCACAATAAAACATATAGTTAGCAAAGTCTCGTTCTGCAGACTCTTGTGCAAGTGAGATGCTCTGAGGCTCATGAACTTCACAGCTGCCCCTTGATTTAGAGCATGAATGATCAAAGCCAATATCAGCTTTCTCTAGACAGTCTTTCTAAACTTTCATTTTTCTGGCAGCTCTAGCTTGACATCTTTATATGGATGCTTGTGTTGTAAGTTTGACACATTTCCCGTGAAAGACTTTTCTTCTCAGCAGCCTGTAGCTGAGTTTGGAAGATTTGTGGACCATTAACTTCAGGGAAGACCTTGAGTCAGTTGATAGTTGAGGAGATAATTGCTGCCAACTTTACTTAGGCGGAGATGCTGACATAACATTTGACTGTAAGAAGGGGCACCTCTATGGCATTAAGAGACCAGGGCATGGTGGAACAGTAACCACAAGTGAACCCTTGTGCAGGCCCCCGGTAGATAGCTGCCTTGGTCATACTGGTCAGGATCTTCAAAACTGTGATCTAGCTCTGCATACACAGGGAGTATATAGTGGAAATGCCTAGGAGGAAAATGAATTATAGCTTGGCTCATTCCAAGTAGTGAAGACCTTAATGGCCTTAGCACTGGTGGTGTTTTGCTGTAAGTGCATTGGAGGTGGAGAATGTGCAGCGGTAGGGAATGGTTGAGCTCAAAGGACTCTCTGTGTCTTACTAAAATAGTGTCATTTAAGAAAAAAACACCAACTTTTACAGTTCTGCAAAAAGGGATGATAATACAACTTGCCCAAATGTCTGTGTAGTATGACCTTTGGGATGTTCCAGGAGGGATGGAAGGTACACTGTTTCCAGCTGCAGTAGGTCAATATTAAAATGAACATTTGCTACAAGCAATGTGAGATGTCTCTGCTTCTCGTAGAGCGATTTGAGACAGAAGGGATCTGGTTCCAACCCCACTGCCAAAGGCAAGGACACCTTCCACTAGACCAGATTGCTCAAAGCCCCATCCAACCTAGGCTTGACCGCTTTCAGGGACAGGGCACCCACAACCTTTCTGGGAAATTTGTTCTAATGCTTCAACATCCTCACAATGTAGAAATAAAAATGTGTGTGTTCAGCTCCAGAATAGCTACCAGTGGGTTTCTTGTAACAGCACCTTGCCAGTGTACTGCACAATGTACATGAAATCTGGCAGCAGTGCTGAAAAATGCACAGGACCGTGGAGAAAAAACTGCAATGCCTAAAAACCATTGCCAATATTCCCAGTGAAGGTACCTGGTAGACTTTGGCTCCAGCCTCCCAAGTTAACCTGAAGCTATTTTCCCTGGATGCTTTCAGCTGAATCATGATGTTCTCCAGAAAAGCAGATTGACTTCATAAAATCCAGTCAGGGAGAACTCAAATGGTTTTAAGAAGCTGAAGGCAATGAATGAAAAGGATGACCTGTTAGGATAGGCAAGTTAGGATATGTATTTTGTGGAAGAAAGGGAGGACATGTGGAAACATTGATCATCTGGGATTAAAAATAAAGCCAGAAACCAGTTCTAAGTTAAATCAATATCAAGGGTAACAGTTTGTGCAATTACTTGTCTTAATGTGGGACAGAAACAAATAATGAGTATGTGTTGTATGTACAGGGTGTAGAGGGGATTATTTTGGTATTAAATATTGAGAAATCAAGTACCAAAATACAGATTTAAGATCAAATTTAATTACTGTTTTCAGCACTTAGAGTATCTTGGCTAGGTTTGCCTCCATTTCTGTATTCATTAATAATATGCCTAGCACAGCACAAACTAGAGGTGTTTATGAAATCCTCAAATACACTAAATTACAAGGCAGTGCCAATTTATCTTAATTAGATTGAGATGAATTCTAGACACAGAAGACCATAGGTAAACCAACTCTCTGATTCTGGCACTGTCCTGTCATGTTTTGAATAGAGCTGAAATATCTTAGCTGGCTGAAACACAATACTCAGTGTTTCACAGGTCTGTAAGACAGCAATGTGCTTCTGTTTCTCCTTGTGGCTTTCTATCTTAAACAAGGTTGAATTTTGGTGCAGGGTAATAAATACATACACTACCTCTACACAATTAGAGAAATTGCCTATATATTTTCTTATGCATTAGGAGGAAGTTAATTGTATTTCCAGTGGCTTAATTTAATCTTTCTTAAAGGAAAAACATAGTTCATTATGGTTCATGCTCCAGAGTAAATCAGTGTGACCAAGATATGTTCTCAGTCACTCGAGAGTGAAGGTTAGTATCTCTCAAATTCATTGTAGAGTATGGGCATGTTTTCAAAAGACCAAAACCACTTTTAAAATACCATCCTATGTGACATTTTTAAATCTACCAATTTTTGCCCCCTTCCTCAGATGTAAGAAACATAAGATTAAAATAACATCACAGTTCTTCTTTCACAGTGAACCTTTGTCCCTAATGTATGCGTGACTTAATGATTATTCTTTCTTCTCCAGCTTAATTCTGGCTTTTGGCATGTCCACGGTATAAAGTCTGCCCAGTTTCCAAAAGGATGTGCAATTTATATGCTCTGCAGAGCTAGCCTCAGCTAGAGGAGGAGGTAAAATAAGGATACACTCTGCAACTAGCCATTGGGTTAAGGTGAGGCTCCATGTCTGAGTAAGGAATTGAGAGGAAATGAAACCACTTAGTGCTCCAGGTGTAGTGGAAAATTTTGGTGTTATACTGAAATGGATGTGAGAATTATTAAAGCATGTTGAGGAGTTCTGTTGTGTTTTTTAAGCAGTGTCTTAGGTAGCTGCACATATGAATTATTTTGACTTTACTTCTCCACAGTCCCACCTACACACTTAATTTGCTGCATTGCAAGTAGTTGCTAAAGGTACCCTGTGAGAAGTCTTGGCAGGAATGGCTTCTGAACACTGNTTTTTTTTTTTTTTTTTTTTTTTTTTTCCTTCCCCCCTGTAGACCAAAGGCATTGACTCAATCAGGGTAACCTCCAGTTTCCTGCAAACAGAGCTACTTTGGGAGGGTTCTCATCTGAAGCTATGAAAGAAGTTCTGTATTGAGATTTACTGTCTGCATGGAGTAATCTCTCATTTTAATCAAATGCAGACTTTTCAGGGAAAGTCTGCATGTTTTCTACATAAGGTTAAGGATAAACTTTTCAGTTGCTGTGGATCAAATTTACAAATGTGTTTAGTCAGTTAAAATTATAGAGGGATGGTTAGTGGGAGTTACAGAAATGTGAATGTACCTTATCTTTCAGTTACACCTGCTAGCACTTTTGTCTTTTCCTGTCATTGTAAGTGCTTCTCTGAACCTTGAGGCAGTTAAGTACTTTTTGCATAGCCAGCCCAAAGATACACAAGCACAACTGCAAATTTAACCAGTTAGTCTCTGAAGAACAACCTCCTACATCTTGTCTCAGCAGTACTATTTGCTGAGAGATGTCTCAGTGAGTGGAGTTCACAACCATAGCCCTACGCTTTGTATAGCTTAAATGTCACTTGAATGGTTTCTTTTTGACTGCTTCCTTGGAGGTTTGTCAGGATTTGCTTTTCACTTTCTAGACAACCTCATTTGCCATGGGAAATCCTCACTGCATGAAGACTTCACTGCAAAGCAGAGTGCAGTATTTCCTACAGCTGTCTCTCACTGGATTATTACTTTCAATGCCTTGAACAGCATCGATGTTTCAAGTAGGTATTTTACATAGGTGTTTTCTATCGTCTGATGGGAATGTATTTCACTCACTACCTGCTACTTGCTTACTAAGCAGCTGAGCAGGGAAGAGATCTGCTTGAGATTGCAAGGTATATCCATGCCATCTACAGGTAGGAGAATGAAGTTGGGGAATATGCAACTTCGAGATCTCCTTAGCTGTCCTATCAGTCTTTTGGATCTTGCAACCGGCTCTGCTGTGTGCAGCAGTGACCAGCAGGAAGGGGTGGGGGCAGCATTCTGGGTACAGACCCCCATTAGTCTGTCTCTGGCATGGTTGGTGTAGGCAGCAGGGAAGCAACGAGTTTATGGTATATGGCTGTGAAGTTTATGTGCTTTGGTCAGCTCTACAGGAGATATGGGGAGTACTCATCTGCAGGCACTGTGGTGCCTCTTCACGGTACAGAAGAGGATGAGGAAAGTCATCTAACAAAGGCTGTAACAAGGTGCTGCTAAAATCCCCATGATCAAGGGGAGATGTGAAAGGGTTTGGGGCGTGGGGAGGGGGAAGTCAGCAGAGCCTCATAGTTTGTCAGGTAAGACAGACTTTTTAATTGACTGTCAAACCATAACCTTGGAAACCTAAGGAAGAGAGGCATTAGCATGTCAGTCAGCACAGACAGGCATCAATCCTCCCCAGAGAGACAAGGTGATTGCTCCTGGGACAGTCAACAACTTGGAAGTGCAGAAAGTTGATCTGGCCTGTTGCCAAGGGAGGGGGGATGCACCAACCACCTCCTCCCCTTTTCTTCAAGCTGTTGCATTTGAATAGATTGTGTACAGCTATTTTTTAATGAGGGTGATTAAAACCTGAGACTTTATTTTTGAAGTATTTACTTTCACTTTGTTATGGCTTATTGGAAAAAAAAGGAAAAAATGGGAGAAACAGAATCTTACTTTTTTCCGCCTGCATTTTCTACTGGCTTCATGATTTCCTGTGACTTAGCCTAAGATATCCTAGTGAAACTGCTATGGAGTGGTTGATGAGAAATACGTCTAGATAGCTTTGATTTTACCAGAAATCACATCCTTGAATTACATGGTGGGGAGGGAAGTTGGTTTTTGGTGTGTGGTGGTTGGGGTTTTTGTTTTGTTTTGTTTTGTGGGTTTTCTTTTTGTTTGTTTGTTTGGTGGGGCTGGGGTTTTTGGTGTGTGTGTGTGCTTTGTTTTGTTTTTTCTTTAAAGTATATAAGGACAGTTTGTTGTCTAGAAAAAGTTTTGGAACCTTATCTGAATAGGGAAGAAAATACTACTACTTTTTTTTCCAGAGGCACTTTCCTAACCATTTGGTAGTCTTTGGGACCTCTCAGCAGCCCCGCACATCCTATGGTGGGACATCATCATCTGACCAACCTTGAGAGCTACTGTAGATGAGGTACCTGAGGCAGTCATCTGCTCCACTTTGCATGAAAATGATGTGTCACAGGAGCCTTCTTACAAGCCTATCAGGGGCAACTTCACCCTGCCTGTGCTAGATGATTCTGCTTGAAGATATCAGGCATTTCACCTTCCAGCTCTATGAAGGCATTGACTTTGCAGATGATTTCTCGCCCAGAATGAGCTGTTGCTTCTCAGAGGGAGCATTAAGCATCCCTCTTTACCTGCATCTCTGGTCAGCTGCATCTGACTCTGGCAACTACAGTGTGAGCTACACCTCTTGCTGCGCTCTGAGAGCCATGTGGTCTGGAACCTCAGGTAAATGCTATCACTTAAGATCTCGTCTTTTATGTTTCTCTTGCTATAGCTCTACCTGTGAACTCAAACACTCTGATGAGCAGTAAATGCAGGTCAGAAAAAGTGGTAAGCAAGGGCCAGTCCAGAGGCACTCATCTCTGCTTCATTCTATGGCAGTGGTTATGTGTAAAATTGTGTCACTAATTGGTTATTGTTGTTGATGAGTGCTAAACTGGGCGGAGTTATAAACACTGATCATTTTTTTTGTCATTGCTGTTCTTGCTGAAATGGCCAAGACACTGTGATTTATGACCATAATATTGCAGTCTTGCCTCAACTTTGCACAACTTATCCTAATGTTATTTACTGTTATCTGGGAGGAGAAAGAGGACCTTAACCTGCAGCTTAATTTACATTAATTGCATTTCCTTCTTATGTGCCTAGACCAAACTTTTGCTAGTTGTTTGCAGAAGTTTAGGGGAAGTAATCAACAATAGCATGCCCCATTGTACACCACATCTCAAGCAATTCACATGACATTTTCTGAATTAAAAATAATTAGCAGCATAAACGATCAAAGTGGTTTGTCAAAGGGCAAACATCTGTGCTGACTGAAAAGCTTTGAAGGCACCAGCCCATTAACACCCATTAAATCAATGATATATGGGACTGTGCTCAGGAACAGGCTTTGTGGATGTTCTCCAAACAACTTGAGGTATGTTAATTTTCTCCCTGAAGCCCTGACAAACAGTTTTAAAACCCTTTTGGCATATCTTGCCTCCTTTATCCCTACCTGTTCTGTATTTGGAAGCAGGTACAACATCCATATGAGAGTGCATAAAGGGATGTGGGAGGACTCTCTGTGTGGCACAACCCTGAGACCCTGTCTCTTGAGGGTCTAACAGGCAACTTATTCAAGCACACCTTCAGCTGTCCTCCCAGTTGCTGATGAAAAGATGAGGTGAATGGCTAGAGATGGCATCAAGAGGGATTTAGTAGAAGACTTCAGGCAGACTTCCATGTCTTGGTCGTGTGTTGTTTTGCTGTCCATACACAGACAAAATGTGAACTAATACAGACTCAAAGGCTTATCCCCAGCTAGTGTCTGTGCAGATGGGTATATTTAAGGTGGGATATGATGAGTAGGATATGATGAGTATGATATGATATTGCAACAAAAGAGCATCATATACTGCTCTCTACAACTACCTGAAAGGAGGTTATAGCCAGGTAGGGGCTGGTCTCTTCTCCCAGGTACCCAGTGACAGAACAAGAGGACACAGTCTCAAACTGCACCAGGGCACATCCAGGCTGGAGGTTAGGAAGAAATTCTTCACTGGAAGAATGATTGGCATTGGAATGGGCTGCCTGTGGAGGTAGTGGTGTCACCGTTCCTGGAGGTGTTTAAAAGGAGACTGGATGAGGCACTTACTGTCATGGTTTAGTTAATTAGATGGTGTTAGGTGATAGGTTGTACTCAGTGATCTCAAAGTCTTTTCCGACCTGGAGGATTCTGTGTGTTTCTGTGTATGTGAGCGCACAGTTCAGCCTTGTGTGGCCTCTCAGGATGAAAACTGGGTTTCCTGTCCCAAGCTTAGGTGCTGCTTGGTACCAAAGGTGATTTTTAATGAGCTGTCTCAGATGTGGAATATCAGCGCTGACCCTGGGAGAGGCTGTGTAGTTCTGCACGGGATTATTTTAGAATTCTTGCACATTTTTCATTACCTTAGAGCCTTATTTTAATCTTAGACCTGTGCACTTGATGCTAATGTGCTCCTTTAGCCCCCTCCCAAAAATTCTTTCCGGAATATTGCAGTTAGATGACAATTGTTGCTTTCGACTTAGAGAAAGCCTGCCATAGGAACCTGTGTCCTGTACCTTCCTCGTGGGGAGGCAATATGCCAAACACCCCAACCACAAATGGTCAAAGAGCTCTGAACCTTCTTAGGAATGATCAGATGGTGTAGGCTATGGATCTATAATTAAGGACTACTTGTTGAACCTTTGTATGCCTTCATAGCTACAGAACCAAAGACCCTCCGGTGGACCAAGGAAGTGGTACAGGCCTTTGAACAATTGAAAAAGCTTTGACATCAGCCCTGACTCTATCACTGAACCTAAACTGCTAGGTCGGTTCTTGCCAGTTCCAGGGTCCTTGTAGGTGTCTCGGCTTCCTTATCTTGATGTCTCCGGCTCTCAGTGTCTCTGTAAGAGCGGTCGTTTCCTTATCTCAGTGCTTCCAGGTGGGCAGATATTCCACAACTCATCCTTCATCAGTTTTAGGTATGCAGATACATAGAGTTATATGATCACAGAAGTATTTCTACTTCTAAACCCCATCAAGTGTTTGCTTCACTGCTACTAAAGCTGCATGGCAGAAAGAAGGCAAGAGTAGACCTGCCTGGCAGTTGAATCTGGTTGTCACAGCAGGCAGAGTTGGCTCCCATTTAGCACTGCAGAAATTTCTCTGAGAAAAAGCCAGTGGCTAAGACACATAATGTTAATTACAGATAACATTGACTGAAATACCTGGAGGAGACAGGCAGTAGCTGCAGTCTGTAGAATCTAAAGGGACTTGTCAGAGTGGCATTAATTTTTAACGCTTTAATCAGGATAGAATCCCTCTACAAAGTCTTAGGGGGGGAGTAGGAGAATTTTGTTTAATTTTTGAATATAACCTGAAGGAGAAAGCAATCATTTCAGCAGTCTCTAGTGATGACAAATTTTCTAATTGGACAACAGGAAAAACAAACTCCCCATTTTTACCCAAGCCATTTAAAATTCAGCTGAAGTCCGACGGGGAGCAGCAATTCCATTATCTTTACAGGCTATTCTGTAAGATTAAAATGTCTTGCATGCTGCATTTCTCTTTAAGTGAGACTTCACACTGCCCTGATAGAAACCTCCCTGCTAAAGCTGAAGGGTTTTGCCCAGGTAGAGGCAGGTTTCTCCCTTCCCCTGCTGCTGCCATTTGTGTAGCAGGCAGTGGGGTGAGTCATGTATAGAGGACCAGCACAGCGTGCGAAGGGCAGCAGCAGCAGAGGACCTGCTGCATTCTTCTGCACCCCCAGGAGCTCTTCATCCCGCTCCAAAAAATACTTCTTGCCAGAACATAATAGTGTGCTAATAACCTTTCAAAACCTAGAGCTGTACTCTACAGGTGTGCAAGGCATATGGCTTCTCCCCTATTAGCAATGCAAATTTAATCAACTGGAATAATATTCAAATGGTTGGCTCAGCATGAGCCAACAACCAGCAAGCAGTTGTCGCTTCTCCCTGCTTTTGACAAATAGAAGAAAGAACTTTGATTAAAACTTCAATTCTCTTTAAAAGATATCCCTTTGAATGAAAGGAAGCAGTGTCCTCTAGAAGATCTATTGCATTTCCACTGTCACTTCCCAAGACAACTGCTTTTTATGTCCACGTCTCAACAACATCAGATAGAAAAATCTGTTACTTTCCAGTTGAAAAGCAATCTCTGTCACTAAACATGGTGTAATTCAGCAAAGTGACATAGTTCAGGTTGATCTGCATATTTTCCCATTTGGGATTTTTATTGCATTTCAATTTAATTTCATAGCACGATGCTGTTTGTTGTTGCCTGACTCTTGCTAATAGTCTCAATATGCTGCACGTCTGCTTTTCTGTCTGTCAAACAGCACCAGGTCACTGGGTTTAGAGACTTCACTGCAGAGCAGAAGTCTGGAGTATTTTAACACCCCCTTTGCTGCAGCAGTGCAACCTTGATAACTCTGGTGGCACTCCTGGGATAGGTCTGCGTGGTCACATTACCCCATGGCAAGAGCATTGGAGACAGAAGCTCACCAAGCCAGAACCTGACTCCAGGGTGCTGTGCCCAGTTTGCTTGTTGGCATAGGTAGGTCGTTATGGTGATCTGCAGAAGACAGTTGTGCTTGCAGTTTTGTTTGAATCTTATGGGGATGGTGAAAGGACAGAATAAAGAAACAAGGCTCTAGGCACAGATTGCTCTCTGAAAAGCCACAGGTTGAAACGTGTCAGGGACTGTTCAGGGATGGCCCATAAATTGAGTGACACTCTGCTGACTGAAACAAGACACAGCCATTTTTGTTGGGGTGATGCATTCTCAGTCAGAATCCTAGAGAGATTTTGCTGTTGAGGTAGCTCCAGTTGAAGGAAAGGTCAGTGCTGGATTTTTCCAGGTATCAGGACAAGATTCGTGGCATCAAAGATGTATTTATTGTGCAGAGTTTTCTCCCTGTGCTGGGACATGTCCATGCTGGGAACGTGTCCAGAGAAGGGCAATGAGGCTGGTGAGAGGCCTCAAGCACAGCCCTATGGAGAGAGGCTGAGGGAGCTGGGATTGTTTAGTCTGGAGGAGAGGAGTCTCAGGAGAGACCTTCTTGCTGTCTACAACTACATGAAGGGTGGTTGTAGCCAGGAGGAGGTTGCTTTCTTCTCTCAGGCAACCAGCACCAGAACAAGAGGACACAGTCTCAAGCTGTGCCAGGGGAAGTTTAGGCTGGAGGTGAGGAGAAAGTTCTTCACTGAGAGAATCATTGACTGCTGGAATGGGCTGCCCAGGGAGGTGGTGGAGTCACTGTCCCTGGAGGTGTTCAAGGCGGGTTTGGACGTGGCACTTGGTGCCATGGTCTAGCCTTGAGGTCTGTGGTAATGGGTTGGGCTTGATGATCTTTGAGGTCTCTTCCAACCTTGGTGATACTGTGATACTGTGACATGTTAAATATATCACGACTTAACAGGAGGCTCCTTCACTGATCCCTTCCCAGTTTAATAGCATTCCACACTGTTGAAAGGGGATGACATTGTTCTTCTGGGTGTTTGGGGAAGCTTTGCAGTGTTTCCAGGCCAGTATGAGTCCTCCTGTCAACCAGGGTCTGGCACTGAACAGACATTACCACTGAAACTGGGCTTTCAGCTGTCTCATAAATGCTGACTTTGATCTGACATCAGGTTTGACCTGATGGCACTTTGCTGGAGTTCGCTGATGCTGGTGAAGATGACATCTGGTCCTATAACCTGCCTCCAAGAAAGCTGTATCTGCGTTCTGTGGTAGGTAAGACTGCCTCTCTCTTCTGTTTGCCTAGTAAATGCATGTGGTACTGCACCCCAGGGCCTCCTCTCGTTATCTGAGCAGTTAGAGGAAACTATAGTGTCATCTAGTCAAGAAGTTGTAGGAGGGCTGCAAGACTCCACTTACAATCTCAGATAACTGTGATCACTTTATTTTCATTCACTTAGAGAAAGAAAACACGAAATTGTCACAGCAGATAATTATGGTAGCAGTTTCCTTATGTTTTTGTTCATTAAATGCTGATTGAGAATGGTTTACTAATGACTTTGAGTTATCTCAAATAATACTGTTGTTTATGGGACTAGAAAAGCTTGCTTTTTTTTTAAAAAAAAAAAAAAAACAAAAAAAACCAACCCTTGGTCTACAAATGCTTTGCATGACACCTCCTTTTAAAGGACCATTTGATCACAAAAAATATCAAAGTCTACCTGTTGCAGAAACATGGAAACTGAGTTACCAAAAGATGCAGATGTAGATCCTGTGGTCCATGATCATAAAATCATAGAATGGTAAGGTTGGAAGGGACCTCAAGTATCATCTAGTTCCAATCCCCTTCCACTAGTACAGGTTACTCAAGGCCTCGTCCAACCTGGTCTTGAACACCTCCAAGGAGGGAGCAACCACAACCTCCCTGGGTAACCTGTTCCAGTGCCTCACCACCCTCACTGTAAAGAACTTCCTCCTAATATCCAGTCTACATCTCCCCTCTGCCAGTTTAAACCCATTGCCCCTTGTCCTGTCATTACAAGACCTTGTCAGTAGTCCCTCCCCAGCCTTCCTTAGGCCCCCTTCAGATACTGGAAGGCTACTATCAGGTGTCCTGGAAACCTTTTCTTCTCCAGGCTGAAGACCCCCAACTCTCTCAATCTGTCCTCATAGGATAGCTGCTGCAGCCCTCTGATCATCCTCGTGGCCCTCCTCTGGACCCACTGCCACACTTCCATGTCCTTCCTGTGCTGAGGGCTCCAGAACTGCACACAGTGATAAAGAAGGGCTTGTCTTATTTAGTAGCCTTTCTTCTACAGCAGTGAGACACTACCCATCTACTGCTTCCCCAGGACCAGCTGGGCACAGTGCCCGGTGGACTTCAGCTGTGGCTGAACTTTGCCAGGGGCAGTTGAAGTTATTAGGGATGCAGAAGCACTCTGGAGTTGGGACAAACCTGGGAGCTGTGTTCCCATGAAAGAAGTAAGAATACAGACAGCCTAAGGAAAACACAAAACTAAAATACAAACACTTCAGTAGCTGGAGTCTGTCTCTGTTGGGAGCCAAGAGGGTTGCAGGCAGGTGTTTGAGGTGCCCTCCTCCCAGCTTGTTGCTGCTCTCTGCATCTTTGCCTAAACATACTAAGCAATGCAGTAGCATTTCAACGTTGTGGAAGGCTAAAAGGCCTATTAGATGTCCTGGCTTGCCCCATACTTCTGCTGATGGGGGAAGCAAGGGTGGAGGAAAAATAAAGGCTTGGACCATTATGTCGCCCCCCAGAGTGATAAACAGGTACCCATGGGTGTTTAGGTACTTGTTAGTGTCATGCCCAAATAAGGGTAAGAAAGCTCTGGTTTCACCTGATATGGTCAGTTTTGCAAATGCCCTTTTCATTGGTGAATCTCTGTGGCCAAAGTAGCCATTACACTCCAGCAAATAATATATAGTGAGGTGAGTTGAAGCAGTTGTGCTGCCTGTGCCCCATGGAACTGCCTCGTGCCCCATGGAGCTACCTTGTGCCTCAGTGTGTGCTGTTCTGCTCAACACTCTGCTTTGCTCAGACAATGTGTCTGCCCCACTGCTCTCAGTTTGGACAATATGTTCTGCTCTGCCTCATGCTTCAGACCAGCTTAGCCCTGATGTTTTGGGCTCGAACTACCTGAAATCTTAAGCGCCTCAAGTTTGCCGGAGAAGGCATTAAGTGCTTCACAGTGTGGCCACTAACACTGTGCTCTCTGCACATCTGCAAAAGGTTCTGCCTGAACCTCTTCACATCTCTGTGCTAAGAGGAACCAGGATCAAGTCCGAGATCATCTGCCTCTTTCTCAGCACCCTGCTACAACCTGGGAAGATCTAGAAGCCTCTCAATAGCTATTAAGGTGCTGAGCAGTTCCAACACTGCTGCAAAGAAGACAGGGGCTATCTTGAAATTCCTACTCTATCACCATGAGTAGCACAGACTTTCCCTCGGGCTCCAGGCTGCCTTTTATTTGCAAGTGGGGCAAAGCCATTTTGTGGCTAAACTTTTCCAATTTTCTGATTCTCCTAAATGAATGAATTGTCCATAAGCACCCTTGTGAAGATATTCCCGACCAAATTAGAACCCAAATTTAATTGGCTTGTATAGAGTTTGTGAGTGGGACCTTTTGGAAATAAAATACATATTTTATAAGTTCTGCTCATTAATTGCCCCAAATCAGTAAACTTATTCCATCTGAGGTTTTTTGAATTATGTAGCAGCTTGTTTGCAGGCTGTTTGCAAAGTTGCTGTTGATAAGTTAGTGCTGCTGCCAGCATGTTTCTGACCTCTGGCCAGGTACATGCAGCTCTTCCTGAGATTCTGTCTGCTCCTTGAACATTTCAGTGCTACCCATCAGCTCTCCAGTGCTATCACCCTGTGATCTTGCCTGCACAACCTCTAGCACTTGACAGAGCTTGAAGGCTGGAAGCTTTTATGGGCAGGATGACAACTGAGACCCTGGGGATTTGCTGTCACCTCTGCTGCAACCCAGGATGGTTCCCACCGGGCTGTGGGGATGGGGGCAGTCAGTGAGTGTGAGAGAAAGTAGCGATGCTGGAGGGGCAGGAGAAAACCTCCACAACCACGTGGACAGTAGGACAGAAAGGTTAAGCAATAGTCACAGCTCACAAGGGTGCTGCAAGAATTGACCAGAGCAGCCCTCACAGCTGGAAGCAAGGGCCTGGGCCGGGAAGCAGAAGCTGCACTTCTGCTAGCTACTGTCCACTGCGTATCATCACGCAGGACTGTAGCTAGCAGAAGTGCAGTACCAAGCACAAGTGATGGTCTCACTGTGTTTCATGGAGTGCAGGGTTTCATGTGTATCTCTCAGAGCTTTTACTTTTGTCTTCCTGGGCAAAACCACTTTTCATCTCTTCTTACTGTGTCTCTTCTTCCACTTGTAGCCAGTCAGGGTATTGTGAGTGTCTGAACATCTGTTGTGATATTGGGATCATGGCTTGATTTGGGGTTTTTGGGTTTCACAGAACTTGTTCAGAGCTCACAAGCAGTGAAAAAACTCTGGGCTTTTTTATTCCCTTGATTGCTGATTTTTGTTTACTTCAACCTCTTGAAAAGCAAAGCACTTCTTATCTCTGCACGGGAGATGAAGCCATCTCTTTAGCTGCAGCCTACTTAAGAAAAAGGGTGTTTTTCTGATGCCTGTGTTTTCCCCTGAGAAAACATGAAACATAATAGAAGTAGTTTAAGAAAAAAACCAAAGTCCTTGGACTCCACAGGCATCAAAGCTAAGCTATTTTCCTTTGAAAATAGTCTTTGGGCGGGCTGTGATTATTTCTAGGCATTTATAATGCTACCCATCAGACAAGTTTTATCCTAGTTAATTTTGTCTTCCAATTCTCGATGCCTTTGTCTATTTTTTTTTTTTTTCACTTTTGATGCACTTAGCAAACAAGCTTAAGTACACTCCCAGGAGAAAATCCAGCTCTGGGAGATGGTGCAGCTCTGGACTAGGCTGTGCAGGCAACCCTTCCAGAAGCTCAACCTCTTCACTGTCCAGCAAAATTGGTTTGTGCACTGGTTGCATATGCCAGCAGATCTAGGTGTCCCGCTCACCCTGTGCCTCCACACTGTGTGTCACCTCTCCTCTGTGATCTAAATCAACTCCTAAAAAGCTCTTGCAATAAACTTCCTGAGCTTGAATATCTGTGAAAACAAATTAGTGCCTGGGTAGGCACAATCCGAAGCACAAATACAGGCTGGGTGGTGAATGGCTGGAGAGCAGCCCTGAGGAGAAGGACCTTGGAGTCTGGGTTAATGAAAAGCTCAACATGAGCCTGCAGTGTGCACATGCAGCCCAGACAGCAACCGAGCCCCGGACTGCATCAAGAGCAGTGTGGGCAGCAGGGCAAGGGAGGGGATTCTGCCCCTTTGCTCTGCTCCCGTCAGACCCCACCTGGAGTACTGTGTGCAGTTCTGGAGCCCTCAGTACAGGAAGGACATGGAAGTGTTGGAGAGGGTCCAGAGGAGGACCACAAAGATAATCAGAGGGCTGCAGCAGCTCTCCTATGAGGACAGGCTGAGGGAGTTGGGGCTCTGCAGCCTGGAGAAGAGAAGGCTTCCAGGAGACCTTAGAGTAGCCTTCCAGTATCTGAAGGGGACCTACAGGAAGGCTGAGGAGGGATTATTTACAGGGTCTTGCAAATGGCAGGTCAAGGAGAAATGGGTTTAAACTGGCAGAGGGGAGATTTAGACTGGATGTTAGGAGGAAGTTCTTTGCAGTGAGGGTGGTGGGGCACTGGAACAGGTTGCCCAGGGAGGTTGTGGATGCTCCCTCCCTGGAAGTGTTCAAGGTCGGGTTGGATGAGGCCTTGAGTGACCTGTACTAGTGGGAGGTGTCTCTGCCTATGGTAGGGTTTTGGAACTAGATGATGTTTGAGGTCCTTTCCAACCTTACCATTCTATGATTCTATTCTGACTGTTCTCAACACATTCTCATTAAACAAGATCAGGCCAGCACAATAAGGCAGTTCAATATCTTTTGTTTTTTAAGCAAAGCAGACGATGCCCTGCAAGGGAAATATCCACAGCCTGACAGTGTCAGCATATGCTCCACTAATTTTGACCTGGGAAGGAAGCCTCTCAGATGAAGACTGCTGCAGATGAGTTTGCAGAAGGAATGAGTAAAAGGTCAGTAGGGTCCTGCTGCTCCTCACAAAGCTGATTAGCTGCTGTCAGTCTGTTTTGTGGCTATAGTCTGAGTGTGGCATGCAGTCTCAGTCCTGTGGGGTCTGAGTTCTGCTTACAGGGTGACTGTGACATGCAGTATGATACAGTGTGAAAAGGTACAATTCTGGTGTCTAAACTGTAATGGTTTAAGG
Organism: Eubucco bourcierii; assembly: GCA_013396675.1. Lineage (NCBI taxonomy): Eukaryota > Metazoa > Chordata > Aves > Piciformes > Ramphastidae > Eubucco > Eubucco bourcierii. The sequence goes on along the minus strand of VWZE01007414.1, from coordinate 1,485,912 downwards.
GGATCGATTCCACAAAGGGCTGTGCAGAGCTTCATGCTTTTAATGACATTCAAACATCATAGATTTGTCTATATTATGAGGGGAAAACATCTGTAAGTCAACCTAGAGTTGAGTAATGCTCAGTCCATCTCTGTAGGTGCCTCTGGACAGGAACAAGTACACTTCAAATCAATTTGGATAGGTGCAAGCACAAAAACATCCTGACATTCTGTGAGGCCAAGGGGAGAGTGTGTGTCTCAGGCTAGTTGGATGCTCTTCCATGGCTAGGGTAACCTCTTTCATCACCTGGATTTTGGTGACAGAGTAGACACAAAGCACTGGATTCTAAATATTTGTCAGGCAGAATATGTTTCATTTGCTGAACTAAGTTACCAAAGTGCCTTTCCTTCTTACCACTTTTCATATTCTCTCTCAATTTTGGCTACTTGTGCAAGCTGTTTATTTGCATATAGTTACTTCACTACACTTTTCCTTTTGTTCAGATTGCTAGTTGGTATTTTTGATTCTTTATTTTTTTCATTTGCATTTACTTTTTAATCTTGTAAATTGGATGTTGTCAGGACAGCTGCAAGCCAAGAGAAAATAATGGGATTCAGAAGAGAAGTAATGAGATCAGAAGTGAAAAATATCCCAGTGAGAAAAAATGGGAGTGGGAGGTGGAAAGGTAAATTTTGTTTCTCTAGGTCACACCAATCCGGAATTTATCCTGCAAAAATCCTTGCTGATATCAGTGGAGTGAGTACAGTGGCTATAACCTGACCTACAGAAGAGCATGTTTTGAGTTTGGTTATTTTTGAGTTACTTGGCTCCTTATAGCCTTTCTGAATGATGCTGGTAGCCTCTGTCAGTATACTCCAGGAGGTTGGATGTTTGCAGATACTCTCTGTGGCTGTGTTGGTCTTATGCCTGTGCATGCAAGTGACATCTCTGGCCATGCACATCAGATCTTTCTCATTCCTCTGTAAATGGCAAGGTATTCTTATGGGGTTCTACACCCCTTCGACAGCAACATATTTGGAATTTGTTAAAATTCCTTTCACAACCTCTTTGCAGAAAAAATAAGCTATTGCTGGAGGTTGGATTTGTTGCTTGTTTTTTGATTAATTTGTGAAATTCCCAGTAAGCCTAAAAAGCAGTAGAAGTACAAAGCAACCAAGCCAACTGGGAAAGAGTAAGACTTAACTGGTGCAAAGGAAATCAGCTGCGTAAGCTGACATGAGCCTGAAACTGCCCTGCTGTGTCCCAGGTAGGGCTGCTCCCCTGGGGCAGGTTGCAGCACAGTGCTGTTGGCTGTCCTCTTGCTTTGGGGTTGTTTTGCCCTGATGCCCTGGTGCTGGATGTCCTACGCAATCCATTTCCTGTTGCCTTCATATATGCAACAGCAGCACCAAAACAGTTCAGGGCAGGCTGCAATGTCTGTGTGTTTGAAGGCTGTTAGAGAGGGAGTTGAGGCTGGGTTCTCCACAGGGAGGCAGAAAAGGACCCAGGTGGTGCTTGATGCTTTCCTGCTCCATCGTCCTGCAGGAAAAGTTGTGTTTGCCATGTCCTCTGTGTGTATGTGTCTCTGTGGAATCACAGAAAGTTTTGGGTTGGAAGAGACCTTTGAAGATCATCTAGTCTAGCAACCCTGCAGTGAGCAGGAACATCTTCAACTAGATAGGTTGCTCAGAGCCGTATCCAGACTGACCTTGAATGTTTCCAGGAATGAGGCTTCTACCATTTCTCTGGGCAACCTGTGCTAGTGTTTCACCACACTTATAGTAAAACATTTCTTCCTTGTCTATTCTAAATCTTTTAGTTGAAAGACCATTGCCCCTTGTCCTGTTGCAACAGGTCTTGCTAATAAGATTGGCACCAACTTTCCTATAGGCCTCCTTTAACTACTGAAAGGCTGCAATAATGTCTTCCTGGAGCCTTTTCCCCTACTCTATCAGTCTTCCCTCACAGCAGAGGTGTTCCAGCCCTCTCAGCATTTTTATGGCACTCCTCTGGATCTTCTTGAGGCCTTGAGTAACCTGTACTGAGGCCTTGAGTAACCTGTACTAGTGGGAGGTGTCCCTGCCTATGGCAGGGGGTTGGAACTAGATGATCCTTGAGGTCCCTTCCAACCTTACCATTCTATGATTCTCCAGCAGGTGCATGTCTTGCTTGTTCTGAAGACTCCGGAGCTGGATACAATACTCCAGGTATGCTCTCCTCAGGGTAGGGGGAAAAAATTGCAGAATCACCTGCCTCAACCTGCTGGCCAACTGCCAGAAGATTTAAGAATACAAATTAGAAGTGGTAACCTTTAGCAAGGAGCATTAAAAACCTGTGCAGAGCTCTAAGTGTGATTGTTTACTCTCTGCACAAGGACATATTGCTCTGGGACTTGAAAAAGGAGATGTAGGCTCCAAGGCAGCTGCTTTGAGGAGGAATAGTCACCTAGACTCTTCCCTTTGTGGTCGTGAAGCCCAGTGGAGAAGAGACATGGTCCCATCAGGTCTCTTCAAGAGGAATCAGACTGGGCTGTGAGGTACCCTTTGGCTGGCTTAAATGCTCTGTGATAAAATAAAGCAGCTGCACAACTCTGATAGTTGGCTGTGGAGCCTGATCCAGTGAAGATCATTAGTGAAAATGGGGTAGGAAAAGGAAGATTTTTAGGGACATTTAATCTACAGACGGGAATACAGTGGAATTTTTAGCTCTGAGCACAGGGAGACTCTGACAACTAAAACAAAGAAGGGTGCAAACCCAGTCATTTTAGGAAGTATCCCTGACTTTGCATCAACCAATCATCTGTGCCAAATGGAAGGCAAAAGAGGCAAACTAAGGGAAAAAAAAAAAAGGCACACTTACTGCTGGTGGGTGACACATGCTAGATTTATTTAAAGCCTGGGACTAATAGCTACACTGAATGACATGCAGCTGATGTGAGTGATGTATGAATACAACCCAAGTTGGAAGATTTCACAAGACAGTTTTCAAGACGGAAATTGTTAAGAAGTGCCCTTTACACATCACCAGCTAAGTGCTGTGTATTTGCTGCTCTGAGCTACTGTGCCAGTTGGATGTCTTCCAGGCTTGTAATGCTTCTTTAAAAGTGATCACTTGCCATGCAGAGTTTTTGCATTTTCTGTTATCCAAACAGACTCACTTGAATGTTAATTTATTCCTGGGTGCCAAGGACCCAGCTCTGCAATAACCCAAACGTGGTGGAGGTCCATGCCTGCTGGATGGCCTGCCTGCATCCCTGCTCCATCAGGCTGCTAAACAATGGAGAAAAGTATTAGAAATAGATAACATTTTCCAGAATAACAGCAGTTATATTTATCACAGCATACCTTACAGTCTAGTGGGATGATCTTCAATTTTGAGGTAAGGTGAAGTGTTAGCAGTGCATCCACATAGGTGGGAAAATCAGGTTGGCACTGTCGAAGTAAAAAATACAGCAGATTGTAGTGGGATAATAATAGGGAAAGGCTTAAATATGCACTTATCTTTTAAAACTCCATCATAGGATAATTTAAAGCATGGGCCAAGCAGCAGTGAGAAAAGACTCGGCTTATCATTTTTACACAGCATTTAGTCATATATTAACCGTTTGCAATATACTTCTCTTCCAGTACTGCAGGGAAGAATATTCTGCTCCTCTGGAAAGTACTTGTCTAAGTGAGGAAAAAGGTCAGAAGACGCTTATTTACCCTCTATCAAAAGATTGTAATGCTAGCTAGATGAAGCTGGTGGATGAAGGCTGTCTAGAGCAGTCAGACCTGGTCCTGGGTGCCAAGGACCTAGCTCTGCAATAACCCAAACGTGGTGGAGTTCCATGCCTGCTGGATGCCCTGCCTGCATCCCTGCTCCATCAGGCTGGGGCTGGAGGCATGCACCAGGGATGCTGGTTAGCTGCAATCGTGGAACAATCTGTCATTGGGATATAAATTGTCCAGCCACAGAGGCATTTCCTTATTTCAAAGTGCAGTGCTGTGGCCTTGGCTAAAAAAGGATAGCAGCTTTTCTCTCCTGTGGGAGATGACAGCTGGAGAAGGCACAGAGGAATATTTGGAAAGAGAAAATCCTCTTGGATTTTTGGAGGTGGGCTACTGTGAGGTATCTTAGCCCTTTAGTAAAGCCTGCAGCATTTAGAGTGTGGGTAGGTCAATGGAGATGATCCAGCCCTTGTGGAATCAAAGCTAAAGCCACCAGGAGCTTTCCTGTGCTGTCAGCTTACTGCTCCCACAGTGCCTGGGCATTGGGTCCTTCAAAGGCAGATTAGAGAGCTCCCTGGGTGACCCTAACAAGGCTCTACAATGGGGCCATCACATCTTTCTACCTCTCTGAGTTTCACATTGTTCATTTCAAGGTAGCAAAATAGAAGCTGATGGCCTTGGTCTGGGTTCAGATAGGGCTGTTTGTCATCTCACTTCTCTATCTTTCAAGCATTTGAAATATCTTTCAATGGAAGTATGCTGATTTTTGCAGCTGTATGCGTGCAGAAGAGAAGCTACCACACTGTGGCTGCTGCTTAGGGGAAGAGTAAACTGCAAAGCTCCTGGGCTGTGGGTGGCCAACTCCCAGAAAAAAATGAGGTGCCCAGGGGATGCAGATGAGAAGGGAGTAAAATATTGATGGGGACTAAAGCAAATGGAAAAGAGCAGCCACAAAGAAGGTGTTATGGGAGGCAAAGGCTCCTTGCTCCATGCCACTAGTGCGCAGGTAATCACAGAGAGTACGTTTGGCATGTCCTATTTTCAGCCTCTGTGATGGTTTGGGAGTTCCCTGCCCCCACACACTTTGTAAAGTGACCCAGACTAGAACTCAGCCAGCTGGAAGTTAAGATCTGAAGCTCTATTTACAGCTCAGCACAATGTACAAGCAGAGATATACACTATAAACAGGAATAGTTACAGACATAGACAAGTTAAAGGGAATACAGCAACACAACTCCCCTCCCAGAAATCAGAGACCCCAGAGGGGCTCCCAACCACCCTTCCACCTTCTCCTCACCCTTGTACCTTACCCCAAGGTTTGCCTTACGTGCAAGGTGAATTAGGAGGATCGACCATGGGGGGTTAGAAGGAAAGTGGTTAGTGAAAATTAATCAGCAGAGGAGCCAGAGCCAGAAGCCGCTAGACTGCCCCAGCTGCTCTCCCAGCAAGTGACAGAGACTCACTTATCTATATATTTTGGTTTCTCTTCCCAAAACAATTTTTTTCAGCAAGCATAAAGCAGACATCACCATGTTTTCTTTTCACAGCCTATAGTGTAATTTTCTCTATTAAAATATTCCAATTAGCCTCAAACCAGCACAGCCTCATGCTAGGACTGGCACCTTCTCCTTGGGAAAGGACAGCAGGCTGTGGCAATAGTACCACACCCACACTCGGTGGAAGGTGTTGGAATGATGGGGAAAGACCCTCTCCATAGCTACTCACAGGTGCATAAGCTATTGGTAAGACAAAAGGCAGGGACTAATCAGGTCCTTCACCTGTGTTTTACAAGCTCTGGGATCTGCACTGAAACTTCACTGGTTTCACTAGAAGACACCCAATAGGTTCAAATTTAGCTAAGTCTTCCTCATTATCCTTTAATTTCTGTACCAATATTTTTTGATGCTTAAAGGAAAAACATTTTTTGGTATGTGTTTTTAACCAAGGAAAAGTGGGAAATTGTTCAGATTTTGATTAATTGTTTAAAGTGCAATTTCTATTTAGAAATTGGCACTTTATCAAGTTAACCAACCCATCAAGCTCATAATCATACTCCATCTTTTAGGGCACAATGCCTTTTGCTTCTTCTGAAATGAGTATTTGTGTCATCATTCAACATGCTCTGAGGTGAAATTAATCTTTCATTGTATTGTTTCATTTTCCTGCTGGCTGAAATAATATTTTCAATATCTTTTCCATTGTTTTATTGCTTCTTTTTTTTGGTTTTTTTTTTTTTTTTTGACACATTAGTTATGGGGGAAATTTGAAAACAAGTCCCAAAATTGAGATCCCTGATAAGCTTCTAAAACTCCTTAAATATTCTGCCAAATATTCTGCCATCCATGTGTTTTGAATAATTGCTTTCTACCTCTAGCAGATGCGGTCAAATGTTGCTTCAAGAATTGCTGTGGCCTTGAGCCTGTTAGGTAATCAAACAGTTAAAGATGCATCTTCTGCAAAACAGTGGTGGTGAACTCTGAGAGATGAAGTCCACAGAAAAGCCTGCAGAGCCCAGAAGAATGAACTGAATCATAAACTTGTGTAAGGACCTGTGATGCCAGAAGATGTCAGGTAAGGAATCGCTGGTGGACACACCACTTGTTACAGTAATAGCACTCCAGGCATGAGAACCAAAGCTGTGCCTTCCTGTGACCAGAGGCTGTTTCTGCCAGGAGGGAAGCAGATGCTTTCCCACTTCCCACATGCCAAGCAGGGATTGTATCTACACCCAGTTGGGTGGTTGCTGCTGAGCACTGTCTGGTTAAGTCAGGGTATGTGTTTGTTAGAAGCGTGGCTGTTATCCAGCAGCCTGGCTGCGTGCACAATAACAGTGATTTGAGAAGAATTCCTCTCCTCCCCAGCCTTACATGAAGGAAAGTTTTCTTTTTTTAGTTACCTCTAAAAATAAATGAGGCAGGCTGCTGTTTCTCTGGCTGGTATGTCTGCTTTCTCTGACAAGGCTGACTTAGAAATCTGTTGCATTTGTAGACTGTGAGGTGTAACAACATTTTAAACTCCTGCATCTCATTGCAAGTGTAGCCTTTTTTCCATGGGATGACTACAAGGTGTGGGTTGTTTTAAGGGACTTGCTATGAATGCTTGCAGGTTAATCTTATGGCACATTACTACCACTATAAAAGATAGCGACTGCAGTACCGAAGCCGTCACTGCGTTTTATATGTTGGAAATGAAGAAGTTTTATCAGCAGAGCAAGCGACTGAGCAAAATCTATTATTGTTTGTGGGTTGGAAGGCAGTTTGATATCTAGACATAAAAGAAATGTAACTTCACTCTGAGCATCAGAATTAGAGCCCATCTCTTTTAAAGATGATTTGGAAGTGAAGAGGTTTTATCAACAGAGCAAGCAACTGAGCAAAACCTATTATTGTTTGCAGGCTACAAGGCAGTTTGATCTCTAGACATAAAAGAAATGTAACTTCACTCTGAGCGTCAGAATTAGAGCCCATCTCTTTCCAAGATGATTTCTGCCATTGCTTGTGATGCATTTACCACAAGGAGTCCTGGTATTGTAGGTTGGATCCTTTCTACATTCTAAAAGTCTAACTGCCATGTTTTCTCAAAATGAACTTACTGGAACACAGATTGACTAGAATTTTCTGTGCTGATTCCTTGCCTTGCTGCAGTCAGGGAGTTACTAAAAGAGCATCTGAGGCCAAAGTACCTCACTTTCTGCTGCTCTGTCCCCACTCTTCAGCAGCAGCTTTACACTTGGCACAAGATTTTGTTTTCTTCTTGGGTTTCTTGTTCTTCTGCACTAGTTTATATGAGAAATCTGATCAGCTTTCCCCTGCTTGTACAACAAGCAGGTGTGCACAAGATCCATTACAGAGGCAGTGTCTGTGAGGATTACTGTAATTGCTGGCTAAGTTTCTCTCTAACTACCAGTGCTAAGCAGGGGAGCTTCCTGCATTGCCTCTCATGTCCCCATTCCCATGCTTTCATACTGGTTTTTCATGAACATCTTTTTGACCCAATCAATATAATAGTCATCCACAACTCATTTCAGTGAGCAATGTGCAAGAAAGTGTAGGTTAAAAATTGCCCAGAGTACAGACAAATTCTCCTCCACGCCTGCTATGTTTGGTTTCTTTCTGAAGTAGCTCCCAGTTCCCTGAGCAGGAGGAATATTCACAGACCTCACTGTAACATGCTGGTTCCTAGAGATCCAAAATGTTGCTTCATTCTTGTAATATGAAGACAGTAAAATGTAATCCTAACACTGCAATCAAGCAATGCATCAGTGGGCTTTTTGCAGGAATGAGTATTGCTCATTAGATAAGATTTTCTCTGAGTGATTCAAAGTGTGCAGTACTTGCATCATCCAACCTAGAGGGATGGGAGGCTGACTTGGCTTAAAATACTAAGCAATGGAGGAAAATATTAGAAATAGATAACATTTTCCAGGTTAATAGCAGTTATATTTATCACAGCATACCTTACAGTCTAGTAGGATGATCTTCAATTTTGAGGTAAGGTGAAGTGTTAGCAGTGCATCCACATAGGTGGGAAAATCAGGTTGGCACTGTTGAAGTAAAAAATACAGCAGATTGTAGTGGGATAATAATAGGGAAAGGCTTAAATATGCACTTATCTTTTAAAACTCCATCATAGGATAATTTAAAGCATGGGCCAAGCAGCAGTGAGAAAAGACTTGGCTTATCATTTTTACACAGCATTTAGTCATATATTAACCGTTTGCAATATACTTCTCTTCGAGTGGGAAGAATACTATAGGGAAGAATATTCTGCTCCTCTGGAAAGTACTTGTCTAAGTGAGGAAAAAGGTCAGAAGATGCTTATTTACCCTCTATCAAAAGATTGTAATGTTAGCTAGATGAAGCTGATGGAAGAAGGCTGTCTAGAGCAGACAGGACAGGACCCCAGATGATGAGTGAGGGGTTGTAAATAAATAAAATCAATAAATAAGTAGAGTTCTGCCACTCACTCCCAACACTGAAATGGGCTGTGAAGTGGTTACTAAAGCAGGAGATCTGTGTGCCCATAAACCAAGCCTAGATACTAAGAGAACTATTTGCAGAGAGGTGCTTGCAGCCGTGATCCAGCTGTTCATGGACAGATTTTGTGATGGCTCCCCCCACACTATTACACCTGCTGTCCTACTGTGGACTTTTTCCAAGCACATTTAATTCCTAAGTAAAAAATATTGGACACTAAACATAAATTGCTGCAATAAAGTAATTTATTCACTCCTGCTGTGTTTTACTATAGACCTTGAATACAAATAGATTTACATTTGGAAAGCCTGACTGCCTCCTAAATCATGAAAATGAGGAATTTTGCTGGATGATAAATACTGCAGATTAATTCAGCTTTTGTTATAATTTTTCAGCAGCTCCATGCTGGGCATCATTTTCCTTTATTTTCACTGATACCAAAGTTGGGCACCTCTATAGAACAACCATAGAATGGTAAGGTTGGAAAGGACCTCAAGGATCATCCAGTTCCAACCCCTGCCATAGGCAGGGTCACCTCCCACTAGTACAGGTCACTCAAGGCCTCATCCAACCTGGCCTTGAACACCTTCAGGGAGGGAGCAGCCACAACCTCCCTGGGCAACCTGTTCCAGTGCCTCACCACCCTCACTGGAAAGAACTTCCTCCTAACATCCAGTCTGAATCTCCCCTCTGCCAGTTTAAACCCATTGCCTCTTGTCCTGTCATTGCAAGACCTGTAAATAGTCCCTCCCCAGCCTTCTTGTAGGCCCCCTTCAGATACTGGAAGGCTACTATAAGGTCTTCTCAAAGCCTTCTCTTCTCCAGGCTGCAGAGCCCCAACTCCCTCAGCCTGTCCTCATAGCAGAGTTGCTGGAGCTCTCTGATCATCCTTGTAGCCCTCCTCTGGACTCACTGCCACACTTCCATGTCTTTCCTGTGCTGGGGGCTCCAGAACTGCACACAGTACTCCAGGTGAGGTCTGAGGAGAGCAGAGCAAAGGGGCAGAATCCCCTCCCTTGCCCTGCTGGCCACGCTTCTCTTGATGCAGCCCAGCCCTCGCTTGCTGTCTGGGCTGCATGCACACACTGCAGGCTCATGTTGAGCTTTTCATCAACCCAGACCCCAAGGTCCTTTTCCTCAGGGCTGCTCTCCAGCCAATACCTCAGCGCTTGTCTAGTTGGGGTTGGAAATCAAAGACTCTGCTTTCTCTCTGGCTCTGTAAAATCAGATCTAAACCATTCTAACACAGCACATGCAACTTCCTTCTTCATTAGAGGAAGGGCAAACATAACCAGATCTTTCTTGTCAGTGTGGTTCAAGGGCTCATCTTTGTGCACCTGTGTGTGGCGGAATGCGTGTTCACCTCAGCAGCCTCGAGTTGCACTCCTGCTTCCTAGCAGAATGTCTGCTTGCAAGGGAAACTACAGCCAGAGTAACATAGCTGACGGTTTCTTCATGTACCCTAGAGGTGTCCTGCATAAAGGTATGCTGCTTTTTTCAACCTTTATTGCTGCAATGGTGTGGGTGTGTTATCTTCACATGCTCTCCCTTTTGATGTGTGTCACAAGACAACTGTTGCTGATGATTTATATGATTATATTTTAGACCTCATTAACCAACATAAGAGCATCCATGTGGTAATTTCATCCTGTCAAATATTATTTGTAATAAACATCCTAGTAGTTTCACTCAGTGGGGTTTGTTGACTAAAGCAGCAACGAGGCAGTGCCCACATGCTTATCTGGTGGGTCTGTCACTAGGGAGCAGGCTGGGTGGATACACCCCCTCTCAACCATCACTACCCAGCATCTGTCAGATGAAAGAAAGCTCCATACAGAAATCCCTGCTACCATCAATGAAATTATTTCACTTATAGCCCTCCCTTTTCCTTGTAACCTGTAGCATCTTTTAAAACATAATACAGTCCCATACATTGGTCTTTTCTCTGAAGAGCTCATGCCAACATTCTTAGCTTAGTGTTGCAGAGCACTCCAAATTCCTTCCTTCTCTCTTGCGCCCGCTCGGGTTGCATGGGGAGGAGGAGGAGTGTGAAAAACTGCTTTCCCCCTCCCACCGTGGGTTTGCAGAAGGGGAACAGCAAAAGGCACCTTTCTCCACACAGGTACTGACCTGCGCTGGAATCGGGCTGGGGCTTGGCTGGGTTCTTCCTGCCCAGGATACAATGGCAAATGGACACTTTGTCTAGAAAAGCATAAATAGAGAAAGGGAAAAAGGTGTGAGGTTCCCACCTTGACAGCTCCTGACAGGACAGGTTCCCACCGTGACAGATTTCCTGCTATGACAGAGCTCCCATTTTAGCCTGTCCCTGCTTTTGGACAGCTCCTACGTTTTCACACGGCTCTCGGTTTTCACACTGTCCCTGCTTTTGGATGCTTCTCTCCACTTTTGTACCATTCTGTGCAAATTTGCAAGCTTAGCAAGTCCTGTGGTCCATTTGAGAGAGCTGCTGGTGGCACTGAGACCTGCCTACTCTTGAATAATACCACAGCCTTGATTTCCTGGCTGCTGTTCCAAACTGGGGAAGACCCTAGGAGTTTGGCTCTCCCCTGCTGCCTGCTAAGGCAGCGTTGCTTCTGCAAATCCCTATCTTGTGGCAATTGTGTTTTGAGACACTTCTGACTTTGACTTTGCAGGAGCACATCCACCACATTTCACACTCTTTCTTGGCCTGTGCGTGGAGCAGAGAGCAGGAAGCTGAGGGTTTGTTACAGGAGTCACCTAACAGGCTTGCACAAGCTGCTGTAACTGCCTATGATGCTCATTATCAAAGGCAGACTGTGAGTATCACATAAATAATAAGTGCTGCTGGAATAGCAATTCAGTGGCCAAGCCAGTTCCCAATATCTAGAAAAAGAGAGTAATGTGTATTTGAGGATGAACATCACTAGTTCCTGTCTAGATGAGCAGATGGTTCTTGTCTTGTGTTTTGTAACTGTTGTCACAAATGAGGACAACTGTTTAAGGAAAGACAGTGTTATCTGCTGGGGCTTGGGATGAGGAGCTTAAGTGTCATCTCTTTGCAATGTCTATCCAAGAACCCTAGAATGGATGGGCCCTCTGGAAGCTTTACCAGTAGACAGGGCAAAGCTTGCAAAAGAAAAGGTTGACACTAGTATTCTGTGTAAGCTTTTTAGTCTCCTCTGATGGCTCACTACAATCTGAGCAGAACCACAGATGGAGGGGGGGGGTTCATAAAATGTATTAGCTTCTGCACTGACTCCCAGCCACGGTGCACACTCCATGCTGTGGGGCCGAATGTGTTCTTGGTATGCTCATGCATGTTCTTGGCATGTTTCCATGGCACTGTTCTTGTTTATTTTATCACAGTAGAGTCTAGTGGGACCCTGATGACTGCTTCTCCAAGAACAGCCTTGCATTGCACCTGATGTTCCTCAGCCCACGTCTAGAACCACTCAGCATCCTCCCCCGAGACCTGGCTGCAAGACTTTGTGTTTGCCCTTTAATAACTATTAGGGTGCATCCACTCTGAAGAAATGTGTGCACCCAGGCCCTGATTTCGAAAATGCAGGTAAGCCAAGCTTTGGTACTGCAAAGAAACTTGTGTTTTTTATCAAAGCAGACTTTTATTGGAGTAGCCAAAGCTGCTGTGAAGTGAGTTGGGTAGAAGGATTTTTAAAGTAATTTCTAGAGTCCTTTCCACCTTGCTCCCTGGGAGACTCTAAAAGCTTTGTCTTAGCGCATCCTAAACACCCTTGGATGCTTTGGCAATCAGAGGAGCAACCACTTGGTCCCATTCTGATAATCCCACCTCCCATTACCAACTCTCATCTTCAACTTCTTTGTTGGCTGCCTGCATGTCCTGATGCTCCCTGAAGCTGTCATGTTGGTAGACAAATATTTCAGCAACCGCAGTCTGACTCCAACTGCTCTTAAAATCCCATTTACAGGATTTTGTCTCATCTTTGCAGGGAGACAGTTGTAAGCAATGTGCTTAGCTGTTCAACAGGCTCTTCTGTCAGCTTCTGCAGTGAAACATGGCAGGAAAAGGGCAGCATGGCCTTCTTGTTTCCCTGTGCTTGTCATTGATTCTGCCACTCAAATTCCCAGCAAGACTAAGCCTCAATGGGAAAATGAGGGTTTTGGGTTGGTTTTTTTTCTGTTCTTAAAAGCTTCTTAAGACTACAGTAACTTGAAGGCATGGGGTTTTTTTTGTTTGGTTTTTTTTTTAATTCCTCACAAAGTTCTGGAGATGAACACCAATATCAGCACTTTTCCAAAGGCCTCAAGCCTAAAATTGTTCAGGAATTATTTTTAGTTGTATTTTTAAAATATAATTTGAATGCACAACCAAATCCTCATTTGTATATAGAACTCACATACCTAAACAATAAACAATAAATTTAAAAGACTTGAAGCAAATGGGATTTGTTTCCATGAAAATCTCTTAATGAGCACAATATTGATATTCACTTTATGAATGGACTTTTTTAACTTGGAAAGCTTGATAACAAGATTTCTTTTTTTAAACTTTGTTGCCCTAATATTAAATGTACCTCTGCAGCATCTTTAGCTTTCAGATTCAACAGAGGCAGTGCCTGCTCTTGCCTGCTCATGTTTCTCTAATATTCCTGACACTTAAACATGGCATTTTAAAGAATAACAGTCAGATGATTCTCAGAAACATCTGTCTAAACATTGCTTTTGCTAGGAAGTTACTTAAGCTGTAGTTTTTCCTTGCAGAGAATGATAGCTGCACTCTGATGAGAAATGCACTTGATAATTTAATAGGCATTTTGTCTTTTTGTCTAACAAGCTGTGTTGATTTCCAAGTAGTCTGCTATTCACTAAAGGAAGAAAATGAACAAAATGAAGTAAAACATTAGAAGATCCATTAATGTGAACCATGTTTAATCTCTGCAAACTATAAATAAAGCTTGTAAGCTATTTGTATTATTAACATCTGAATGACAAAGAAACCTAGGAAATGCCAAGGCAGTGTATAGGAGGAAATGGCAGTTTTCTAAATTAAAAGGAATGGTTTTGAAATAGCAGAAATAATCATGGTTTAGCTTCTGAAGTAAGAAAAATGTTTCCCTGATAGTATTTCTGTGTAGTAGAATATTTTCAAGGTCAAAATCAATATGTTCAATAATTTCTCAGGGCTCCAGTTTGTATGAATCAGTCTCAGGCTGTGAGAGGCTTTTTGACATTTTCAGTTCACAGAACAGAAACAAGCAAACAGGACCAGATGGACAAAGTAATAGGGCACAGAGCTCCTTTTCCCTTTCAGAGGGACCATACTACTTTTACCTTAGAAGTGTGAAATAAAGGGCAGCCTGTCAAATGTGCAAAGAAACGGACACACCCTGAAGAGGAGGAATAGTTCTTGGGAAAGGCTACCAGGAATTGTTTGGAAGGCACTGCAACTCCTTCTAAATCTGGGGATTAAGTTTCAGACTCCTAGAAGCTGAAACAGTGTCTGGAGAAGTTTCATTTTCTATTTGAGCCATTCTGGCAACTGAACATATTTACAGAACAAACTGAATAATGAACATATTTGCAAACTGAATATATTTATAATTCAATATATATACACAGCGCTGTAAGTAACAGCCACATGCACCCATTCCTTGAGTGTCTCTTTCGCCTCATGAGTGCTGCTTTGTCCAGAAACTGCACAGGATCAGAGCTAGGCGGTGCCATCTCCAGGCACCTGCCAGGTGATGGCAGCAGCAGGGTGCTGCTACTTCTGAAAAACGAAGAAGAAAAAGTTGAAGAGGGGGAAAAGAAAAAGATGAAAGAGGCAGAGAACATGCTAGAAGAGCCATCTGGGCTCTTCCTGAGGCCAGCAGTAGCAGACAGGCTTGAGACTCTGGACTCTCTTCCAGCACCTCTATGTCCTTCTTGTAGAGAGAGACCAAAACCTGAACACAGTACTTCAGGTGCAGCCTCACCAGTACTGACACAGGGCACAGTCACTTCTCTGGTCCTGCTTGTCGCAGTATTCCTGACAGAGGCTAGGATGCTGTTTGCCACCTTTGAGCACACTCCTGGCTTATGTTCAAACAGCTACAGATCAACACTCCCAGGTCTTTCTCTGCTGAGCAGCATTTCAGCCACTCTGCCTCAAGCCTCTAGTGTTGCATGGGGTTGTTACCTGGCCTTTGGCGTTGTTGAATGCCGTACAATTGGCCTCAGCCCATCTATCCAGCCTCTCTCTGCAGAGCCTTCCTACCTTCAAGCTGATGAACACTCTCTCCCAGCTGAGCCTCATCTGCAAACTTATTGAGGGTGCACTCAATCCCATCAAAGACAACTGGTCCCAATACTCTGGGTTGCTGCTTCTGACTGACCACCAACTGGATTTAACTCCTTTAACCAGCACACCTTAGGCCTAGCCATCCAGAAGTTATTTCTGCCCAGTGAAGTGTTCACCCATCCAAACCGTGAGCAGCCAGTTTCTTCAGGAGGATACTGTGGGAAAGTCTCAAATGCTTTATAAAGTCCAGGTAAACAACATTCACAACCTTTCCCTTAGCTTTATTTGCCAGTAAATAAAATAAATCCATTTGAATCCTTTGCATTAAATGATCAATTAATTCACAGAAATTTCATTTTCATGGTAATGTGTGAGGGCAGTAGCACTTTTATTCTGTAATTCTAGTTCAAGGGGCGAAAGACCAGCAGCATTTAAATCCCCATTTCAAACTGTTCTCTTACCAATCATTTTCCCTCCAATGTAAATCAAGGTATTCTCACAATTCACTTCTTGCAAATGCCAAGGTCAGCCAGAGGTCTGAAAATTAGTTCATGCCAAGGGAAATTAATGAACCAGTTAAAAGACTTGCATAGAGATTTGGCTCTGTGAACATGTTGGTTAATCATCTAAGAGTCCACTAAATAAGCTTTCGATTGCTTTCTTGAGTTTAGTTCTGTATTTAATTTTAATAAATCTTAGTCACAGCCTCATTTTCTAGGAGTCACACATCTCTACTGGGTCTTCTTGGAATGATTTTTAGTTTTATATTAAATAAATATAGAGGTAAGGCTTTAAAATCAGCCATGAAGATGATCAGAGGGCTGCAGCAGCTCTCCCATGAGGACAGGCTACAAGCATTGGGGCTCTTCAGCCTGGAGAAGAGAAGGCTTTGAGAAGACCTTATAGTAGCCTTCCGGTATCTGAAGGGGGCCTACAGGAAGGCTGGGGAGGGACTGTTGACATGGTCTTGTAATGATAGGATGAGGGGAATGGGTTTAAACTGGCAGAGGGGAGATTTAGACTGGGTGTTAGGAGGAAGTTCTTTCCAGTGAGGGTGGTGAGGCACTGGAACAGGTTGCCCAGGGAGGTTGTGGGTGCTCCCTCCCTGGAGGTGTTCAAGACCAGGTTGGATGAGGCCTTGAGTGACCTGTACTAGTGGGAGGTGTCCCTGCCTATGGCAGGGGATTGGAACTAGATGATGCTTGAGGTCACATCCAACCTTATTATTCTAAGATTCTATGTTTCTATGTGAAATAATCATAGCAGTTATTATACAGATACTGTAGATACACCAGTACAGTTGTAGCATAAACCAGGAATACAGGGTATACGTTTTTGGGATTTATTTTTTTTAGGAATAACTATCCAAGGATTAATACTTCAAATACAGTCATGACTTTAAAACTTCTATTAAAAGACAAGAATAAGAATTCAATTACAGACATCCTCTCTACAGCTACCTGAATGGAGGTAGTAGTGAAGTGGGATGTGATCTCTTCTTCCTAGTATCAGGTGATAGAATGAGAGAAATTGTGCCAGGGAAGGTTTAGATTGGGTATTAAGAAAAATTTCTTTACTGAAAGAGCGATCAGGCATTGGAATAGGTTGCCCAGGAGGGTAGTGGAGCCACCACTCCTGGAGGTGTGGATGAAGAAATGTGCGGATGTGGCACTTTGGGACAGGGTTTGATGTCCATGGCGGTCTTAGATTGATGCTTGGACTTAATCATCTTAGAGATCTTTTTCAACTGAAGCAATTTTATGATCTGTCTGTGGAAACATCGTTATCTCCACGCTTTGTAGATCCCAAGAGACTCAAACCAGGCAAAGAGCAAGCAGTCTCCTTATCAAGAGCAGAGGCAGTACAACCTTTGCTTGAGGTTTTCCTGATGACAGCTTCATTACTGGTCTGTTCCTTCTCCTGGTTTAATCCACTACATTCCTCTGCTTTCACCAATGCACAGAAACACCATGGGCTCATGAAAACGTGGATTTCTTTGTTCTCTTCCAGATGCAGCTTCATTCTTAAGAAGGGGAACTGAAATTTTAAGCCAACAGCTTGACTACATCTAATGCAAATGGATGGTAGAGTTTCATACTGCATTTCTGCTCCTTCACGTTGGTTGGGACCTCAGGTATGTTCCTCTTTAAAATGAGTGTCCCCCAGATATGCACTGCTCTGCTGACACTCTGATGGAAGCATCTGATAACTTTCACTGTGAAACACAGAAGCCCCAAGTTCAGACAGTGGGGAAGAGCCTGGCCATTAGTTACAGAGGTGTAAGAAAAGCAACTGAGTGTGAATCTGTGAGGACCCTTTTCCCATGCCCCTGGGAAAGGCACATGGCCAACACTCTGGCTGAGAGGGAGGCTGTTCTCAGAGCTCCCAGAAAAGTAGCCCAAGGAGGTGAAGGTAATTTCCTCTCTTCAACCCTTCCTGCAGTGCCTGGATGTGTCAGCCATGGCTGAACCACTTCCCTGGCCATTCCTTCGCCAAGCGAGGAGACCAAGTCACTGCAGCAAATAGGTGGTCATGGGACAACACACCCTCCCAGGGTCTCCTGATCCCTGGCTGTGCTTACAGCTCTCATTCTTTTCCAAGTCAAAACTAACCTCAATGAGCCAGACTGATGACCATGGAAAGCACTGCAAAAGAACTGGTTCAAGTAGGCACACAATCTGACCTGCCAGAGGAGGACAACTAATAAAGCACTGATTTGAGCAATGTTTTAAAAGCCATTATGGATTTTACTTGCAGATCAGTAACTGCTTAAATGGATGACTTTAATGCAACAGTGATGCACATCCTTACTAGATGGATAAGGTGCTCTCTATGGGTAGCTGTGTTTGGACTCTTTTTGGTTGTGTTTCTGAGAGCTAAAGGAATGACTGACTGTGCTGGTTTGAGGCTAATTGGAATATTTTAATAGAGAAAATTATAGGCTGTGAAAAAGAAAACATGGTGATGTCTACTTCACTCATAGGCTTGCCGAGATGTTTAAGAAAGGAACTCAAAATGTAGATAACACAGTCAGTCTCTGGGGCACAGTGTCTCAGGTGGTCTAGCTTCTGGCTTCTCTCTGCCAATTAATCTCACTAACCACTTTTCTTCTAACCCCCCTGGCTGATTCTCCAAGCCCACCTTGTGTGTAAGGCAAACCTTGGGGTAAGGTATACGGGTGGGAAGAAGGTGGAAGGGTGGTTGGGAGCCCCTCCTGGGGTCTCTGATTTCTGGGAGGGGAGTTGTGTTTCTGTATTACCTTTAACTTGTATATTTCTGTAACTCTTCCTGTCTATAGCGTATATCTCTGCTTGCACATTGTGCTGAGCTGTAAATAGAGCTTCAGTCCTTAACTTCCAGCTGGCTGAGTTCTAGTCTGGGTCATTTTACAAAGTGTGGGAGGTGGGTAACTCCCAAACCATCACACTGTCTCACCTAGACTGCTAGTTTTATTTTGGAGCACAGACAGACATATTTTAATCAGGGCTAAATTGCTGACAGTGTTAATGGAACGTGACAAATGCACATTTATTTCACTCATAAGCAGTGCAACCAGCAGCAGCCAGAATTGTCTCCCTGACCCATGGGCCTGCCCTTGTCTGGACAGCTCACCAAAGGGGCAGACTTACCTTTTGGCCTCTTCAGCCCCAGAAATCTGAAGCAGATATTTCTTTTGGAACGTAAAACTTACAGTGCTTCAAATGTTTTCAAAGCCCAGACAAATGCATCCCCATTAGTCAGAGAAACATTTCTTCCTCCTCTGAAATCCTAAATCATCTCTTGGTCTCAGACCTTGCAGAAGAGACTTCCAGTGGTTAATCATGTTAATTTTCCATAGTTCACCTCTAACTGCACACGCAACAGGGAATTGCCGAGTTTATCTCTGCCAGATTCCACATCCTGACCCCACTACATTAACTTAAAACATAAAAAAGCCCCATAGGATTAGCAAAAAGGTGACTACGTTGCTAGGAGTGCTGAGATCCATTACGTGAGGTATGATTGGCCACCTGATTTGTGCATTCAAGGAAGGATTAGCCTCCTGAGGAGAGCACAGAAACACCTTAAATCTTGCCTTTGGCTGAGTGGCAGCCTACATTAGTATATACTAACACAGGCTAATCAAGGAACACCAGTAGGGGCTACCTCACACCAGCTTCCACATGCATCCAGAAGTGAAATAATACACCTTAGGGCTGGGAAAAAACCTGGACTGATACCAACTTTACCTTGAAAGTCATATCATAGTTGCTTAAGTTAAGAACTGCTGGCTGCTTTTACCTAGAATGAAACATAGCTGAATTATTTTCTAAATTGCAGCTTTTGAGGCGGTGGTTATTCCATGAGTGGCTTATCTCCTATTTCAGCCCTTTTTTGTAGAGATTACATCAGATGCAGGCTCTGGAATGATGGTGATGCGTGAAGCAGGAAGGTAGGCACCTGGCTGTGGGTTTTATATGTGGTATGTGTGCACTGAGCTGGACCCAGGGTTTGCAGCGAACTGTGCAGAGGCTTCTAGCTGCACCCTTATTGTGAAAGTGTGTGCATGATGAGTTGCATGCTTGGCAAACATATAGAGGAGAACTTGTGATGTTTTCTCATTGATTTTTGAATCATTCTTTTATCAATATAGTCCTAAGTCAGGACCCACTGTGCAAACCACAAGGAAGAGTGATTACTTAGATCAAATAAGCAAGCAAGTATTGCCTAGGCATGGTAAGAGGTGCTATGATATCTACAGAGGAAGATCTGGGTTTATTGGGCAGCCTAAATCTCTATTAAAAAGACTGAGGACTTGAGACATACAGATTTTCAAGCAGATGCTCCAGTCCAACACTGGTGTTAACCTCTGTGATGTCCCCATATGCATCTGACTTGCCAGCTTTCTCCTCTTCATTGCTAGCTGCATGACTCACCATTGCGCAGTTTAGCCTCAGTGGCACCCAGGCATGGTGAACCTGTGGGCTTTCACACCTGCCCTGCCCACTGAGGTCAGGAGTACTACTTGGCTCTTTCTCTCTCTAGTGAGAGGTAGAGGCACAAGTTCTGTGAAACTTTCCTCGTTATCTTCCTTTCTACTTTGTGTGTATGCAGAGTGAGGTCAGATGCAAAGAGATAGATCATGAAGGCCTTTTATATTGTCATCTGGAAGCAATGGAGTAGGTATCTTTATAAATCTCTATGCTTTGACAGTGCAGAAAACAAAGTCGGAGAGGTCATCAATTTGCTTTATTCCTGTTCTCAAATGACAAATACAAATTATGAAGCCCATAGTGTGCCAAGGTTGTCAGTAAGCACAGAAATGTGACGTGTCTATGTCCTACTTGAAATGAAGACTTTCAGAACAAGAAGACACAGTCTCAGGGTGTGCCAGGGGAAGTTTAGGCTCGAGGTGAGGAGAAAGTTCTTGACTGAGAGAGTCATTGACTGCTGGAATGGGCTGCCCAGGGAGGTGGTGGAGTCACCGTCCCTGGAGGTGTTCAAGGCGGGTTTGGACGTGGCACTTGGTGCCATGGTCTAGTCTTGAGGTCTGTGGTATCGGGTTGGACTTGATGATCTTTGAGGTCTCTTCCAACCTTGGTGATACTGTGATAACTTTGCATGTTCTGGATTCAGTTTGTTAAAACACAGCAGGCAGAATGAAAAGAAGAACTCTGTGCTAGGTGTGCTCCGGCCACGCGGAGACACTGAGATGGAAACCAAAATGGAGGTGTAAGAATGGCTGAGCTCCAGCTCAGCATGTGAAGAAGCTGGTTGGTTGCAGCAGTATAGTAGATGACAGAGGGGGTGAGTGAACATGGTGAACAGGGCCAACCATTGATTTGGTTGTGGAAAGTGTTTGCAAAGGCTAATCTCTGAAAGTAATTGGCATGATCAAATCCAGCTCTCAATTTGTGTACAGTCAGCCTGTTGCCTAGTATATCATGTTCATCTCACTTAGCATCTAAAAAGCTAGCAGGAGTTTGTGCCAAGAATGTGAGATGATTCATTTGAGCTATTTTGTTTGAAGAAAGTAGGGCCCTGATTGCACTGGTTGTTCTCAAGCTTTTCTCTCTTGCTGTGAGAACAAAGCATGTTCAGAAGATATGGAGGGATTTGCCATATGCAAATAATATCCTTTGCTAAGTTTTCTCTTTGTCTAGGTAACAGTTAAGAGAGCCCTTCATGTTTTTGCAAGACAAAAGGTGATGCAACACATCTACCACATGAGAGACTGTTCTTAGACTAGTTATGGACCTCATCTAGTTTAGCATCCCAGGGCGGTTGAGATGAGAAGGCAGCTTTGAGGATGGGCTTGTCCAGCACTGCTCATAGCAGAATCAGGACTTCTTCTATTTCAACGTTGTCCTCTGGTTTTGCCCAGAAGAGTCCCTGGAGGAGAGACTGGCTTCATCTCCTTCATTTTTCCCTCTCCTGGTTTGTGTTAGAACTGATTCTGTCCAGTGAATTTACCTTTTCAGCTCAATCTCTTCTAAGTAACTGCACTTTCTGAAGCTAATGGAATATTTTTGCAGACAGTGTCTACTTCAATAAGTGATAATATTTGATGTTTATAGTTACTACTGAGGATCAGTATGCAGGAAGGCTCTTTTTTATATTTGCTCCTATGGAGACCAAGGTCACTGCTAAATCTTGTTTCCTGCACTGAGATTGCAAAAATAAATGCTGCACGTAAGGGGAGGAGTGGACAGGTGACCCTACGCTGACCAACAAGGGATTCCATCCCATGTGTTATATTCAGTATAAAGCCAAGGAGTGACGAGGGTCAAGCTGGGTTGTGTCCATTTTCCCTTTGATCTCAATCCATGTGTTCCTGAATTCAGTTCTCTTCTGCCACTGAGTCCAGTCTGGGACTTCCTCAGTGCACACTACAGCATCAGTGGTGGCAGTGAGGTAACTGCTGCATATGAGGTTAGGCTCAATACTGATTTTGTATGTATTTGTGTATATTTATTGTTATCATTTTCATTATAGCTGTTTTAGTTTTCCAGACTAAAACAGTTCCCTCCCTTACTCCTTTCACTTCCACTCTGGGAAGGGAGAGGGGTTAATAGACAGCATCATTTAGGGACCAGTCCAGTCCTAACCCTTGACACCCCCATCAGGCACAAGATCCCCCCAGAGCCATCCTAAGAATGGGTGTATTTTTATCTTTTCCAGGACATACATTTCAGCTGTCACATTTGTAAAAACACAAGATTATATTCATCTTTTCCCCTCTCTTCCCCCAACACTGTATCTTTATTTGCCTCGTCTTGCCACCTGTTGCTCTATTTACCCTCATTCTTTTCTGGAGAGTTGAACATTTTTCCCAGATACCAGTCAGCCTCCTTTGCCCTTCATCTCTGCATTCTTGAGGTATGCTGGCTCCTGGGCTGAAAGGTAGTAGTGGTTTGGTGGTCTGCCTCAAGTTAAGTACCCAGCGAGTGGCTGAACCCTGGGCCAGGTACTGAATCTTGCTTCTGACCACAGAAGGAGATAAATCTGACTTTCCATTGTATGTACGTTCTGGAAGACAGAAGCTGCAAAGAGGTGCCAGGAGAAAAGTGAAATGTGTGGATGCTTTATTTTCTGTCTTCTGGTAGATGGAGACATCTTTCAACTAGCACAAAATGCTAGATCACAAACAAGAAATAGTTTAAATACTAAGGTTTTAAACCAGGCACAGAGTCAGTGTTGCAGCTTTACTTCTGAGAACTGTGTGGAGATAGTACTCATAGTGCTCCCATGTTCCTGGTGAGGGCTCAAAGTAGATATTGGTGCTTGAAAAAAAGTCAAGGAAAATGAGGCCAAGGCAGGCTTCTTAAGTGGTAACAAAGCCTTGCTCTAAATATTGTTAAATGCACTTACTGTGAGTTATGGCTCATTGCTCTGCCCTGTACCAGGGGGCTGACAGGCTGCTGAACAGGACAAGCTCCTTCCAACCTGGACCTCTGCAAGCAGATCGGGCAGGATGAGTTGGGGATCATCTTGATATGTCCTCCAGTTTCCATAACCAAACCTACTCCTCCTTTGCTCTCAAATAAACAGACTGCTGGCTCACAGTTACGCATCCTCCACAGCTACTTCTCCTGCTGGGGTCAGAGAGAGAAAACAGGCAGAGGTTCAGGGTTTTGCAGCCACATTCCTGTAGAGCTACAAAGTCTNTGCTTTCTTGAAGAAAATATTGCTGTTTGCATGTAATAAACTTCCAGCAAAGGTCTGAAATAGATGTGTTTCTCCAGAAAGTCACATTCTTTCTGTAATTCCTGCTTCTGAAAGGCATTTAGAGAATTGTTGTCTGCCACTAGAGCACCTTTTTTTTTTTTTTTTTTTTTTTTTTTTTTTAAACTGTAAAAAAAAGTGTGAGANCATATAAAAGTTAGAGGTAATACAGAAACACAACTCCCCTCCCAGAAATCAGAGACCCCAGGAGGGGCTCCCAACCACCCTTCCACCTTCTCCCCACCCCTGTACCTCACCCCAAGGTTTGCCTTATGTGCAAATTAGGAAGATCGGTCAGGGGGGTTAGAGGGAAAGTGGTTAGTGAGAATCAGTTGGCAGAGGAGTCAGAGCCAAAAGCTGCTAGACCACCCCAGAAGCTGCTCTCCCAGCAAGAGACAGACAGAAACTGACTTATCTATATGTTTTGGTTTTCTCTTCCCAAAACAATCTTCAGCAAGTGTATGAGTGAAATAGACATCACCATGTTTTCTTTTCACAGCCTATAACGTAATTTTCTCTATTAAAATATTCTAATTAACCTCAAACCAGCACAAGCAGTATTTTTAAGAATAAGAACCTCAAAACTTTGTTTTTCTGTTGCTGCACTTCTGCTCCAGTTTATATTTTTACTGACAATTTTGGCAGACTGTGTTTGAGCGAAGCAACGACATTGCAAGTTACATAGAGAAAGTAGCAAACGAAGCTCTAAGCCCATGGGAAATTAGCAAAGTTTGAATATCTGTTGTGAAGTGTTTAGAAACCCGTAACTGTTTCACAGACAAAATTACCCAGGAAGATTTCAGTTTAACAGGGATCCACATTTTGATTGACACATCTGTCAAAGCCATTCACTCTCACCCAACTGAAGCTACGTGATTCAATTGCAGCTGCATGAAGCCACCGTAAGGCTTTTTTGTAGTGAGTGGGAGTCTTCATGATGCAAACATTTGACTGTAAAGTCTTCAGTCATCTCATGTAAATGTGGTGTGTGTAGCCACTTGGATTGGTCTGGTTGAATCCCTCCCTATTTTCAGCATCTGTTCTGATTGGTTTTTTTCGTATCTTGGGAGTTTTGTGATAACTTGAAATGTTTCTCCACGATCCTGCACTGTCAAGCACACTGATCTGCTTTTTGGTTTGTCAGTTTAAAATATCCTGCAGATCTGTGTTTGTATTTCCTTGCAAGGAAGGAAAGGCTGGAACCCAGAATCTCCTCTTTCCCTTTTTTGTGGCTTTACAACCAAGAAGAATTAAATTTTGCCCAGTTTAACAACCCTGACCTTTTCAGTCTCGAGTGCTTGTGCTGAATTTCATCTGAGCTAGCAACTATTCCTCCAGCTCCCAGAAAAATACCACCTCTTTGCCCTACAAATAACTTTCACAAATGCAAAAATGTGTTGCCAATCAGACAGGATAAATGTCTGACATTTGGCATTCGCTAAGCCAGTGGCTTTCCACTGCTAAAGGATGCCTGGAGAGGAAGTTAGCTGGAATTTGCAACCAACCTTTTCCACCATAGGGGTGGCTGGGGCAGGGAAGTGATCTGATCAGTAGAGGCTGAGCAGCATGTCATTTATTGCTATTGATCTTCCAGCAGAGACACCAGACACTGTGGTCAGACACCTGGCTGTTCAACCAAGATAAAAGGTGTCTACTTCTAATTTCATTTGTAAGTAAGATGGCTGTTATGGAGTTCACTGTGGTGGAGCAAACCACCACCACACAGGAATAAGGCAAGGAGAAGACCTTGGATTTCAGGGGTGTGCCCAGGTGGCTGGACATGCCTCAACTTGCAGTCTAGTCTGGGAGAAAGACGTCTTCTACAGAGTTGGGAAGTGGATTGGAGAGAGAGAGAGGGGAGGCTGAACCAGCGTTTGGCTGGTGGGAGAACTGAAGGCAGCAGAGACACTCCTCTCTCCTAAGCATCCTGGAATGCTCCATGTTTGGTTTTGTGATTTTTTAGCCTCATTCAGGAAAAATAGACCAGTTATTGTGAGAAGTGTGGCATATGTTGTTGCATATGGCTGAAACATCTGCATACATACCCAGGGATTGGATATATGCAATGAGATTGTTACAAATCTAACAGTGAAGGAATTATCCTTTGGATTTTTTTTTTTTTTTAATGTCTTTCTAATCTCTAAGGCTCTTTAAAGAGAGGCAGCTTCCTGGCTTTGTCGTCATTAAATTTCATGAAGCCTGCAGGGATTGTTGCATGTAGAAAGTACTGACAGTTGTTTGTCTAGGAGCTATCCAGCCATTCCGGGGGATGTCTGAAAGCTGAATCAGTTGTCCAAAGATCTTCTAGAAACTGCTGCTACCAGGTAAACAGCAGAAGAGTGAAACAAATTTGAACTAAAATTATTTGAGCAATCTCAGCAGATGGGTTTGCATTTTCCATCATTCTTTTTGCACCTGGCTGATTCCTATGACTTGTAAATGTAGTACAACATAAAGAAATGGCAATGTACTGTGCGTCCAACAGTGACACTGTTAAGGTGAAGAGTTTGATAGGGTTACAAAAGTGAGCTGAACAACAGCAACAGAAAAACTATAGTCATAGCAATTCAGAGGAAATGGGAGATATACTCCTTGTGCTTGAAGACGCTTATTAACAGCCCAGCAGCCTGGTTAACCCAAAACATCCAGAAGCAGTGACCACAGGGAATCTGTTTGTCATATAAAGAAATTCTCCAGTTTTCCCCAAAGTTAGTGTCTTTCTCAAGGAGTTCGTAAACCACTGATTCTGTGCTGTGTTCATACAGCACCTAGAACAAAGGAATCTCCCATCCTGGCAGAAGTTGTTTAACAAAAAGGGTTAGGGACAATACCACACCTAAGTGACTAAAGGGATGTTTGTCTAGCTCCCCACTGAGCTAAGGTGGGGGGCTCTTGAGAAGCCTCATCATGGGTATCTGAAGCATAAAGCACTGTTTCTCTTAGACACATGGAGATGCAAAAAGATCCACCTTGCTGAGGCACACTTGTGGTGCAAAATTCTTAATTGCATGTAAATTCCCCCAAACTTTCAAGCAGATGGTTTTTTCAGGCAGATGGTGGAGGTGGGTAGGAGGTGAAGAGATGGAAAATCATCTGACAAAACAAACATAGGGACTGATTGAACTAGTCCATAAATACAAATGTATTCCCAACAGCATTCTACATGCCTCTTATCATCCTACAGAGAGTGGACTAGTGGTAGGTTACAGCAGATGGGAGGTAGGGGAAAGCAAGTCATTTGGATTATGTTCATGACTCCTGTTGCTTGCTCCCAAATGGGAAACTTCTTTACCCACATCCTCCTGTCTCTTCCAAGAAAAAGGGAAATAATAATTCACATGGGTCAACATCTAAAGGTTGATGTTTTCAGGGTGCTTTCAGGCTGCAAGTGCTGAGGACCTGCTGTCTGGTAGCACCATAAATTTCAGATCAGAGTGGGTGATGTTCTTGTGCTCTGAGCATGGCTGAATTTTCTCCTCCCTTTCTATTTGTATAGTGTGTGTGTCTATATGTCCCTTACTGGGATACAGAGCTTGTATTACCATTATAAATAGGAAGCTATCACATAAAGGAGGATCTCCTTGTATTTCAGATTTAAAGGTTGGTGCATTTTGTTTGCATTTCAGTCACTCTGAGATCACAGCCAGGAAAGCAGTGGTAGGAGATGGGGTTATTTGCTCCTGCTCACAAGCAGGCAAAAAGCTTATTCCCCCCTGGTGTTTCTGCTCAGTGCCTGCCACCAGCCCTTGGTGAGGTAGGCTGCTGAGCCTACCTTCTTTGCAGCAGTGTTACATCAAGTCTTTAAGGTGTGTTTGATGTAGTGTTTTAATGTTTCATCAGAGTTCCTCACACTTGATGGGGAAATGATTCAACATTTTCAGCACATCAAAGAGTTGATACAGACACTGCTCACAAAACTCTCCAACTAACTGGATTGTTTCGAGACAGCCATAATTAGATATAATGACTGCAATCATAATTAAAACTCCTCATAGTAGGGATATTAGCTTCTTAATTCAGTATTAAAATGGTCTATTTCAATATTGAATCAATACTTCAGAGAAATCAATGTTGTAAAACTCTGGCAGTCCTGGATAATCTTGGGTGAAAAGCATTTTAAAAGTGAGAGGAAAAAAAGCCCAGACTGAAGCCCTGTGCTTCAAAATAGCACAACATAAGAAATAATGAATCATCAGTTTATTCAGGATTGCTTGCAAGCTGCTGTTATGTGTCAGAGATAAGAGAACATATGATTCAGACAGAGGGTTTCTTGGATGGTAGAAATTCCTAGATACTACTTGAATTCCTGTGTGCCAATAACTCAGCGTTTTGGAAGGTGTCATCTAATTAAACCAGAATATTTAAGTACCAGACAGCATGAAGACCAGTAATAAGAGAGCAAGATCTGTCTGTATTACAGATGGGATGTGCAACCCGAATAGTATGGCTTTAGGCAATATTTAATTGAGTAGTCAAATTATCTTCTCCAGACGGGAAAATAAATTACTGCTCATCTCTTCAATTTATTTTAGCTTCTCCACATTCTGTTTCCTGAGGGAGCAGTGACGGAATGTGGGACATCCCCAAATATGCCCAGGATAATTTATTTTCCCCAGGCATCACAATTCCCCCTTCAAGGAGAATGGCTTATACAAAAATGGAAGTTGGTGTGTTAATATCAGTGGGTGTATTTATCTCTTTTAAATGATACGCTGCTAATCACTGTGGTGGGATCATAGACATCCAGCTATATACATTTGTGTGGCTTTCTTTTCTTTCTTTCTTTCTTTCTTTCTTTTCTTTTCTTTCTTTCCTTTACTTTTCTTTTCTTTCCTTTCTTTCCTTTCCTTTCTTTCCTTTCCTTTCTTTCCTTTCATTTTCTTTCCTTTCATTTCCTTTCCTTTCCTTTCCTTTCTTTCCTTTCCGCTCCTTTCCTCTCCTTTCCGCTCCTCCCTTCTCCTTTCCTCCCCTCCCTTCTCCTTTCCTCCCCTCCCTTCTCCTTTCCTCCCCTCCCTTCTCC
>VWZE01007414.1:1434027-1453468 GCA_013396675.1 Eubucco bourcierii | reverse complement strand
TGCTGAGGGTTCCAGAACTGCACACAGTACTCCAGGTGGGGTCTGACAAGAGCAGAGTAAAGGGGCAGAATCCCCTCCCTTGCCCTGCTGCCCACACTTCTCTTGATGCAGCCTAGGACTCGGTTGGCTGTCTGGGCTGCATGTGCACACTGCAGGCTCATGTTGAGCTTTTCATCAACCCAGACTCCAAGGTCCTTTTCCTCAGGGCTGCTCTCCAGCCATTCACCACCCAGCCTGTATTTGTACTTGGGATTGTGCCTACCCAGGTGCAGGACCTTACACTTGGCCTTATTGAATTTCATGAGGTTGGCCTGGGCCCACCTCTCCAGCCTGTCCAGGTCCCTCTGGATGGCATCCCTGCCCTCTAGCAAGTCGACTGTGCCACACAGCTTGGTGTCATCTGCAAACTTGCTGAGGGTGCACTCCATTCCTCTGTCCATGTCACTGACAAAATCCATCTGACAAAAATCCATCTTCTTCCCATCAACTGGGGGACTGCCCCATCTCTGAACTCAAAAAAAGAAAAAAGCAGTGTGCCTTTTCAGCAGGTCCACAGCCAAGCCATTGCTTTTCAGTGCCTGCTCCTCACTGTTCCAAGTTTTTGCACTGTGACTCGTCATTGTGCTGTCTTGCACCTCATGTGAGAATGAGTGTACTGCTGAAGTTCACACCCCTCTCTTCACACAGTGGTACTCCAGAGAAGTCCATGTAGTGACACAAGTGATTTTTATGGCATTGTGGGACTGTATTTTACGCCCTGAAGGAACACTTACTTTGCATAAAGGGTCTGACATTTTTACAGAAATGGCTGTAACTGTGTTATTTCGTATGTGAAAGAACTTATTAAGCACAGATCTGGATCCCCTTTTTATGTTAGGCAAATGACTAATAGCAACCCTTCTTCATTACCAGCTCAGTGTTTGGACCAGGGCTATTAAATCCCCTTTCCTCAGTCAGTGTCTATCAGACTGCCACATTAAGCTGCAACCTAATCGAAATTCATAAAACCAGCCCAGGCTAGTACTGGGATACAAGACTGCAAAATTAAAACCTGAGCTGCAGAACATGTTTCCTTGCCTGCTGTGAGAAGAGCAAGCTGAGGTCTTCTGGGGCATGGTATCTTGAATGAGGCATGACACCACCTTGGTTACTGGTGANGGGGCAAAACTAAAGCTTCATTTATGTCACTGCTCTGGTTAGATTATACATGGGGCAGAGGGATCCTGCTTTTTGTATTTCCACTGCATGCCATCAAGACCTGCCATCTTCCTCTCAAACCTGCTACTCCTTGCTTTGAAGGCAGGTACAGAGGAGGGTTGGGGCACACAAGACACCTGACAAGGCTGTTGGGACACATCTAAGCACCTCAAGTGATGTTTAGACCTTTAGACTTGTAAGACAAATCTTGGTCCCCTGAAAAACGTTGCAGTGGGTTAACGTGCTAGAAGTTCAAAACCACTGAAGACCTTTTCTTGCACAAAGTCAATAGAGCAGTAAAATACCTAAGAGAGTAGTCATCTGAGACTCATCTGTTGCTCTTGTGTATGCTAGTAGAAAAACACATTTCTCCTCAGTCTGGGTTGATCACCCAACCACTGAAACTGGGTAAATGTGCTGGGAAGAACAGTTGCCTCTCTGCATTCTATATGCTCTCAAAACACAAGCTGAATCAGGTCCTGTAGGTGAGAGAAGTAGAGGAAGACCTTATCTGTGCACATGGATGAGATTTTGTGGGGGCTAAGCACCAACTGTTCAGCATCTTTTATGGATAGATCCAGCTCAACTGATCTGAAGTGGCATGTGCTGAGTGAAAAAATACATATCTGAAGGAGTTTATGGATATAATTTTATGGTAGGGAGAAGAAAAAGGCATTCTCATGAGCCTCATTTTATTTGCAGGTGAAAGTTATCAGCACTCTTCCCAGAGCAATTCCAGGGGCTGTAATTATGCTGTTGTGTATGAAAGGAGAGGAGACCTGACCTGGTCTCTGAGGAGATTAGATACTGTGTCTTGGAAAACTGTCACCCTCAGGCTGCCTGCTCTCACGCAGCTGTGGCAGAGCACAAATCTCACTTGCAGCTTGGTGTTAGCAACCTGCCAACATTCACCTAAGGCAGCAGCAGTCTTTTCTCCTTTCATGGCCTCTGTGGACTTTCAGGGGCTCCAGCCTGACAAAGAGTCCTAATGCTAATGGAACAGATTCTTCAGAGCTCACTCTGTGATTTCCATTATACAGTGTTAACTTCAAAACAACATATTCCACTAAAACCTAGAGATGATAACTTAGATACAGAATAATTACCTATACTAAAATCTAGAGTGGATATGAGCAGCAGTAGCCCCTGCTCTTCCAGGACCTGTGTGCAGCCTTTCCTCAGCACCCCCAGGCCGGCCCTAGGTCTGCTGTGGAAGTGGTTGCACAAAGTTCTTGAGGTCCCCATGTGGGAACAGCCTGCACACTGTGTTGCATGCCTGGGGTTCTGCTTGCAGCTGAGTCCTCACAGCTACTGGTGGGGTTTGAGCCTGTACCTGGTTACCTGATGGTTCATAGGTGAGCAAAGCAGGTAAGGACAATAAAACTGCAGAGTCTGTAGATGAGAAGTGGATGCTGTATTATTAAATTAAATACTCATCATATTCTAGGTTGTATTAATCAACACCATTTTTACACATTGATCAAGCTAGCATTTTTCCCCCATTAACAGCCATAAATAAATTTCTTTCATTAGGGCTTTCTTGACTACGTTTCCTTCTCCACCTAAACAATTTCAGAAAACGTCAGTCTGCTTCAAGACAGGCCCTCGAAACCCTGTTTTTAATGAAACACAGGTAAATAACCCCCTCCAGACCCAACCATCCCGCATGCCCAGAGCTGCTGGGATGGCTGGACACTCCTGGTACCCCAAGCCTGATGCGAGGAGGGATGCACAGTGGTGCTGGACAGGAGAACTCCACATCTCGGCTGCGCTTCGCCGAGCAGCCACGAACGCGGGTGGGTGGGTGTGTGCCGGGGGGTTCCCGGTTGCCGGGGCTGATTCCCTGCCCAGCAGCACCATCTACAGGCTCCTTCCCTGGACAGCTCCCGGCGGACAACCCAGAGTGATGCAGCTCCTGGCACTCTGCCCTCTGGCTGCTCCTGGTAGGCAGGTGCCGTGGCTGTAGGAGCACCGCTGTGTCCTGGCTCTGGGCTGTATCCAGCCCAGTTCGGTAGCAGGCAGAGGTGAAAGATTTCATAGAGTCATAGAATTTGGGGTTGGAAGGGTCTTTTAAAGGTCATAAAATCATAGAGTCATTCTGGTTGGAAAAGACCTTTAAGATTGAGTCCAATCATTATCTAACTCTACCAAGTTTGGTGCATCCAGTCATTGTAGTCCAACTCCTTCAGTGAGCAAGGACATCACAGTATCACCAAGGTTGGAAGAGACCTCAAAGATCATCAAGTCCAACCCATTACCACAGACCTCAAGACTAGACCATGGCACCAAGTGCCACGTCCAAACCCACTTTGAACACCTCCAGGGACGGTGACTCCACCACCTCCCTGGGCAGCTCATTCCAGCAGTCAATGACTCTCTCAGTCAAGAACTTTCTCCTCACCTCCAGCCTAAACTTCCCCTGGCGCAGCTTGAGACTGTGTCCTCTTGTTCTGGTGCTGCTTGCCTGAGAGAAGAAAGCAACCTCCTCCTGGCTACAACCACCCTTCAGGTAGTTGTAGACAGCAAGAAGGTCTCCCCTGAGCCTCCTCTTCTCCAGGCTAACCAATCCCAGCTCCCTCAGCCTCTCTCCATAGGGCTGTGCTCGAGGCCTCTCCCCAGCCTCGTTGCCCTTCTCTGGACACGTTCAAGTACCTCAGTGTCCTTCTTAAATTGAGGGGCCCAGAACTGGACACAGTACTCAAGGGGTGGCCTAAGCAGTGCAGAGTCCAGGGGGAGAATGACCTCCCTGCTCCTGCTGGCCAAACTATTCCTGATGCAAATCTGACATCTTCAACTGAGTCCAACCTGACCTTGAACGTTTCCAGACACGGGGTTTGAACCACCTCTCTGGGCAACCTGTGCCAGTGTTTCATCACCCTCATGGTAAAAAAGAAATTCTTCCTTCTATCTAAATCTTCCCTCTTTTAGTTTAAAACTATCACCCCTTGTACTATCACAACAGGCTCTGCTAAAAAGATTGTCCCCATCTTTTTTATGGGCCTCCTTTAAGTATCAAAAGGTTGCAATAAGGTTTGTCTGGATTTTGTTATTTTCTGTAACATTATTAGAGGCTTTGTTATTTAATAAGCAGTAATGGGACGTTTTGGCCAGGCACAGCTGAATTCTATTTGCAATGGACTCTGCACAGGTGGAAGCAGGGAGAGACCACTAGTGCTAAGAACACCAATCTTGGTCTCTTTGAAGCATCCTGTTTTCACCAGGTCTCCTCTCTGTTAACTGAGTTAAGCCTTACTTAGTGTGATTCACCCCTGTTCCTTCCTGAGGCACTTGGAAATTCAGGAGCTAAGAAGCAGGTTCAAGAGCATTTGCACAGTTCCCTCAGTGGGAGCATGCTTAAAGTGAGAAACAGGACAGCTGCAGCTAGGCTCTGGAAGATGGCAGCTGGGCTTCATTGTGCCTCTCTGAGCTCCAGCTAAGGTGATGTTTTGCTGTCTTTCAGAGTGTCATGGATGCATGGAATTAATGTGGCCAAGTCAGGAACTGTAAAAATAGCATTATTGTATTTTCCTGAAAATCCTGCCCCCAAACTATATACAAAATTATTTTAGCTTTATTTACAGGTTCTAATTCAACTGGGAAAAATCTTCACAGGATACTATGAGCAAATTTATAGATTTAAGAAGTCAGAAAATGGAAAAGGCTAAGCCACAAACACAGCTTAACCCCACTATCAATCAGGCTCAGCAAAGAATTAAGGGACCAGCAGGCTTTACTCACGGAGGTGAGGTGGGTATTTGGTGATGATTTCTTGCTGGATTTCTCTGCAACTTGGCTGCCTTCTGACGCTGCAAGCAATATCCAATAGCCTGGAGCCACGCGGCAGAAATCCAAGGCAGGTGGAAAAGCCACCAAAGTTTGAAGTGCATCAAAACACGACTGCCACAAGACAGGGATTCATGGAAGTGACGCTGCCTCAGTAGTGGCAAGGGAGAGCCAAACTCCTAGGGTCTTCCCCAGTTCAGAATAGCAGCCAGGAAATCAAAGCTGCAGTGTTGTCTGAGAGTAGGCAGGTCTCAGTGCCACCGACAGCTCTCTCAAATGGACCCCAGGGCTTGCCAAGCTTGCAAATCTGCACAGAATGGTGCAAAAGTGGAGAGAACAATCCAAAGGCAGGGACAGTGTGAAAACCGAGAGCTGTGTAAAAGGTGGGAGCTGTCCAAAAGGGGGAACAGGCCAAAACAGGAGCTCTGTCACAGCAGGAACTCTGTCTTGTTGGGAGCTCTGTCAAGGTGGGGACCTGGTGCCCTTTTCACTTTCTCTATGCTTTTCTAGACAAAGTGTCCATTTGCCATTTTCTCCTGGGCTGGAAGAACCCAGCCAACCACCAGCCCAATTCCAGCGTGGGTTTCCACACGGGTCAGTTCAAGCCTGGCAAAGGCGGCTTTTGGTGTTCCCCCTTCAAGCCCGCAGAGGAGGGGAAAGCAGTTTTCACACTGCTTTCTCCTCCCCATTCAAACCTGCAGGGTGGGGGAGAAGGAAGGAATTTGGAGTGCTTCAGAACACAGAGTTGCTTCCTTTGCAGATGATAGTGACCAACAGATAAACAGAGTGCAGCTCTGAGATGATGACAAATAGCTGGGGGAGTTTCTGGTATGGTTTTCTTCACTGGAGTACTTAAGTGGGACTTTACTAGGGACCAGATGTTTTTCAGCTCCTCACAGGGCTTGGTGTTGCTCCTGTCCCATGAAGCTACGCTGAGGGAAGGTAAACAGGTGAGCAGTGTTGAACTCTGGGGAGGGCTTTACCGGAAGGGTGGAGGTGGGGGGGGCTAGGGCGGAGAGAGGAAGGGAAAAGAAAAAATCTGCTATGGTATTATGAATCTGCCTTTGTAAAAGTAAACCTCTAAACTGTGTAGTATCTAAATGTCTGCCATAGACCTGGGAAAGCCAAAGCGCAAACCAAGCCTCTCTGCTCCAGGTTTGCTGGAGAGGCTGAGCCTAGTGACCTCATCAATGTTTATGTAAGGGGTGAGTGCCAGGAGGATGGAGCCAGACTCTTCTTGGTGATGCCCAGTGACAGGACAAGGGGCAGTGAGTGGAAACTGAGGCATAGGAGGTTCCGTGTGAACCTGGGGAAGAATTTTTTCACTGTGAGGGTGACAGAGCACTGGAACCAGCTGCCCAGGCAGGTTGTGGAGTCTCCTTCTCTGGAGATTTTCAAGAACCATCTGGAGGCATTCCAGTGCCATCTGCTTTAAGTGATCCTACTCTGGCAGAGGGGCTGGACCAGATGATCTTTTGAGGTCATTTCCAGCCCCTGACATTCTGAAATTCTGTGAGTGGTACTATAGTCAAACACCAACTGCCTTCAAGTAAATGGAAGACCAGCTCCAGGTAAGGTATCTGCCTGCCCTATCTTGTGCACATTCAGGAGAGGATCAACAACCAGTTTCATCCATGCATGTAAAGTTAAGCCTCAGAGTTCATTGTTGGCTAGTTAATGTTCCCATGGGAAAGATGGTAATTTTGCCAGAGCAGTGAAAGGAACATCCTATTCCTTAATTAAGTTTATTGATAACCACAGTTATATCACACTTAACCATTTTTCAATTTGTCACATTAATTTTGAATGGGATCTTCAAAACTGAAGAAGAATTGTCCAGAAAAGAAGACTGTTTTTTTTTTCTCTGCACACATCACCATGTTTTAACATGTTATTACACTAAAGGTCCAATTCCTGCTAACCTCAGCAGAAACAGTAACAAGAAAGGTAAACATCTCCCTGCAAGAAAGAGGCAAAGAGGTTCAATTAAATGTGAATATGATTTATTTAGAATTGCCATATCATTGGCAGGCATCAGTGAACCAGAAGCATCCATCATCTAGCCTGGGGCTACCACAGAACTACTCACATTTCCATGCCCTGTATGTGGCATAATCAGGTGTCTGCCACTCATTGCATGCAACCTCGAAGCATAACTAGCACACAGCAAAGCTTTTTGCATTTTTTATTTTCTAACATGTTTGATTACTAACTTCATTTATTGTCTGTAACTTTTGTCATGAGGGGATGACAGAGCAGAGACCTTCCATGCAGCACCAAATGGATCGATACTGTGGGGCTACTTCTACTACTGAAGAAGTCAGGCCAGTTGTGGATGAAGGAGGAAAAGGGGCAGCAATCTTTTCATGCTTTGCTGGAAGATCTGAGAGAGGGCTGTTTTCTCATTTCCAGACAGGTAACAGGAGTGTGCACCCATATGGGGAGGGAAATCATGGGGCAGATACATGAGGTAATGGAAAGTTATGACAGTGAAAAGCAAAGAGAATCTTGCCCAGACTTCTGCATCCTAGGGTTCCAAGATTCCCTGTTCTTCATCAGCTTCTCAAAACATGCAAGTCCCTACAGGTAAACCAATTACAGGGGCAACACTGGTGTGTTTACCTGTATGCTGAAAAGACTAGAGGTGATTAGCTGTCATCAGGTGGGAGGAGAGGTCATCACGTCAAACAGAATGGTTGAGCAACACCAGCCTCGGTAACACACTGGGTGCTTGGCCCCTTTCATGTCTCCCTGTGGCTGCATGCTGTCTAGCTAGGGCCTGTGGAACAAGGTCCTTCACTGCATGCTAGAGAGCTGCTCCAATGCCTTCTATCCGCCCTTGTGAATATCAAAGGGTCTCCAGCAGTGGGCTTGCTGTGTTTTGTCCTTTCTTTGTTGGCTTAACATAGAAAATCAGGAAAAATGAAGTCTGACTCCTCTTGAGAGCTTCAGCAGTTGTCCCATGTGGAATTTAAAGACTGTAATATGTCCCTAGTGAGGTGTCAGTGGAGTTGCATTTGAGGTTTCCACAAGTCTAGGGAAAGCATTGCTAGTTCTGGTGTCCAAGGAAAGTGGTGACTTTCTTGCATCTTTTTGTTACCTCTAGAGATGAAAAATCTCCAAAACTCCACAGCTTTCATATTCTATGTTTTTCCTGTGGTAAAAACCCAAACAGACAAGTACTTGTGATTTAAAAGTGTAGAAATGAACCACCCTTATAGATATTTGATTACATACTGTGCAGTGGCTGCTGCTGAGTGACAGATGCTGCATTTCCCACACACCTAAAGCATCTGCGCTCTAGGCAAAGGGAAGTGTTTTGCTGGAGGGCCCCGGGACAGGAGCGAGGACACATTGTTGATTCACCCTGCAGCACCTCCTGGTGACTTGCTCCTCCTTATGCCTGGCAGGAAAGCTGAGTAAAGAGAGAAGCCTGGTTTGCACCTCTCCGTTCTTCTTGATGAAGAAACTATGAATTGTGGTACTCAGCAAGTTAAATACAGACATTCATGATCTTTGAGCAGTGTTCATTCAGCTGACAGCCCAACTGCTGCTCTGACTGCATTCAAGTACCTTTTGGGAGATTACTGGATCCAAACAAATAACTCCTGTCTGTGTAGTTACCTTGGAGATTTTTACTAGCTTATTAAGGCAGAGGACAGGATAGCTGCTACGGGAATGCTGAGGACATCTGTAGTCTGCTTTCTTTGGTGGGACAGTTTAGCTGTGCCTTTCAGACTAGTGCTAAACCACACAGACACAGTTAAAATTCAGCTACTCTATTAATTGAGCTGAGGAAGTCTGGTTCACATCCTAAGCGGTTAGCATCCTGCACGGCTGTAAGACTATTACCATTTGTTTTACTAGAGAAGGCAAATAACATCACTGTCATACTGATGGATGGTTTAGCATAGAACAGGATGGGGAAAAAACTGGTAATTTTATAAAATTCTATCAATTTTGTGGTAGGGTTGGCCCAGTGTGCTGGATCTCTGCAATGCTTACATAGGATGAACAGGGTTTTTTTGGTGGGTTTTTTGTTTTGTTTTTTTTTTTTTGTGTTAATTGCAATGAAAAGAGATTCTTAGGAATGGGGAGAAAGGAAAACAATTTTAATGTAATTGATGTTGTGAAGCTCATCAGAAATCCTTTGCTTTTAGGACTGTTTCAACACAAATTGCAGGGGTTTAAATCCTCTCACACAACGCAGTTACACAGTGCTATCCCTTATTGTTGTGATGTAGTATTGTTTACTCCCAACCACTGTCTGTCTTATCTCTGGTTTAAAGTACGTGTGTGTGTACATTTTTGCATCTATTATTACTCTGTCTAAACCAAATCTTTCTGCTTGGATTAACAGTTCACCTAAAGTCAGCCTGTGCTATAGCACCAAGGGGAATGAATGTTGAATGGCAGCCACAGAGCTCCAGCTCAGCTAAAGCTGCTCTTTTCCTTTGGGAATGAGTACTTCCATCACAAAGACAAATGCTTTAGGAAGTGAAGAGGTGCAGTTTTAAAGTGTCTAGGAGAAGCTGCCACCTTTATTTCTGACATTTCCTCTGGAGCACAGAGCTGATTTTAGTTCTTTATTCTCTATGGTGATCCACAGAAACACTGTCCCCAAAGCATGGGTGTTGGAAGCACCTGTACCCTGTACTGTTCTTTGAAGGGCTTAATGTTAGTAGTAGGTGGTGTGATTGTATTATTACAGGTCTGCTAAGAACAGCAGCCTTTGAGAAAGAGGTTCACAGGTGTGGGGAAGAGTTTGCAGTCAGTGTGCATTCATGTGTATGGATAATGGTAACAATTATATTTTCCCTCTCATTCACAGTCATTTCTGATGGACCACGGTCATTGCACTGGAAAGTAATTTTCTGTCCCCCATGTCATTTTGATCAGTCTTTTCAGCCACCTTTTCAAGTATGTGGAGCTTTTGTTGTTTGGGGGGAGTTTTGTTTGGGTTTGTTTGGTTTGTTTTGTTTCTGCAAGATGAAAGTAAAATGTGATCCAATTTTTGGCTGAAATAATGGTATATATACCAAGGCCCTGTGCTGAAGCAGCTGGGGAGGCATGGATCTTCCACTGGGCAGGTGTACCATGTGGGACAGAATGCAAACATCATCACTCTCTTGTTATCTGGCTGTATATGTTGGGTAGGAAGGCTGTAATGTAATAACTAAGCCAACCTGACTGTCAGGCAGCATAAATGTCTTATACAACAGAAGGAAAACCATGTGGGGCATAGTCATAACCATAGCAAAAGACTCTTTCCCTCTTATTCTCCATTAATAATATTAGTCTCTAAACCAAAGGGGAATGTTTCATTCCAGGCTCTTCTGAAGAACTTCCAGGAGACCTGGGTTTCTTCCTGCTCCTTCCATGCTTACCTCTAGGCAAGGCATGACTGTAATCCTGCTATTGAGGGTAATTTTTGAAGGAAAAGAGCTGTTATCCCAGAGTTAGCAGGCATAAAACATTTTAGTTCTCACTGCAGAAAACAACATTCTTTTTATGAGCAGTCATGACTCAAGCCATAAACCCTGTATGTGTTTCTGTACTTTAGAAAGTGTCTTTAGACCTGTCCAGGAAACAACTACTTTTTCTGTTTTATTTGTATGTGTGGAGTTGAGAGTCTTACTTGATGTTTGTTGCACAATCCCTTACTGTTGGATCTCTCTTCCCCTACTGCTCACAGTACACTGCAGCTCCAGCCACATCCTGCCCTGCCTAAAGGTGACCGTGACAACTTGGAAACCTGCTGATACAAGGTGTCGCCTGGTTCTATTTATTCTAGATGACATCTCACTTTCAATGGTGCCTGTGAGAACAGTAGAACATTTTTTTTATTCTGTGTTGTCTGCTGGGAGCTGGTGCTGCCCAGCTGTCCCTGCTCTGTGCCTGCAGAGCACAGGCTGCTACAGGATAAACCCACTCCAGGGACAAAGATGTAATGGGGATAATGGTAGGTGGAGTTCATGCCTGTGCTACAGCCCTGGTTGGTTTTCTGGTGGAGATGCAGGTAAATCCCTTAGAGAATCAGAGAGGGAAGTCAAACACCTAACAGAATAAATGGAGAAGACTTCATGTAACCCTAGAGGAATTGCTCAGTGCTTCTCTGTTTGGATATGCAGGTAGAAACAACTCCAGGTTTTGATGGTTTTCCCAGATACTTACAGCTGCCCAGTTGTTCTGCTTTGTCTGAATATTTTTATCCTGGAAAACATCTAGAAAAATTATCTCCCCTTTGTGACAAAACCCTTTTGGCAAAGATGGAAAGTAGTTTGGGATCTGTCTCAGCTAAACAATGCTGTGACATTTTATCTAATAATCTAGTGTGAAATTAGTTGGATGTGGCTTTTTTGCATGCATCATGAAATTACAGTTGAGGAACAGATTTTCATCAAATGAAAAGGTAGAAATTCTCTAAATGTAATAGTTTTTTCTAGTGTTTTTTTTCTGTTATACTAGTAAATAAATTGTATCATTATCCTCTCCTGTAACCCCCCATTTTCTTGGCCTACAAAAAGAGTTACAGTTCTGAAAAAAAAGGACATAGAGGTGGGATGCCAGGAGAAAATAACAGGAAAAGTGAACTTTAAGCTGTCTATATCAAACCCAAGGTATTTTACTTTAAATACTAAAGGCAGGGGCTGTATTTCCTGCATGATGTTGTTTGAAAATGTACCCCTCCCAACCTGCAAGACAAATCCACAATGTCCACTCTATAGTCAGCATTGCTAGTCTGGAATAAAATACCACATACTGATTTTAATTGCATGTAAGACTTTGATTATATTTGCCTCTACAGAAAATGATTCATTCTTCCTTCAGTATCTAGAGTTTCACCTGTTACTGGTAAGCATTAGCTGACTTTTATCAGCTGTGGGAATGAAACCTTTCCCACTCTATTAATGTAGGCACCTTGGGTATTTCACAATGTGGAAGTCAGCCATCTCCATCAGTAGCCCTGTTTTCTTTGCAGAATTACAGCAATAATAGTGGGAGGTGGAAATTAGACTGTGAGACTTATAACCTCATTAGTTAACAGGGGTGTCTTAGCTCTTTGCTCTAACTCATCCTGGGATGTACAATAACAGTAACACAACAGGGAATACACCTTTATAATGTCCATATAAATGGTTCCTTTGCTAAGTCAAGCGTTAATGCTACTTCCTGGCCTGCATCAGGAATAGTTTGGCCAGCAGGGAAGTAATTCTCCCCCTGGACTCTGCATTGGTTAGGCCACACCTTGAGTACTGTGTCCAGTTCTGGGCCCCTCAATTGAAGAAGGACATTGAGGTGCTTGAACATGCCCAGAGAAGGGCAACGAGGCTGGTGAGAGGCCTCGAGCACAGCCCTATGGAGAGAGGCTGAGGGAGCTGGGATTGGTTAGCCTGGAGAAGAGGAGGCTCAGGGGGGACCTTCTTGCTGTCTGCAACTACCTGAAGGGTGGTTGTAGCCAGGAGGAGGTTGCCTTCTTCTCTCAGGCAAGCAGCACCAGAACAAGAGGACAGAGTCGCAAGCAGCACCAGAACAAGAGGACACAGTCTCAAGCTGCACCAGGGGAAGTTTAGGCTGGAGGTGAGGAGAAAGTTCTTGACTGAGAGAGTCATTGACTGCTGGAATGGGCTACCCAGGGAGGTGGTGGAGTCACTGTCCCTGGAGGTGTTCAAGGTGGGTTTGGACGTGGCACTTGGTGCCATGGTCTAGTCTTGAGGTCTGTGGTAATGGGTTGGACTTGATGATTTTTGAGACCTCTTCCAGCCTTGGTGATACTGTGATACTCTGGTTCTATTCCCACAGAAGCTGGTGGGCAACTGTGCAACATGCTCTCTACTTTGTAGTAAAAAGTTGGACTTTTGGCCAGGAGTATCGTGGAGAGCTAGCTAATGCATTCATTCCACCTCTTGTGAAATGTGTCTCTTTCTGGAGCATGAAACAGATAAATAGAGAGTATTTATACTATTGCTGGAACCAAGAACATCAAGAAACTGAAAGATGAAGGGTTTGGTAGAAAGAGCTAAAAATCATATCCATAGATTACTGGAAAAGAATGGAGACTGTTCCAGCACAAAAGTCTTTTTTATTTAGCAAAGGAGATTGAGAGCCCCTAGAATTGTCTTTGCAAGATATTATCTCTCCCTACAAATGTCAGTTCTCACATAGGAATTGTCCCTCCACACTGTGAATCCACTGACAAATGTTATCCATCCTTCCCTCAATCCTGGCAAACCATGACTTGAACCAAAGCCCTGTCTCATGGCTGCTCTTTCTTCTACAGCACCTCCTCTGGGGCTAAGCTCTAGCTACATAAAAAACATCTACTAATTTGAAGTGGTTACAGCTTCAAACCTGATGCCACACAACGCTGCTTGTTTGTTGATGGGAAATCTTATTTCAAAGGCCAGACCCTCGGGGTCACTCAGCACTTCTACATCAAGCAGGCCTTGTAACCTGAGTCTGATACTGATTCCAGTAACCACAGACCCTTCACGATTCCAGCTTCTTTTCTGATCATCTAGTTTATTATCTTCCTTTCTGATATATTACCATGGAAACAAACCTATAGTGTAATTTTCTCTATTAAAATATTCCAATTAGCCTCAAACCAGCACAAAAACAAACAAACAAACAAAACCCACAGACACAAGTAGGTGGATTTATATTATTTGTTCAGTTTTTACCTCTCCACTTCTGCGTATGTTGGGGGGAATTCTTTTTCTCTGTCTGCCACTAGATGGTATCGCTTCACGGGCACCTTCCTGGCTGCTCTGCACCCTTGCTGCTATGCAGACATCCCGAAGAGCTGGGGCAGAGCACCAGGTTCTGTCTTCGGTCAGAATTTCAAAATGTGCTCACTACACTGAATCACAGAACGCTAGGGATTGGAAGGAACTTCAGGAGATCATCAGGTCCAACCGCCCTGCCAAAGCAGGATCACCTAGGGCATACCACATGGGAATGCATCCAGGCAGGTCATTAAAGTTTCCAAAGAAAGAGACTCCACCATCTTTCCAGGCAGCCTGCTCCAGGGCTCCAGTACCCTCAGAGTAAAGAAGTTTTTTCTCATGCTGAGGTGGAACTTGCTGTGTTACAGTTTGCATCCACTGCCCCTTGTGCTATCACAGGGCACCACTGAAGAGACACTGGCATCTTCCCCCTGACACCCACCCTTCAGATGCTTATAATTATTAATAAAATCCACTCTTGGCCACCAAGTTCAGCAAGTACACAACATGTTTCATTTTCACGTTCTTTTTTGCTCTCTTAGAGGCAGGCTACAACAGCAATACACACGGACCAGCTGAAGGGGCTGCAGCATGAATGAAGTTGGGAATGAGGAGAAAACACTCCAGGCACTTGGAACTGCGGAGCCGGAGCTGCCAGACCAACAGGCTTTCTCACTGCATTTGCTGGACAAACAGGAATCCCTTCACCAGCAGGTAGTCATCTCCATAGAGCTTGCTATTGGGACCATGTCCCAAGAAAAGAATTGTTCAGTACAGGCTCTCTTTTTCATATTCTTCAAGCAATTCCCCTGGTGTTTGTTGCTGAGGACTTCTTATAATAGCAGATCTTCGGTCTCAATTAAATTGGCAACTTCATGTGTTTGTATCACAACTTCTGCTTGAGGGCAAATACAAAACTGCTCCACAATCCAGAAGGTAAGATAGGTCTGTAGTCTCCCTGAAATCTCAGGATCCTTGATGTATAAAACCTGAAGCAAGCAGACGAGACTTTATACGCTCCAGATATTTTACAATAACTGACTCAAAAACGCAAATAAAAAGCTTTTTGCCTCACAATTGCAAAATTCTTCTCATAGTTTTCTATTTCCCTAATGTGCTTGTGAAAGAAAAGCAGTTAAACATGCAGGAAGTCATTCAGCACATTATTATTTGTCTAACAGATGAAAACTTCTGTGGGATGAGAGATGAAATTAATGACTTGGGCTATTAAGCCTTGAGTGATTTGCTACTTTCTAATCATAGAATCATAGAATGGTAAGGTTGGAAGTGACCTCAAGGATCATATAGTTCCAACCCCCTGCCATAGGCAGGGACACCTCCCACTAGAACAGGTGGCCTTGAACACCTCCAGGGAGGGAACATCCACAACCTCCCTGCGCAATCTGTTCCAGTGCCTCACCACCCTTACTGGAAAGAACTTCCTCCTAACATCCAGTCTAAATCTTCCTTCTACCAGTTTAAACCCATTGCCCCTTGTCCTGTCATTACAAGACCTTGTCAATAGTCCCTCCCCAGCCTTCCTGTAGGCCCCCTTCAGACACTGGAAGGCTACTCTAAGGTCTCCTTGAAGCCTTCTCTTCTCCAGGCTGAAGAGCCCAAACTCTCTCAGCCTGTCCTCATAGGAGAGCTGCTGCAGTCCTCTGATCATCTTTGTGACCCTCCTCTGGACCTACTCCAACAGTTCCATGTCCTTCCTGTGCTGAAGGCTCCAGAACTCCACTAATGAGGCTCCAGAATGATCAATATGCATCTTTATGGCAAGTTTCTATGATGTGAGGCTTAAGCCACTTCTGTATTTCCTCCTTTTCTTGTTAAGCTGTCTCATGTCATTGTTTTTTTCTACTGGGGAAACAAACAGGAAAGTCAAAACAGAGGTGGAAAGAACATAATGTATCTTGTGATCAAATGTTTGCTGCACCTATATTCAGTTTTTTAAGTCATCTGATTTATATCTTAATTATGATGGACTTGTTGCCAAATGCTCACACGTTTGAATTGGATTTTGTGAGTGGCTAGCTGGAGTTCAATTAGAAGTTTTAAAAAACTAGTTTAAAGTTTTAAGCTCATGTTACATAGCAAACCTTCCTTTCCTCCCCATCTAACTAGGTATGGGTACTCATCTGGTCCGCACCAGCTCCCTTCTGCCACACTCACGAAACTGTCTCTCTTGCTGGATCAAGCAGTAGTGGAAACAAATGAAAGAAGGGTTCTCCTGCTTTAAAACAGTGTAAAATGGGTCTGTTTACATTGAAAGTGTGCCCGTGAGAGCCACACCTTCCTCCATAAGCACCAAACTGCCTGATCTGTGCTGCATCTTAGCAGACAGGAGGGAGCTGCCAGCTCATCTACCTGCATCACTGAAAAAAGAAACCCACTCTGCTTTTAACAAAATTCACCTTCCTTCTCACATGTACTGGAGAAACCACAATAAAAGGCCTCACTCTTCACAATCAGAGGTGAGAAAATCAGTGGTCCATTTTATACACTCTAACTGCTGGAGCAGTGTGTTGTCCACTCCTTTAGCCTAGAGGAGGCAAATTCACCCTAAGTAAGCTCCAGAGGCAAGCTCACAGCAGGAACTACTGAGAACGAAGTGCTTATTTCCTGATCTTACAGATTGTAAGGAAAACAACCTTCTTTAAGGTTTCTGCTCTTCCAAGGTCAAGGGTAGCAGGATACCAAGCTGGCCCATGAGAAAAAGAAGAGGCCACCATGCTGGGCCACTTGTCATTTGGTACTGCAACAAGGAGCAGGGCTGAGGTCACAGTGCTGGGCTGCAGGAGTGA
Source organism: Eubucco bourcierii (assembly GCA_013396675.1). Taxonomy (NCBI): domain Eukaryota; kingdom Metazoa; phylum Chordata; class Aves; order Piciformes; family Ramphastidae; genus Eubucco; species Eubucco bourcierii. Next base: position 1,436,952 of record VWZE01007414.1, on the reverse strand, counting down.
TGGATGTTTGCATGCTGCAGGAAAACATGAGGAAAGAGTAGTGTGGACTCACAAGTAAAGATTGATCACAAGTGAAGATTAATGACAAGTGACTCACACAGTTAAGATTCAGCATGAGTGAATGATAAGATAGCAACGTGGTTTTACCATAAAAGGGGCAAATATGTTATTGCTGTGACACGAGATTCAATTAAATGGCATCCAGAGCTATTGTTTGGAAGTTTGCAATGCTTTGTGTTCCTGCTAGAATTCTTAACTGAGTATAAACAGTTAATTCCCCTGAGAATGAGACCGATTGCGCAGCACAGATTGTAACACTCAGTTCTTGAGTTGAAAAGCTGGGTTCAGATCCACCCTTTGGTGAGTGTTTAAGCAGAGTAGTGTAGCTTCAAGAGGAACATGAATTGATAGCTTAAGGCAAGCATCATCTTGGAAATGCTTAGTGCTTAGCCAGTTATCCCAAAAGCGGGGTCATCTTCCCAGTGTGCAACGTGCCAACATATACACAGAGCAGAGGTATTTTTATTTATCTCAGATTTGCACAAAGCCAGGAGCTGGCTTTTATTCCACAAAGCTAGCTCGACCAAATTGAAAGCTTTCATATGCTTACACAAGTCTGGTTAACCTATGCATATTTATTGTTAATCTACTTCTTGTGCGGTTTATAGTTTCTTTGCCTTCAATTAAAGCAACAGTATCTAGAAAAATTAATAGCACCCTGTGAGAGGGGTGGTCTTGTAGGCAAGGGGCACGTCAGCTCAGAGGAGTGTGTGTTTTAGCATTACAACGACATGTTAACAAGTTTTCTTATTTGGAACATATGTACTTCAGTATTGTATTTGGGCCTCTCACTACAGGAAAAGAATTGAGGCTCTGGACCAAGCCCAGAGAAGGGCAGTGAGGCTGGTGAAGGGTCTGGAGGGAGCAGTTGAGGGAACTGGGCTTATTTAATCTGGAGGAGGCTGAGGGCAGGCCTTATCACTCTCTACAACTACCTGAAAGGAGGTTGTAACAAGGTGGGTGTCAGTTTCTTCTGTCTAGCAACGAGAGAAAATTGTCTCAAGTTGCACCAGGAAAGGTTTAGACTGGATGTTAGAAGAAACTTCTCTACTGAAAGGGTTATCAAACACTGGAATAGGTTTCCCAGGGATGTGGAAAAAGATGAATAGATGTGTTGCTAAGGGATGTGGTTTAGCACCAGACTAGGTAGAGCTAGATGTGATGGGACTCAACCATCTTTTCCAACTGAAGCAATTCTATGTTGCAACAGTTTTACATCCTAACGGTTTGCGGTAAAAAGTTTCTTTCTATAGACAAAGAGTTCTTGTTTTCTAGGTCTTGATATTCTTGGTGTCTTTTTACAGCCTTGTGTCTTTTACATTCCCAGGGAATGGGAATTCCCTGCGCAAGCAAGGCATTATCAGTCTTTCAGCTCCTCTTCAAGATACAGTCCCTAACGAGGCACACACCGTTCAAAGTAACCAGCTTTACACCACAAAGCCCCTGGTTAGTGGTCCTCATTAGAAGAGCAGTGCAGTATATTTCATCCTAATTTAAACACTGTCACTATAACCTAGGCACCTACTGAAAGGGTTTTCACTAGGGTAACAAGCCAGGCTGCAGGAAAGTGCAATCTGCCTGCGTGCTTGGCCTTTCATTTGCAGCATCTGTTACACTGGGGATTGTTTTCTCTTAAATTTTGACCAGGAGAATAGGAAACCTGTATAACAGCATACACAATATACCTTGCTTTCAACTGGACAACACAAGGAAACTCTGCTGTTCCCCACACACAGTAACATAGAGCTGCAACCCAGATACTCAAAGAATACTTTTTCTGGAAGCTGCCAGTTCTGGTGATGACATTTTTTGTTTCCCTTATCTCTTCCTGCCAGACAAACATGTATGTGCATTTTGATGATGTTGTTTAGGGAAGGCCTTAGCCCTTGCCTATGTAGCCCTTGCCTTAGCGTATTATAATGGTGAGTTCATCATAACATCTCAAAACATCTTTATTTTTAGCTCCAAGGCCTCCACTTTAAGCCTTGACCTTTCCCGAATACATCCCAGCGCCGCTGCGCTTCAGTGCGGTGCCACCACACATAGACACCCTCCATCTCCCCAAGGGAAAGCACAGACTGCGCTTCCATTTCACCTCCGTGGAGAAGCTGTGCAGGGGATTTTCCCGTGTGCTGAAGCAACACCGTCCAAGGACAACAGAAACAACGGCTGCAGCCTAGACCCCCGGCTAGCCAGCGGGAGCCGCCGCCCGGCCTGCAGCCGTGGCCGGACCCTTCCCCCGCAGCTAAGGGTCGGCGGCCCAGCGGTTGCTGTGGAGACGGCGGCGCTGCCACCCCGCGCATGCGCCCGCCCCTCCGGCGGGCTTCCGGCGGCCCAGAAGCTTCCGCAGACCGGTGCGCAGAGGTGGCGGTTATGGAGCGTTACGGTCAACCGCCCTTGAGTGCCGTGCCAGTGTCCGAATTCAGGCCGTAAGTCCGGGAGAGGGGAAGGTTCTGGCGACGGGAAAATCAGCCGACCCTCGGGGGGAGGTAGGGCCTGACGGCGGGCCTCAGCGGGCAAGGATGACTGCTAGGCCGCGGCGGGCGGGGAGCGCCCACGGGACGGCNGCTTCGTGCTAGGGCAGAAGCTATCCATGAGTGTTTGGGTTTGTTGCGTAGGGAAGTGATGAAAGCGTATCGGTGTAAGAACAGTGTCTGTCAACGGCGGAGTTTTATTTTCGGCCGTCTTTTCTGTGGGTAGGTGTTTAAATGGAGAATTTCTACAGAGGAAGTAAAGTTTGAATGGGGTTGTGCATTCCACCCCGACAGACCCTGAGACAAACGCCAATAAAGGAATTTTTTTTTTCCTTTCCGGCCCCCCCCCCCCCCCCCCCCCCCTTCCTCCCTCCACTGTGGGGAAAAGAAA
>VWZE01007414.1:1362494-1434008 GCA_013396675.1 Eubucco bourcierii | reverse complement strand
AAAGTTGTGGTAATAGTATATGATTAGCAAAAAAAGTGCTGTTGGCATTAGCGTAAAAGCTGTGTGGGGCTGCACATCACTGTCTTTTAATGACTCTCATAGGATGCAATTATTTATTTTTTCCCACTTCCACTTAGATTTCCAAAGGAATTTCAAGGATAAAATGTTAAGCAGTATACTGTGGGACAAACGTGTTTTTGAAACGATTTACACAAAAATGCGGTGGAGGTGCCTGGGAGTTTTAAGAATGATGAGTGATGTTATTTTCTGATACATATTTGTGTATCAAAGCCTTAAGGATGACATTGATTCTGGTAGTCTTTGAAAGTCAGAAGGGTATTATTGCTTACCTTATGTGTTTACTTGTCATAAAATAATGCAGTCAGCCAAGCAGAGTGAGTGAAACCTGCTGGAAGCACACACAAAACCAAACTCTATGTGATGTGTTGTAGGTAGAAAACTTATTCTAGCAGATCAGGTTCAGTGAGAGCTTATCAAGCACATAATCTATGCTTCATTTTGACTTCTCTGCTCAAGGTCATCGAGGTTTTGGTCTGTGAAGGCTAAAAAAATGTTTTGGTGTATTGTCTCTGTCTTATGATTATTGCTACAGTTATTCCAGCTTTCTCAGTGGAAACAGTGAAATTATTTTAAGTAGAGGAACAATACCTGATAAAAAGGAACTTAATTTCTGTAGCAGCTGTTAAATTCAGTCTGCTTGCTTCCTGTTTTATCCTAGTCTGTAGAATTTATCATTTTCTTAGGCTTGTAGTTTTTTGGGGTAGGTTTTGTTGGTTTTGGTTTTTTTTTTTCTTTTTAAAAAAGGGGAACTTGGCAAGCTGTAATGCAGAATACTGTCATATGATAAGTGCATGTGTATCTAATATTAGGTATTTAATAATTATGTAACAATACACAAATAAACATTAATATAAACTCCCTGTATTGTTCAGTCTTGTAAAGCAGTAATGGGTAAAAATCTAAAGGCTGTTTTTATCTTGTTTGTGAGCTTTGACTGGCAGTGTCATTATGTCATTCTCAATACTGCAGTTTTTCTGTTGCAGCCAACAAATGCTACTCCAGGTTGTTACTGCTTCCCAATGATACCCATACTCAAGTCTTGAAAAGTAATTGGGTTCTGTTTGGGACACGTTCTTGTCCTGTTTCAGGAATGTATCTTGTGATTTATTTCTATGTGTAACTTTTCTTATTTATTTCAGAAATGAGGGTTCATTAACATCAACTTTAAGAACACTTCTATTCTTCACAGCTCTAATGATTACATTACCAGTTGGGCTATATTTTTCATCAAAGGCTTATGTATTTGAAGGTAATTCTGTTTCTGCCACTTGGCATTACTATTACAAAAAAAAAAAAAAAAAAAAGAGGAAAAGCACAATCCTCTAATAGCATCTTTGTTCTCCTTCCTGTTTTGAATATTTGTTTCCTTATGCAGACTAGAGGTCTTGTAATATCTAATTAGAACAGAAAATTATAGAAATGGTCAATGCATCCTTCCCTGCATTGCGGTCTGCAATCTAATATCTGCTGTTTGTTATATAGTGTTTTATGGAGTATCCAGGTGTGTCATTCCCCTTACCTGGAGTGTATCTAACACCATCCTGCTGCAGATTTTTATCAGGATCATCAGGGGTTGCAAACTGTTTATTTAAGACAATAAGATTATTTACTAAATCTGTTTTGCTTTTTAAAAAGTACTTGCATTTTTAAGTGTAAACCAGTTATGTCAGATACATGTTTTCAGATATTGAATGTGGTTGCTTGCAGAGCTTTTAATTTAAAAAAAAAAAAAAAAAGACTAGCTGTTTGGAGTAGTTCTGTCAAACTCCTAACAGCCATATTCTAGCCTTGATTCTGCAAGACTTTAACAGCTTCCCAATATTGCAAGAGTAAACTATCTCCTAGAAAAACAGGGAGAAACAACTGCTTTCAAGAACAGTTGGTGAATATATGGATTGTTCCAAAATGATTCTCCTTTGTTCTTTATTGCGCTCTGTAGTTCCAAAGTCTGAAACTGAAAGCTTGTTAAGTAGCTTTCAAGGTCCCTTTTAGCACTGAGGGAGGGAGTTGTTGAGGTTTTGTGTTTTGTTTGTTTTTTATTGGAGGTGCAGTAAGCTGAGTTTTAACTCTGCTGTGTCAGTTAATGGCAAGATCTGTCTGCACTGATAGGAGGTGTGATAGTATAGTGTGGTGTGTGGGGCTTTTTGTTTATTTGTTTTGGAGGTATTCATTGTTTGGTTTTCATTGTGGTTTTGGTTTAATGAAGAGAAATGATACTTTGGTATTAGATCTTACAATATTTGAAGGTATATGTCATGTGAGATTCAATCATGTATGTTAACTGCTGAGGAATTATTGTTTTACAGTTTACATATCGAAGGTAGAAGTTCTCTGAATTTAATTTTTTGACCACTTCATCTTCTTCCAGTGGCAAATATAACATATAATGATCCTTCCCCCACCCTGTCTTTCTATCCCACAAAGAGAGTTAACACTTCTGAACAAAGGATGTTGATACTTATTTGTTGTTGGGAGATAGTAACAGAGTGAATGTTAGAGAACTCTTAAGCTGTTGATATCAAAACCAAGGTATTTTATCTTAAATATTGAATAACTGCAGAACTACTTTATTCCAGAAATAGTTCCAAAGTCTTTAATTACCACACTGAATTCCTTCTTATGAATGTTTCTGAGCTCAGTCTTTTGAAGCAGGAAAAATTTAACTTTGGTGTTTAGGAGGAATTGTGATTTGCTGTTTCAGTGTTCCTAATAACTAATACTCTTTACTTTCTTTATTTCCTCAGGTACCTTAGGAATGTCCGACAGAGACAGCTATTTTTATGCTGCCATAGTTGCTGTAGTTACAGTTCATGTGGTACTTGCTCTCTTTGTATACGTAGCATGGAATGAGGGTTCTCGGCAGTGGCGGGAAGGCAAGCAGGACTAGTATGAAGATCATCTGATGCCTACAGACTATAAATCAAATTTTTGTGACCTTGAAGGAAAAGTATTCTTCAAAATGTATAATGCACACATACAAAGATGAGGCTAATGCCTCAACTCAGGTTAGAATAAGACTTGTGCTCATCTGGAATGTGTACTGGTGTTCTCTGTAATGCCGATGGAAGTTGTTCTTTAGGCAGAGTTGAGCTGAGGAGGTCTTCATCCACAATTAGAATGAAATAACTATATATTTTTGAAAAAAATCCTGTAGTTATTTTTGCCATTCCTAGTACTTTTATGGCTTGCTCTGAAAATAATACTGGCGTGAAGCAAGCGTTACATTTTTTGAGTAATTAAATTGCTAGTTAAAGAAGCTACATGACTCACTGTCCAACAGCATTGGAAAAGATGGGATTGCACTTTGCTGTGGATAGTTTTCAGATTTCAAAAGCCCTGCCAGCCCCACACAGCTGCTCACTCACTCCTCCTATGAGAACACTCTTGTGTTCTGTAAAGGACAATATTTGCAAATGACTGTGTGGAAAAAAAAATGTTTATTTTCCTAAATAGTAACTTGTACACTGTGAAATCATATAATGATTGGGTTTTTTTTCCTTAGTTGTGTGTAGAAACTTTCTGTTGTCAAACCATAGTGAGATTTTTGTGTTGTGAAGTAATCTGAATTTCATTTCCCTGTTGTGCTGTAGTTAGCAAGGTTTTTGGTTTGTAGATAGAACATTCTTCCCAAGATTCCAGCCATGCATAGGACTTCCTTAACGACGATGATTGTCATTAAGCTGTTGTGTTCAAGGTCATTATGTTAATTTTCCTTCTCCAGTTTGGTGTATTAGTTGAGTTTTTAGTTGGAAGTGTGTTGCTTAATACAGGGCTTGCAATGGTTTTGGTGCTGCATTTATCCATTGTAAGACTTGCCCATAAGTGAGACAAAAATCCATGCCCAGTAGCTTGTGTTCCTGTGTCTCATGCCTCTCCTCTCTACCCTGGTCCCAGGTGTGCACAAGGATATACATTATGTCACACTGACACAAATGACTTTGCGTTTTGTTTCTACATCATTGCCTTCTCTCATCCAGAACCCATTGTCAGGTTGCTGCCAGCAATCTGAAGAAGTCTCAGTACCTGAAGTACAAATTCGGTTTGTATGCTGGTGTGTTGACTTCCTGTTCTCCACTATGTGAACTGTATATTGCAGAAGCCTTTAATAAAAAAACACCCTGCAGTGCAAGATCCAGTAAACAAGCCTGAGTGATGAACAGTTTTGGAATGATCTCTTTAATACTGCTCACGTACAGCACAGCTTATAACAACAGATCAGCTATAGCACTGCCCAGTAACTTTTTATTTGGATCCATTTGTAGTGGAGAATAAACAGGAACAGAGCTATCATGCTTTGCTAGCTGAGTCTTGTGCTCTGTTTCATGTACAAGATCCCTAGATACTAATCTGCTGGCCTGGCAGAGTGGTTTAACAATGAAAAGAGATAATTTCTGCAGAGGCAGGAATTCCCTCTTTCCTTGTTTTAAGACAACTGCAACAGTGCCATGGATAGGCCAATGACAGGCATTGCACTGGAGCTCTTAACCCCTATGCACACTTCACTCTGCACACCTCTGTGGTTTGGAGAGACTGCCTCCCCCTTCCTCCCCCACCAAAAGGATATAAAAGGACCACAGTTTCTAGGGTCCACATGTTGCATCTTCCAGAGATGACCCTGCTGGGATGTACACCTGCCACTGAAGGACCTAGACTGTGCCTGTGAAAACATCACTGGATCCAAGGAGTGGTGATACATTTTGTGTTTTGTTTGTTTTTTGTTTTGTTGTTTTGTTTTGTGTTTTGTTTTGTTTTTGTTAACTCGCTCTATTTTTTTTCCTCTCATGTATTTTTTCCCGTTTTCCCTCTGCTCTGGTCCATTACCAAGAGTTTTCACTGGCTCTAATAAATAAACCTCATCAGCCATTTGGTCTGTTGGTTTGCTTTAATTTACTCCAGGGGAATTTTTGAATCTTAGCACAACATTTCCCCGTGCCCAGGATTGGCTTGGGACACTGGGTCGTGACATTTTGCTTAACCTATGAGCCTTTTCTTATGTCTCCTTCCAGCTGAGAAGGGGAGTACAATGGACACCTGGGATCCAGCTAGGGTCAACTCACCAAACAAATACAGAACCTGATAAACATTGTGGAGAGATCAACATTCTTGTCACGTTGGTTATTTTCTGGCATTTAGCGATGTTATATTTTTTTATGGTGTAGTACTTTAAAAGTGGTACTGTGTAAATTTGTTGTTTTTATTACTAGATATGGGTTGAGAGGACTTGTTAAAAAGACAGAGTTGGGAAAACCTGATCTGTGTAAGTCACTTGTCCTAGGTGTGACAATCCAATGGTGGGTAATTTGGCAAAAATTAAAAACTTCTTTTGTCAACTTAGTATTATCATCATGCAGTCCCCTTTTGCATTCATGGTGAGTTGTCTCACCACCATCCATTCTCCTTTCCCTGCTCAGCTCCTGGGGACGGAGGGTCTAGTTTCCTGCCACCTTCTGTTCTCTAACTAGCTTCTTCTCAAAGTCTATTATGGGTGGAGCATTAGGGATTGGTTTAGAGGTAATTTCTCACACTGACCATACCTGTAGGAGCCTTTCCAATTTTTGGTTTGGGATCCTGTCGGTTAAGGAATGCACTTCTGAAGCCCTAGCCACCACAATCGCTGTCAGGTTAGGGGCCTCTCCAGAAACTGCCACGGTGTGGGCCCAAGTCCTGCCTCTTCCTGACTGGTGGTTGCCTCCCTATGGCCCTAATTTCGGTTCTTTGGGACAGACTGCCCAGGGGCCATACTTTCTCCCGAAATCAATCAGTTCCTCTGAAGGCTTTCACCTCTTATCTGCCTCCCTCAAATTTGATTCCTTAATGCCTCCTTTAAGATTGCATTTCGGTCCCTTTCTTCCTTTAACAACTGTTTGTTCTCTAATTGCTCCTGCAGTGTCCTTATCGCTAATTGATTGCTTTCCAATTGTCCCTGCAATGTCTTTATCACCGTTTGCAGGGAGTCTATCACAGCATCGGTTTGACAAAGCCTTTGTTCCCTTATCTTTCATTGCTGCTATCGAGCTGTCTCCCACTACGGCACAAATGATAGCTTTTACTTTCCCTTTGACCCCCTCTCTGTGACACCTGTATCCTATCCACCGCGGGGGGCCGCTCTGTAAGGGGCGTGCCTCGCGATCACGCGCGCGGGGCCGGCGGAAACGGGCGGCAGCAGTCCTCAGCAACCGGTTCCCTCGTACGCTGCTCCCTGACGGTTGACTCCCTAACAACGGCTATTCCAGCAGCGACTTGTACCCCAGCAGCTGACCCCCTGGCAGGGGCAACCTAGCAGCAGTTCCCTCGGAAGCGATTACCCCTGTAAGGGAACCCTAAGCCCGCCAGCCTGTGACGTCTTTTATAGTTTCACGCTGCTGCTAAAAATAGTCACCCGCCGTGACTCGGCAACAGAGTGGATGCCCGATGGGTTTCAAGGGCTCTAAAATCTCCCTCTGCTGACTGTCGCCAGGGAGCCTGCCAGATCCCAAGGCCCTTGGGTCCACCCCAGGGAGCCAAGTGCCAAGCTCTCCGTGTCTCCGTCGATTCTCCCAACAACGCTGAGCCGCATCGATGATAATTTCTGGTCTCTTACATTGGGTTCACATGAGCCTGCTCTCACCGCACCTCTCTCCCAAAACAGATGAAAAGGGAAGTAACACCAAAAAAACTTCTGGGTTGAAATAAAGAGTTTTACTGGAGATGATACAATACACAATTACCTTACCCTATTTGCAGAAAACTCCAGCAAACGCAGAGCAGCAGCAGCAGAACCCAGCAACCTCTTTGCGCACCGTCAACCTGCAGCCTGCCCGTCAGAAAAGACCAACTCCCCAAAACTGGAAACCAGAAGCAGCCACCAGAACAAGAAACCTCTCACGTTACAATCTGAACTTCGAGCCCCACGGTACTTTGCTGCAGCCAGTGCTTTGATTTTGAAGCTGGCATGACAGCAACATGATTGATGTCGTCAGCAGATTCAGCTCAACCCATGACACTACTTGTTTCTTGGTGGTCCGTCCTACCTTTATGTAGGCTGACAATTCGGCAGTTTAAGCTAAAGCAAGCAACTGTATCAGGGAGCAAGCACCTTGGAATGGAGATCTGAGCAAATTTTCTGGAATGTGTTCTAATCCTAGGAATAGTAAGGGCAGTGGGAGGAATTGAAAAGTGGAAAATCTTAAAATGAGTTGAGGCTTTTTGTTCTGTACTTCCTACAGTCTCTGGGGGTTTTCAAATGCCCGCAGAGTACTCTGATGGATAGCCTGTGAAAGCATGCAGGTGGTCAGCGTTGGTTTGTGGTTAGGGATGCCTGACTTATCTAACAGCTAGTAATGAGTCTCCAGAGAAGCCGGTGGAGTTTGTGGTGTTGACTTATATGTCATACCTTTGCATCGCTTAATGTACATGGACTTTGAGCAGGCTTTACAGCGTATTTGAAACAAAACAAAACACTGCCCACTTGTTTTTTGTTATGTAAGAGAGGGCCTAGTAATATCTGTCACAACACTGAAAAACAAACAAAAACCCACCAAAGACCCCCAACCCCTTAAAAGGTCAGTCTCCTGCATAGTTCTAACCCTGATGGCTGTTGGACACTACCAAACTGAGAGCGTGACATTACGACACTGCTGCTGCAGCAGGACGAACTAGAGAGCAGACTGTGCTACCTGGTTCTGGAGTGGAAGAAGGGAGGTTGTGTGCTGCCTGGAAAATTATGTCCTGACTTTGAGCATTGGTGAACAGTAAGATGTTTGATGTTATTGTAATTTGGACCACTTTCAGACTACCACACAGTTATTCTAGTCACAAAATGGGTGGGGTGTGTTGAAAGCCTCCAGGCAGGGGTAAGCCTCGTAATAGTTCAGGTGAGTGAGAGATGGGAAACGAGATGGCCCTTAAAATAGCGATGGAAGCCACACGTGTTACTGCAAACTAGCAGAATATGGGTATGAGTGACATTTAGTTATGCTGCAGCCCGTGGGACAGGGAGAGGAAGCGATCCTGTGAAGCAAAGGAGTGACCCGGGGAGGTGGGGTAGGGTGAGAACTGGAACGTTTTGGCACAGCTTGGTATATGATGCCTGAGGCACTGTATGCTTTTGTTCAGAAGTGTTTATTGCCGTGTTCTCGAGGAGATTATGCAAAGCCGTTGATCTGAAATATTAGATGTAAACCACACAAAATAGCAAGCCAATCTCGTTTTTAGCTTCCAATTAAAGTCATTCATAGATTGACAGCTTTGCAGTGAGTGATCTGCGGCCCTTTTATCCTGCTTTGTCTTGTACAAACTAACATTGTTACAGACTCTGAGTCATCTCTTACGGCAGGGTCAAGCCTTTGGAGTGTAAATATTTCTTTAAAAACACCAAAGAGCAACTGCCACTCATTATCTCTAATCACCTCTCACTTTAAGGGAGACACAAGCTGTTTGTTTCAAGTTCAAAGGAGCAGTGCTTGCTGTTTCCCTGAAAGGGGAGGAGGCCTTCTTGCGCTTGAATAGGGCTTGAAACAAGAAAATGCTGTGTGATTTTTGGGCTCTAGCAGTCATTCTCTTGCCTGAAGACATGCTGATGTCTGAGTTCCTAAGATGGTGGAATACAGCTTGAGTGTCTGTCTTAGAAGAATCGACTTACAGTGTTCCATAACAATGCTGAGCTGTGGTTTAAGACAAGAGACGTGATGAACTCTTTGGACCGTGAGTGCCGCTGGAACCTACAAAGGTAAGAGAAGTTCTGGGGAAGGTGAATGGGGATTTTTGAAACCAAGAGATACAGCTAATGGTGGTCCACATTCTGAAGGCAGGGATATTGACTGAGAGGCTTTGTGGTGAAAGATGACTAGGGTGAAGAGCTTTAAAAGTCAAGTGATTCACTTGATGAATACATGGACTGAGTTTCTCGGTGCTGGTTTGACATAGTATTTCCCAACTCTCTTTGTCCTAGCAGTTTTTGGATGGCATGTTCTTGCTGAGGTGATTCCTCCTGAGTGTTCAGTATTTCTAGAACTGATCAGGTGCTTGCTTGCATTTGTGGTTTTACAATAGTGCAAACTACTCACAGGCCTGGAAAAAAACTGTTGATCCTTTTATGATGTGATTTTATAGTTTCACTGTAAATGCCCCAGGGCACAGGGGTTGTGTTATTAAATTAAAATGGTTTTTAATTGAAGAATCATTTATGAGTAAGAGTAACAGCAGCCAAAGAACAAAACCTACTGTAGGTGTGGGTCATGCTGCAGGCACCACTGAGGTTTCATACCTTTGCAGTTTTTCATCCTCAAGATGCTCAATTTCTCTTAATTTGCTTGACTCATTAATGAGATCAACTGGAAATACTGAAGTCTTACTTTGCAGTTGGAATGCTTCATGCAGTTTGTTTCGAGGGACTGAGTCTTTGGTATGTAGGTGGGTTTGTGTCTGATAGAGAAGGCTGACGAACCCAGTTTGCTATCAAACCTTATTGCAGTTTGAGCCTGTCCTAGAAGAATTCTTCTAGAATTAGTAAGTGTTGAATGATTCTTAAATTGAAGCATTATGACAGAGCAGTTTCCTTTAGAAGCTTGTGTTTTGTCTTCAATACTTCAATTTTTTTTCCCAGTATAAAATATGCCCTCACCAAAAAATACAAACCTAAAATGATCGTGAACTCTTGATGGGTCTTTGTGTGTTATGTGCAGCTCGCTGTGTTTAAAGGTGGGCTGGCTGTAGCTCTTTATCTACAGGTTTAGCCCAACATACCTGAGACTTGCTGGGTGGAGATGGAATTTTGTGTGCCATGTGTTTAACAGGAGGGTCATCTGTCTTAAGGCTTAGAGGTTTCAACAAAGATATTGGAAATAATCTTGAATAGCACCTTTTCCACAGCTCCCAGTGTTACCTATATAATAAAATTGTATGTATGCATGTGTTTTACATATATTATACAATTGCACATGTAATAAGTTTACAATGGCACCTTTCTTCATGGTAATAACTGGCTCATCTGTTAACATGAAGCCAGTTCATTTACTTGTAGCTAGCATTTGCTTCTAACCCCATTATGTTCTGGCAAGCAGCAGGAAGTTCCTCACTTTTTATAGCATTTTTCTTTCTCTATCTCTCCCAGATATTTGTCAAATGCTTTCAAGGGGAGCAAATATTTTCTGTAATGTGACATCTGTTGTGATCCCTAGTTAAGATTATGTTGAGCTTTGGAGGGAGGGATGAGGATTTTATGCCACTTAGTGTAATTTGTGCTTTCCCATCCATGAATTTTAGTTAGTGCTATCAGCTTGGGTGTTTGAGGCATGAAAACAGTAATGCCAGGGGAAAAAAAGCTTCCAATTTCACAAACAATTCTTAATCAGATAGCTAATTGTTGTGGGCCTTGGAAAGAGTAATTAACCACACTAAAATAATAGCATGTTTCTGTGTTGTCATATGCTTATTGGGTTCAAAACAGTCCAACTCTGTGTTCAAATGTAGTTTTATTTAAGCGTGTTACAAATGTTAAGAACAGTGAGTAGCATTGTCAGTGTGATCCAGCTCTGAGAGAAAACTACACTGAGCCCTTCAGTCAGGAAATCTTAGAGAGCTCCCAGGAGTGTGTGCTGCAGCTCTTCAAGAAGCCTGCCCATGCCAAAAAAAGCCATGCTTGCATTCTATCAAGCTTATGCAAGAGATTAATTTGGAAGTGGAGCTGAGTGGCTTGTGAACTTCCTACCTCAGGTCAGCTGTGCTCTAGCTGCATGGTCCAAATTGCAATTTGATGGGATAAACGGCTTTTTAAATGGACTTTGTTCAAAGAGTGAACAGGTAATTCTTCACAGCAGGTAATTCTGCCCAGCACAAGAACTAATTTGCTGTAGTTTTATTCAGTTAAAGAAGGAGCAGTGCAATAACATGTCTGATTACATAAGCACAAGTTCAGCTGATCACATCTGTATGTGGATATAATATGTGAACTGATTGACCAGTAAAGCAGACACAGTAATTTATTTTGTCTTGTTCCCTTGAATTATGCCAAGACAATTTTCTTTCAGTTCAAACTAAGCAGTTTGCTGAGCCTCAAAGATGACTTTACAGATTGACCAATAAGATGACGTTGCAGTGTTTGAGGAAGCCAGTGTGCTCTAGACTCCTGTGATGAGCATGTGAAGTTTTGCAGGTTAAGTGAGCTCTCCTGGTTTTGTTCCTGGCTTTTGCAGAATTAGCAAGGGCTGAGCCCAAATCTAATAACAGTATGAAATGCAGAAAATGAGGTATTGGAGGTATCCATGCCAGGAATATAGTGAAATGGGTGGGTAAGGAGAGCTTACCCATCAGTAACAGGACATCAACTGACTCTTCTTATGTGCATTCCTAGCACTGTGTATGTATATACTATATATAGTATAGACTATAAAGCAGTCATTTACTCCAACAGTCTTTGAAAAACACAATCTGTTCTTAGCATTTCCTCAGGAAGAAAATTTTACTTAAACTAGGCTTTTGAGACTCGGTACAAATTTAAGCTACATATTTTTAGCTAAAGAAAGAGCTTCTGGACAAAACCCCAGTGTTGGCATTGATGGATTTAAAAAAAAAAAAAAAAAGCTAATATCACAGAATTCTATGTGTGACAGCATCCGTGGGTCCATGGTGTTGCAGTGGAGTGTTAAACCTTGCTGGAGGCTGTACCAACAAGTATTCAGATACCGCCCTCTGTAGCCCTTGCCTTGTCCTGCTCTCTCTACTCCCTGTTGTAGCAATACCCAGGCAGCAAGACAGGACCCTGCTGTGAGACATCACCTCTCACTGCATCGATGCATATCTAACTTCTCAAAAAGGTTTGTTGGGCAACAAAGGTGTCCAAATTCAAGTCTCTGTAGAAGAAAAAAACAACACATCTTTACTGTGTGTACATACACTGAGATTTGCTTTAATTGCTGTGGCAGATCACAGGTTTAGAAATGGAGGATGGGTGGGGGAAGGAAATGAAACTTACATCTTTTGACCAGATTGCTGAATCTGGTCAGCAGTATCTGCTGTTAGCGACCACCCATCCACAGTACCTTTTTAAATTCTTTTGAGATTGCTTCCAGTGAGATGTTGAATCAGTGAATACCTGGCACTTTACCTAATCTTCCATAGCTTGGTGTGCTTTTCAGAGTCTGTACAACTCGCACTGTAGTGCGTGCTTTCCCTGTTCGTCAGGTCTTCTGAGCATTCCACAAAATCCCTGTTTCAGTATTTGTGCTATTGTTCAACTGGCTTTATATTTTCCCAGGCTTCATTCAGGTTTACCTTTTCTCTCTGTGAGTCTTTCGTTTGACCTTTTTTTAAAATTTTGAATATGGAAACACCACCAACAAAAAAGGCTGTTTGAAACTTGCATAGCACTGGAGAGTGATGCTGCGCTTGAACTGTGTGATTCCATTATCCTTTCAGTAGCGTCAGTGCTGTGCTTCTGGACTGCTCCCTTCATTTGCCCACAAGGCTGAGCTGGGAAGGGGTTCAGTTGTCAGGGTGCAGAATATCATAGAATGGTAAGATTGGAAGAGACCTCAAGGATCATCTAGTTCCAACCCCCTGACATAGACGGGGACACCTCCCACTAGTACGGCTCACTCAAGGCCTCGTCCAACCTTGAACACCTCCAGGGAGGGAGCAACCACAACCTCCCTGGGCAACCTGTTTCAGTGCCTCACCACCCTCACTGGGAAAAACTTCCTCCTAACATCTAGTCTAAATCTCCCCTTTGCCAGTTTAAACCCATTGCCCCTTGTCCTGTCATTACAAGACCTTGTCAATAGTCCCTCCCCAGCCTTCCTGTAGCCCCCTTCAGATACTGGAAGGCTACTCTAAAGTCTCCTGGAAGCCTTCTCTTCTCCAGGCTGCAGAGCCCCAACTCTTGTAGCCTGTCCTCATAGGAGAGCTGCTGCAGCCTGTGATCATCTTCATGGCCCTCCTCTGAACCTGCTCCAACACTTCCATGTCCTTCCTGTGCTGGGAGCTCCAGAATTGCACACACTACTCCAGATGGGGTCTGATGAGAGCAGAGGAAAGAGGGAGAATCCTCTCCCTTCCCCTCCTGGCCACACTGCTCTTGATGCAGCCCAAGACTCAGTTGGCTGACTGGGCTGCATGCACACACTGCATGTGGTGCTGTCTGGAGGGACAGTTGGTGTGAGACTGGAACTATGCAGCAGTGAATAAGCAATGGAAGAATTAAACTAATGCACAGACCCTAATTTTTCATGTATGCCTTGGAATATGTGCATGTCTTAGTCTTAGCTCTAAGCAGTGTATTGTTTAGGGAAGTACATTCGAGCATGACTAATCTGCGTGTGTCTCTCCCTTGCAAAACATTGTGCTATTTGAAATGTTTTAGTTTTCTGTCTTTAAAGAATAGTCTCTTATAATCCAAAAGCTATTTTCAATTTTTTTTCTAGAACAATTGGTTGAAGTGTTTTTATAAATCTTTTTTTATTATTTAAGTACTTCTATCTGCAATACATGATGGAAGCAAATGAATGGGTTTTTATTTGAGACAAGCTTACTGTTTTATCTTACAGAAATGATGACTCACGAGATTCATCCAACCCTCATCTGTATTCCTCCCCCAGCTAATAAGTTAAATATGAGTTCTGTGTTTGTATTAAAAGGCAGCCTATGCTTACCTCACTAGGGAACTTGTTTGAACATCGAGTTCACAAGAGGAAAATTCCTTGCCACAGTAAACTGCATCTCTGAGCACTAAGGAGCTTTGCAAAGTTTTCTCCCTATGTGAAGAAAACAGTGTTAGATTTAATTCATTGCTTATGTTTACAGCAATCCTAGTCTGGTGTGCTCACAAGATATTCATGGTGTTGCCAGGTTTGTGGGTCTGATACCTAAGGGAACAGCAGAAGGCAGAGACCTGTAATATTTTGTCCTTGGGCTTATTAATCCTGTAGATGAAGGGTATCAGGGAGTACAAGATGCTACTCTGGGATGATAACACATTCTATTTTCATTCTGACTGAAAGAGTCTTGTGTGGAGTAACTAAGAAGGAAGCATGGTGACTAGAGATACTTCCAGTCAGTGTTGCTGCTGAAGCCCCATGCTGTGAGAAGGCACCCTTACCTGGAACTGACTCCCATGTTAACCCAGCCAAGCCTTGCAGCTCTGCAGTGCAGATGCACTGTGACTTCTAGTTTCAAGGAGAGCCTGATCTGTACAATTCACTGTGTAAATTGTAACCAAATTCTCTGTGAAGTTCCAGATTTTTTCATTGATCTCTTTTAACTCCACAAAGGTCTTCTGAGCCATTCTTTCTGACTGATCCTCTTTTAAAACCGTGTGCTGTGATTACGTTAGGGGTGCACAGGAATAAGAGGCTTTGGTGGTGTCTCCCAGCCCGTGTCTGGCAAAAGTGTATCGCACTGTTATCGTAGAATGTGCATATACAAGAAAAAAGGATGAAACCAACCTAGACCATCAACTTCACATTTTGCAATGGAGAAAACTTCTTTGTGGGGTGTAGCTTGAGGTAGGAAGAAGAGATTCCACCATGGCAGAAATGGGAAGTTGAAGTTCAAAGACCGAAGGCTCTGGAGGGTAATTCTGTTCCTATCTTACAAACTCAGTTGGGCTTTTGGTTGCAAGCAGAGTGAAGACCAGAAGATAACTGAGAGAGGTCTGTTGATAAATATATTGGGCAACTATAAAATAGGCAAAGATTGTCTGTATAGTTTAACAGGTGATATTTATTTTCTCCCATTCCTTCTCAAGACAGCTGCAAGTGGAAAAATATTGTGACTAACTACATGCTGGTAGGCCAAGAGAGATTTTTAAGTTTCTCTAACGGTGAGAGTGGCTTTCAGCTGGCTTCAGTGAGCATGGTCTCATGGTCACTTTGGCACTAGAACTGGCTTCAGTGCAAGTCAGGTAGTTGGATTTTTTTGATGGATTCCTCTTAGCTGGCATCAACCCTTAATTTGAATTTCATGAGTGATCTATTGGTTTGATGTAATCCTATGCACAGGCTGAATGTAATTTATTGTTCCAAATGTTAGAGTGTGAGGTAACTAAAGTCTCAAAGCAAAAGGCAACCTCTCTGTCTTCCAAACCCTCCCTTACACTAAAAATAATTAAGAGGTATACTATAATGAAGATAGTATCTGTGTGCCAAAAAAAAAATTTAATTTCACAGAAAAGTGATTTACACAGTGTGTATGTTGCAGTTTGGTGTTCCATTTAGCATGATATTAATTTCCCCATTGATTTGTAGATGTTTGCTCGTTAACCAAGATCTTCTTTACAAATTGTAGGAGCCATTTAAATGCTTTAGGGGATGAGCATATTTATGACTAGTTGATAATCCTTGTAACTTGTTACATTAAAATATAAATGGATTAGAGTATATCCTGATGAGGAGCATGAAAGTGATTACTAAAGCTGCAGAAATAAATGTGCTAGCACCCTAAATGGTGTAATAATCTTCTAAGGGGAATTTGCACCCTCGTTCATTTATAATGGTATTGTGATTGACTTTGTTTTAGTCCAACTTTGAGTCAATGCCTCCATGCAAATCTCATGCCTTGCTTTCCAAAATGACATCAAAGATGAAAGGAGAAAACCAGGTCACTACATCATCAAGAGCAGAGTGGGCTGATTGCTGCTTCCTAAATCGAATCCTCACTGCAGGAACATTGCTGTGCTCCCATTAGTGTGTCACAAGTGTGCCGTTCCTAGCAGTGAAGGACCAAAAAGTGTTGCAGCAGCCACTAAAGACCTGAAGGCCTTGGTCAAAGCCTGGTGCCTCTCCTCTAAGTATTGCTGCCCTGATATGAGGATGTGGAGCTGCTCAAGGCACTGCTTTAGGAAGAACGTCTGGATCCCAGCTATGCTTTCTAGCCAGCCCCTGCTCATGTTAGGAATGATGGAGGAATAGCAGGACCCTTGTGCCTGAGTCAAGATAAAATTCCTACAAGGGAACTGAGATGTTCTGCCAGCCCTATGCTTCCAGAAAAGCGAGAGTCCTGGGAACTCTCAGGATTAGGAGAGACTAAAGATCTTCTAAAGCATGTCCGTCTCCGATGGATGTGATCCTGTAAGAGGAACATACAGACTTGGAGCCCATCGTAGTCTGCTTACAGAGCAAGAGGCTGCCAAGAAACCATCACCTCCCTTTCTTGCCACAATCCCTGTGTATCCCTAGAAGAGCTGTCCATAAAGGGACAGAGAGATTTCAGTAGAATTACCATGTGGGCAAAATAACTCCTTCATGCACAATTCAGATGTCTGTAATGGTGGGGTGGGAGCCAGAGGCATTCCTGGATCCCATGTGAATGTCCTCCAGCCATTTTTATAATGGACCAGTTTAGTGTGTATAGCCAAAATGTAATAAGATAATGATGTAGCTGGCAGGGCCAAGTAATTAGTATCAAGTACAACATAGCCTGCTGCTGCTTCTGTGGGTGTTTTGCGCAAAGTGGGAGTGCTGAGTTGCGTTGATTTTGCTAGGTTGCTGCTGTCTGATAAAGAGGGTGTAAAGCCCTGCAGGAAATACCTTTTCTGTCTTTTGGGGGCTTAATTAAATAATCAGCAGTGACAAAACAGCAGCATTTCTCCTGGGACACACTTACTGAGCAAGCAATTTGCAGAGAGGGAGCCTGGGTGCAGGAGGCTCACCTGGGTCTCTGTGTTCAAGAACAGCTCATGCCGATGAGTGTCACTCTGTGTTGCTTATTACTTACTAAAGAAGGGACCTTTACCTGTGTCTGTAACCGTATGGGTGCAAGGCCAGAGCATGGTGTTCCCACATGAGTAGCAATTACAGCATGTGGTCTCTTGCAGTTTTTACTAAAGGCATCTAACAACATGTGTAATTGATGCTAAATGAAAGCCACATGGCACAAGCTTTGCTCTTGCTATAGAACACCTCGGGCAAGATCTACCAAAGCAAATACTTAGTCTTGGGCTTGAAACGTTACACTGTGCAGTGTTTCCTAATGGAGCTGCTACTGAGGTCTGAAAACTAGAGTCTGCTCCTGCATTCATGATCTGGTGTTCCCTCACTGGCAGAGACACCCAGGTTTCTAGCAGAACTGAGGGGTTCAGGTGAGCTGCCTGTTCTTAAAACATCCTCCTGAAGCACTGCAGGGGCATGGAGAGGAACAGTCACTGTGTCCCAGTGGAGGTTGTGCAAGCATAGAGCAACTGCAGAGCACAAGCTGGTGTCTGTCCTGAGCCAGCAGGTCCTCTGGAGGGCTAAACTCAGGGAAAGAAAGAGAAACTTGCTTTAATAATGTTATGAAGACTTGCTTTGGTTTCAAGTTAATTGACATCACGGTGCAAAATAAATGGCTTATAGCACCTTGGACCTTTCTGGATAGGATTTTGAGTGGAGCAAGCTAATAACAGTTTTGGCTCACTGGGATTTTAAAAGGCATTCTTGCTTCTTGGTGTAACCAGAAGGTGATAGCATAGCATGTGGGAGGTCTTTAATCTTGTCTTCTGGATTTACATGTTGTGGGATTAGATTGGTGGGTTTTGGGTTTTTTTTCCCTTTAAGCTTTTTGTTTCATCTTGGGTACTGGCAGAGGCAAGCAGGTAACTAAAGGTAGAGAGAGAGCATTTTAATGCAACTTTTCCCTGAAATCATCTAAGCAGCCAGACTCCCTTTGACCACAGCCCCACCCTCCCATCTGCATTTTGTAAGGGTATTATCACTGTAATTAATAGGAGTTGTATAACAGTACCTAATTAAACTCTGATCATACAGTGTAAATTTAACTTGATTATTGTTAACCTCAGTGAACTCGGCAGGAGATTAATCCTGGTGATTCACTCAGCACAGAAAGCAACAGTGACGGTTCTGCAGCGGACCAAAATATTAGGGTACAGAAGTGCTCTGCACCCCAAAATCCTGCCAGGTAGTGCCCTGTGCCAGCAGTAACACCCGTGTTGGCAAGGGGCTGGCACTGCAACCGGAGTATCCCCGTTTCCAGATTGGTTAAAAACCACCGGGATGCCAGCAGGCTGCTGCAGTGCAGATCTTAAAATCACTGAATAAGGAGTCTGAGAGGATTATGGCTTGCATAAGAGTTTTATGTCTGTCCTAAAGCTACAGCCCCTGTCCATTTGTGAACTGTGCACTGTGTCCACCAATGGCTCGTGGACCTCCTGAATGACTGACTGCAAGCTGTGTTTTGTTTAAGATGAGATTTCAAATACTGGACCCGGTCCCTGCCTTACAAAAGCAGGTGGGATCTTGTCTGTGGGAGGAGAGTGGAGGCAGAATTGTTATTTATTTATCTTGATTTCTGAGGAATAAAATGCTGCATGCTTCACTTCTACCCGGTGTTCCAGAGAATGTTTCTAGTTTCCTCAGCTAAAATACCAAATGAACCTTGCTAAAATAATGGCTTTGTCCTGTATCTAGTCTGGGGGGTGGTGCTCTGTCTTTGCTGAGCACATTTATTTGTTTGACGCTAATAATAGTTTAATCAATGGGGGCTGATTCCTCCATGTTCTCCATCTGACAGTAGAAAAAGGTCTTTTCTATGTGTCACTTTTGGGTGTTGTGTTGGGTTTTTTTTTGTTTGTTTTTTTTTTTTTTTTTTTTCACTTAATTAAGAGCAAAGAGAAAGTTTTACTCTTGTGTGCATGAATGGTCACATCAAACGGTACAGGAAAATCTAGGCCAAGCTGCTTTGAGCAGGCTAAGGAACACTACACCATTGCACCCAGTCCTTTCAGAGCAGCAATGACTCTCATTAAATGCTGGGCACTTTTGGAACTTCCCTCGATATTGTTAGCTTTGCTTTTCACGAGTACCCCAAAGCCCACTTTGCCTCTTCCTTGTTTGCCATGGTGCAGCTGCCCTTAGGAGATGTGTGGGTGTGGGATGGGAAGGAGAGGGATGTGCGTGGGGAAGCAGGGCTGGAGCATCCTCGCTGCCTACGGAAACGGTGCCGGTTACATAACGCCCTCACTGGGTAACGAGGTGAAACTCTGACAACTCTTCTGCAGGAGCTTTCAGAGGGTTTGGGGCTGCTGCCAGGCTATAGGGTAAGTCAGGAGGGTGTTCCTTGGGGTGGGGTGTGTGGTGGGGGTGCACACCCATGTGACAGTGTGTGCAGTACTGGAAAAGGGCTCCAGAATGACAGGCTGAGATGTAGGTGCAGGCGATGGGACCTCAAGCAAGCATAGCCACTGTACAACTAACACTGTGCCTGGAAAGAGATCCTTGTAGGGTATTGCTGCTTTGTGAAACACTTCTGGAACTCGTCTGTACTATTTTTTCTGATTTCCTCTAATGCGTCCAAAATGCAATCAGGAATATACTGTGCTTAACCCATAGTAGATTTCCTTTAATAACATATTTTGGGAGAAAACTGTGCTCAGACAGCGAAATGCTTTACGTCTGACCATGGCATGATGTTGACACTTTTCAGAACATAATTTACTGGAGCTTTGCTGGGTTTTGAACTTACAGAATTGTGCCTGCTGACAGCTCAGCTGGCACATTTGCTTGTCCGAGTGAAAGTGTTGACTCTGACTGTTGAGTGCATGCTGGAAAACTGTCTGAGTGCTGGATGCCCACGTCTGTTTTGATGTTAGTCTGGACCTGTAAGTCGGGACATGATTGCCACTGTCACAGAATAACTACTCCTATGTGCAGCACTCTTGTGGAGCTACTGCCAAATATGCACCTCAGAGCAAAAAGCAATCTCAGTTTGCATCAGGATGAGCAACAAAAGGAATGCCTGAGGTTTTGGGGGCATTGTGCTACAGGGGTTATGCTTCCTCTGTAAGTGCTATATGTACTTCAAGTATGCAGGAGCTACTGGTGAAGCTAGTGGCTCCCTTACAGAAATGGAAGGACTGTGGAGGAGGGCTGTATGTCTGCAACCCGCTTAGCTGTAAGCTCAAAAGATGTAAACAGCAAAAACACAGAGATCAAATGAACCTAAATGAGCAAGGGGATCTGAATTATTCACTAACAGAAACGTTTGTTTCTGAATGGTCAGGTGCCTAAATCCAGAGCAGCCTCAGGCTGTGGGGCTGGCAGTGTGAGGGTGAGCGTTGTCCTAAAATGAACTGTGCAACAGAAAAATTACTTGGTATTAGGTACAAGCTCACATTCCCCTGGGACTCTGAATCTCTTGTGCTCAGTTTTTAGACTTTTCTTTTTTTGTTATCATCTAAAAGCTATTTGCTGCCCCAATTCCTGTCACTTTGCCTTTTGCATTTGTTCTTTGCAATATTCAGCTGGAATAGCAGACTACCAGGGCTCGCATCCTATTTCATCTTTGTTCTGTTGCTCTACTTGGGTCAGGTGGTTCCATGAAGCTGCCTGTTCCTCATCTGGTTATCTGACCCTTGTGTAAGGAGATGCGTGTAAGCAGACAGGACTTAACCCATGGGCACTGTCTCACTCTGGACTCACATGAGCTATGTGGAGATTGTTTGCCAAACAGTGTTTGTGCTGAACCTTGCAAGTCATGGGGAGTCAGATGTGTGGTAGCCTCTTCCTTCTTGTTGGTTGCAGAAGTTTTGCAGAGAGTAGCACCCCAATGTTTCTTACCTTCACACCAGGCACCCTTGAGATGTGGCAGAACTGGCTGAGGATGGTGGCCACCATGTCTGGGACTCAGACCTTGGGAAGGAAAAAAGATAATAAAATCCCACCTTGGTGGCAAGTGTGGTATTTAACCGTTTTCACACTGGGGAGGTGGCTTCTCTGTGCTGGAGAAACATCTCATTGCTCTGAGAGCTCACTGGAAGTGGGTGCAACTAATAAACCACATCATCTGTGAAAACTACAGGCAGGTTGAGGCAAGCTGTTTCTTATTACATGCAATGTGGTTCTCAACAACTGGCCTGCAACTAGGACTCTGTCTGGGGCCTGTGCTCACTCTTGATTATATTCTGGGGAGGACAATGGGCAGGTGGTAATAGCAGATGGCAAGGTGTTGTTTACATTTATATTACTTTGCACATGTCTGCTTCCTCCTTGGTGTCAAGAGCATGTGGGTCAATGGGTCTGTTAAAACCTGGCCTGGCACTCCCCTCTGTATTCTATTAGGCCAGAAACAGACCATGGACTTGAAAATACTATTAGTACTTACGAATAAGAGACCTCTCTCCTGCTGCCCAGATACCAGCCAGGGGCAAACAGAAGACGATTTGACCTGCAGATAGTCTGGTGTCAAAGTGCAAGAGGTTTAATGGAGCAGGTCTGTATCCCAGTAACAGCTGCCTATGGACAGCTCTGGACAACATGAAAGGAGCAGCTCAGGTGACTGGAGCCCTGAGCAGGCACATACTGCCTGATGAGAGCTGACAGCATGGCACTGCATTGCAAGTTTACTGGGATTGTTGTCTGATTTTTTTTTTTTTTTTTAAATTTTTTTTCCCCCTTTCAGGCAGGAACTGAGCCTGAATTGGATGGGATTTGGGGGATTTGATTTGTTTTTTAAAATTGTTTTGAATGTAAATCACAACGTGGTCTTGTTCTGGAGCAGGATAGTGGTCCAGCTGAAAACTGGTATCTGTTAAGTTCTGCTTGCCTGCATGACTCCCAGGACCCAAAAGTGTAGTGCCATACTGTGGTCTCTTGTGCCACATCACCTGTTCTTCATGCCAGGTGTAGGAATCAGCAGCAGTGGACAATATTAAGACTCCAAGTGGTGCTGTGGTCTGGCAAGGGGGAATGAGTAGTTTGGGATAACCTGTCTCACTTTTATCCACTTTTTTTTTCTGTGTGAACTGTTTTCAGCTGGTGGGAAACCAACAAGATGGTTTGGTCCTATGCTTAAAACTAAACTGGAATAGCTTCAGTCACACTAGGACTGAAAAGTGAAGCTTCAGCCTACCAGTCTTTCTGCTTCTGGGCTAGGGTGCAATTGAATAAAAGTCATTATAATAATTGGATGTGATGGGCAGCCTTGCTGGGAAGGTAAATGCAAAGAGTTAACCACATGTCAAAGACTATGCTCCACTGTCTCCATAAGGTAACTTCTTTATTGCTGGGCAGGAGGATGGGCAGAAACCTGCTTTCCTCTTGTAGGAGACAGAGGTGTGATGATCCTGTGCACATCAGCAATACAAATACTGCCCCAGAATAGCAAAGGCTACAGCGGAGTTAGATCTTCTGATGCTGCAAGCTCCCAAGCCCTGGGTGCATTGCTAAGCACAGGCATAGAAATATATCACAGCTGCCTAGTTTTTCATACACAACGACCATGGCATTGGTGGCTTTAACTTCTGCAGCCCCACAGCTAAGCCTGCAGGGTCCAGTTGCTGCCTGCAGGTGGTGAGCCTTGCCGTGTGTACCCAGGAGAATTCTGTGCGTGCCTGTGTTTAATTGCCATTACAAAATGGTAATAAAAAACTTCAGTGTCATTACAACATGGTGTAGAGCTGGCATTTGCAGTTCAGCTGCAAGTCACCTGTTGGCAGAGCTGCCCTGAGTTTATCTGAACTCTGCCATGGGATGATTGTTCCCTTCTGTGAACTGTTTTTGAGGAAACATTTGTCACTGATTTGCCTGAATCAGTACCTTTCTTGAGTCTTTCCAATGGAAATTTAACCTGTTTAAAACTCCTACCAGCCAGGCGCCTCAGCAAGAGCACTGCTAGCCATGCTTTGCCCAAGGAGTAACTTGCTTCTTGAAGGAGCACTATTTTGATATAGACAAGAGTCATTAGGACTGTGTTGACTTCCTGATGTTGGTACACATTCTAGGAAAGTCCCCATAGAGATAGCTTTATGCCACTGAACTTTCTTCCTGATGCTGCTGCAAGAACAGTGCTGCCTCCAATGCCACAGAGCCATGATGCTCTTAAATTGCAGGGCAATTACACTGCATATGCTCTTACATTGCATATGCCAGGGGAAGTTTAGGCTGGAGGTGAGGAGAGAGTTCTTGACTGAGAGAGTCATTGACTGCTGGAATGGGCTGCCCAGGGAGGTGGTGGAGTCACCATCCCTGGAGGTGTTCAAGGTGGGTTTGGACGTGGCACTTGGTGCCATGGTCTGGTGTTGTGGTAACGGGTTGGACTTGATGATCTTTGAGGTGTCTTCCAACCCTGATGATACTGTGAATGCAGTATTTGCATCTGTTAGATGGCAGCCTTCCTACCAAAGGGACCTGCAGGTAGTTTCCTTTGTTTCCTTGGAAAAAACAGGCAGAAAGATGCCCAATGGAGTGACTTTAGTATTTGTCTTCCTGTGCCTCAAGGAGTAAACTAGTCCAGAATATCTGCAGCAGGAAACCAGCACAGTCCTGTCATGGTGCTGCTGGCAGCTGCTTCAGCTCTCAACATGTGGTCCCCACCAGTTGTCAGTCCTTAGATTGGACAGTCTGGCCTTAATTTGTGTTGAGATTGCTCTAACAGAAGCTGCCTGTGGAGTTCAGCCACAGTTGGAGCACTTAGAATCTCTTCTCCCCTGCACAATGACTGCCTCTGCTCAACTATGGTACTGAAGTCAGATGCCTGCTCTCACATAACTGTAGGAGTCAGGTTCTTTAAACCTGTGACCAGGCCAACCTGAAGCTGGCAGGGATGTTTTAAAAGAACAAAAAGAACAAAAAGCAATGTGGAAACAAAGAGCGTTAGCACTTGGCCACTTCTGAAATGAGCTGGACCAGAACTTGGAGTGGTTGTTCTCTTTCCAGCACTCAGATGATAAAACTGGACACATCTCTCATATGAAGGCAACAGGAGTGCAATTTTTTTTTTTTAATAGCACTGCTTTTTTTTTTTTTTTTTAAGTTGTTTCAGCAGCTCTGTTGTGGAGGAGAATTCTTGAAACTGCATTTGCATTTTGTGTTTCTAGAATAAATCAAAGTGCTACCTTGAATCCAGATGAGCAGGATGAGAAATGCACATGGTAAATAGTCAACCCTAAAAACTCACACTGTTAACCCAATTCTAAGGTTATAAATAACCTTAAAGACTTAGGTGAAGATGTCAGTGGTAGGGGGAAGGGATCGGTGCTGGCTGTGCAGCAGAGAGGTTTTCGGATAATGGGAGATACCTCCTAGTATCTGGATGTGTCCTGTTGAAACCTTAGCATTGTAACACTGTTCTCTCATACCTGTTTGTCAGATTTGAGAACTGTAAATGTTTGCACATGTTCATTGTTCCAAGGGTAGGCAAAGAAAAGAAGTCCTTGAGAAGTTTTTGGGCCAGTGTAGAAGCATGTCACATAAGAGAACAATTTGGAGAATCTGAGCTGAGTGGGCTGACGAGTGGGTTTGTACTGGCTGTCTGCCTTGCTGTGATTTTGGCCTTTAGCATTTTACTCATTCTTCTCCCTTTCGTTAACCCTGGGGGTTCTGTGGCATGGTCCAGGGCACATACTGGGTCCAGCAATAACGGGTGAAGGACATCAGGTTGGCAGGATCTCAGTGGAGCTGGGCAGGAGCCTGCCACAGGGCAGGGGCCATGGGATCTCCCCACATACCTTTACCCCGGCTGTGTGGTCCAGCAACAGAAGCAGCATCCCATCTCTTCCTCTGTTCCCACCTAAGCTCCTCATTTTGCTTTCCAGACTGTGCCCAGTGCATGTCAAACCCTTCCCACCTGTTGTCTATCATCTTGCAGCAAACTGCTGTGCGTATGCCTGGAGTACAGCAACAGGACTAGTCAGAGCAGAGAGCCTGAGTGTCATGAGGAACACCAGGAAGTGTTCTCCAGGTCCATAGGACACACCCCCAACAACCAGCCCATCTCACTGATTCCCAGGCTGCCCTTGTCACATTGCGAATGGGCAGCCAAAGCTATGAGGGCTCATCTTAGCAAGGTAAAGCTGTTTGATGCACTTGGCAGTAAAATGACTCTCTGGTGCTTACAAATCTTTCAGAGTATTAAAAAGTGCTTAAAACCTCTGCTTTATTTCTTGCTTTAGTTTAGAGGTAGCTCAGAGCTGGGTTTGCAGCTCAGCTGCTGCTTGCAGTTCAAGTTCTTTGGAGTGGGATGATGAATCTCCGTCTTTTCCAGCCTCCCTTCACCCTACTGCCTTGGGGACTTGCTAAGCCCTGAGAATTTAGCTCTGAGCTGCAGTCAGTGAAGCTCTTAGCATGGAAACCTCAGCGTCAGGATGAGAACCAGGTTGAACAGAAGTGCCTCAGCTTTGGAAAAGAAGTGCTTTCATTTTGGGGAAGGAAGAGAACAAGAATGATTCCCAACTTGCTAATAAAGCCCCTAAAGTTAAAAACTAAGCATTCTCCCACTGCAGTGTAGCTCTTGGAAAATTTCCCAGGATGTCTTTAAAGAGCTCCTTGTAAAAGAATGGGAGGTTCTTTCCCTGCAGGCATATGCTGTAATAAAAACATTGAAATTATTATAGTTACCTGGTCTTGGGATTGCTATGAAGACCTCTGGGAAAGCATTCTCCTGGGATGCATCACATGAGATAGGCTACAGACAAGCACACCCACAGTATCGTGTGGCAGGGAGGCAGCCCTGAGGAAAAGGACCCTGGGCTCTGGGTTGATGAAAAGCTCAACATGAGCCTGCAGTGTGCACATGCAGCCCAGACAGCAACAGAGTCCTGGGCCGCATCAAGAGAAGCGTGGCCAGCAGGGCAAGGGAGGGGATTCTGCCACTTTACTCTGCTCTTGTCAGACCCCACCTGGAGTACTGTGTGCAGTTCTGGAACCCTCAGCACAGGAAGGACATGGAAGTGTTGGAGTGGGTCCAGAGGAGGGCCACAGAGATGATCAGAGGGCTGCAGCAGCTCTCCTATGAGGACAGGCTGAGGGAGTTGGGGCTCTGCAGCCTGGAGAAGAGAAGGCTTTGAGGAGACCTTGGAGTAGCCTTCCAGTATCTGAAGGGGACCTACAGGAAGGCTGGGGAGGGACTATTTACAAGGCCTTGCAACGACAGGACAAGGGGCAGAGGGGAGATTTAGACTGGATGCTAGGAGGAAATTGTTTGCAGTGAGGGTGGTGAGGCACTGAAACAGGTTGCCCAGGGAGGTTGTGACTGCTCCCTCCCTGGAGGTGTTCAAGGTTGGACGAGGCCTTGAGTGAACTGTACTAGTGGGAGGTGTCCCTGCCTATGGCAGGGGGTTGGAACTAGATGATCCTTGAGGTCCCTTCCAACCTTACCATTCTATGAATGGTTCAGCTCACAGTCTTGCTCTTCTCTGTGATTTCCCTCTGCAAGGGGAATTGTAGGTTTGACTGGGCTGTATTTAAACCTTTACATTGGCAACAGTGAAACTGGTTCGGTTCTTTTAACCTTTTTAAAGTAAAAGTGAGGCTGTAGTACAAAGGTTATTGTTTGTCACAACCTGGTTGTCTCAGCTAATTATTTTTCTAGTTGAAGTATTTTGTTGCAGGAATTAGCAGATATCTAATCAGTACCAAGCTTGTTTTAACATTACAACACACAGATGCAGAAGTCTTCCTCTGTGCATCCTCCTCTGTCTACCTGGAGGAGCAGTCTGGCTCTTAACTGGTCATGCAGAGCACCTTAGGGGAGGTGCTGTGTGCTGCTGGCTGAGGAAAGGAGTGCTGATGGTATTTAAGAGCGTGGGGAGTTAAGCCTAAGGCAGACCAATAAATTTCAATGTTTTCATTGACTTCAGTAGCCTTTTGATTAGATTGCCATTCCCTCTATAGACCTCAGGATCAGAGTAATAAAGGTAATGAAGGATGAGTAATAAAGGGAAGCGCAGATGCTTAACCATCCCAGTCCCTCCATCATTGCAGTTCATTGAATCTATTTGCTGTTCTGGCCTTATCATAGCTAGAATTTGATTTTTGAGTCTCCACAGATGAGTGGATAGGGCTGAGCAGTGTGGAAAATACTGTGCTAGGCTGCATGTTTATTAATAAGCTGGTTTGGTCAGGAGATGGATCACCATGTCTGAGCTCTTGCAGCTGGGCTGGCTGCTGATACTGGACAGCGAGCAACTGTCACTTCTGCTAAATCTGTCATATTGAAAGTAAGCTGCTTACAGCATGCAGGTGTAAGCAGAGGTGGGCAGAATGGCAACCTAATCCACCTTAGGACTCTACCCAAAGTCAAATTTGGACACTGCCTTTCTCGGACACAGTTGTCCCTTGGAAACAATTGTCCCAGAGGCACAAGCAAGCTAAGGAGCAGAACAGTCACCGGCTCTGGTGAAAGAGCTCTGTCCATGTGTCTGTTGAAGGGCTTCCCTGAGTTCAGGTCATCCCTGAGCAATGGTGGAACAGAAGCCACATGGAATTTGTCAGGAAACGTATGCTTGTACATTGCTTAGCAATGCAGCATGGATTTTCAGGTAACCCGAAGAACTTGAAGAGAGCCTTGCATAGAAAGAGGCAACACTCTGAGACCTGGGCAGCAGTACAGGACACTCGGGAAAGCTTTCATGGATAGGAGCTTTGGCAAGTGTCACACAAAGAGGCTTCCTGCACTTCCTGTTCCTTGTGAAACAAGGTGCCAATCCTCACACCAGTGCAAGTCTAGCCCATGTGCTTTGTGATGGCTGTATGAGTGGTTTGGGGAGGGAGGAACACTTGGACTTCTCTCGACATCTTCCTGCGCCACCTCTTGCTGGTGTTCAACCCTAGGTCATTCTTCCCTGTTGCTACATTGGGCATGACTGTTCCTTCATGCCTCTGTTAGGAGAACAGTAGATTTCTCCCTCTCTTTTTATAGGTGAGACTTCACCTGTGCATCACAAGACAAAATGTGTTTCAGAAATTATCTGCTCTTTGGTCAAAGTGCATAGCAGATCCTTGAATCTGAGTAGATAAATAATCCTGTTGATGGAGGTGCTGCTTAATATTAAACTAAGGCTGTTGCTGAATCAGCTTCTTGACCTCTGGCAACCTTTGTGCCACAAAAATGTTTATAGATGTAAACATCAGGTCATAAATACATTTTCTTCAAATGACACTGCAGCATATGGGGCACTGTGCTGAGATTTATGGGACAATGAAAATCAGGGTTGACCGCTCTGAATCATTTCCTCTTTATAGGTCTTTAGATCAGCTCTTAGCAACTGTTCCTCAGTGGCATTTAACAGTGTTTAAGAATATCTTCACTCTCCTTAAACTGTCCTGTCCTCTGTGCAGTTCTGCATAAGTAAAGGGAGCTTGCTAGTACTGTTGCCTTTCCTGTGGTTGCATGAGAAGCTCCACATGAGGCTGGAGGTTGGAGTGCTGTGTTAAGATGGGACAATAGATCATGCATAGAGTTCAAAGGCTGACAATTACAATATGAGTTTTGAAATGATGGGGCAGTACAAAATGTGCCTGGAAGGAGCTTCAGGAGGCCTTCAGTTCTGTTGTCCCTCACAAGAAGACCCACAACCATCAAACGCAGAGATGTGCTTGCACAGCTTCTAGAGTTAAAAGCTTAAGAAAACAAGTCAGGGAAGTGGTTTGAAATGCTATCGGGAAAAGAGATGGGAGATAGGTGAAATGCCTTATTAACATCACCTAATGGCAGGGCTATAAGTTCAGAGTGGAGATCCTGGCTGCCATCCAACCGATGCCAAGGAAATTCACGTGCTCCTGAGATGCGGAGCTGAAGTCCTTTCCATTTCCTGCAGACACTAGGGAGCATGTGAGACTCTCATGAGGGCCATCACAGATGATGGGTTGTGCAATCAAAGATACCAACTGACAAGCAGCTGGATTAAGACCAAAGAAGACAGTTCTGTTTTCTGCCTCCTGCCAGCTCCCCACTATCAGCACAGTGGTGCCAAAATAGTTGAAAGCTGATCTTCTAAAGACTTTTCATCCAGCATCAGCTTCCGACCAGGCAAGAGTGGTGTTCCATGCAAGGGTGGGTGGAGTGGCAGAAGTGCTTCTTCAAGGGCAAGATGTGCTTGAGCTGGTCATGAAACTACACCCCGAGGGCTGCTGAATCAGGCTGTTTGTAAAAGTCAAGAGCATTTTAGTGTACAAGATGTTTATGTCCTTGCTTGAAGTGCTGCAATGAGGATGAAGCAGTAGCATCAGGGAAATGGGGTCAGAGAGCAGAGCCCTGGGGAAGTGCATGCCCAGTTCCTCTGGTGTTTACCTCGGGATGTGTTTTGGTTACTGACTGCTAAACACAGCAAAGCGGAAGGTGCATTATCACTCTTCTGAATCTCAAACAGTTTGTTGTGCCTTACTGGAGAGGACATCATTTGTAGCTTTAACCAGCTGTAATATAGCAGAAGCTGCTGAAAAACACAGCTGTGTTATAACTGCACTTTTATCTTCAGGAGGAAATATTTGTTGAAATTACCTTTTTGTCTTTCCAAACATGAAGACATTTCTAGATGGAACAGTACCAATGAGTACATGTAACATTTTGTTTTAAGGTAGAAGAATAACCTTAACAAACATTTGATTTATGTTTTCTCTGCAGTCTTCAGCAACTGAGTTGGAGTTTTCTTGGGTGGCTTCAGGAACTGTTTAGGAGGTGAAGGACATAGTGGAATTTTGAATACTCTTTAGGTGACTCTGGTGTGAGATCTGTGAGGATAAGCATGCTGCCTTGCCACTGGAGAGGTCCGATGAGGCATTTATGCCTAAAAAGCAGTCCCCACCCAGATTAGCCCACCTACCAGATAGGAGTGCTTGATGGGAAATAAAAGAGAATAAATCCTTTGAAGTAATGTAAGGCAGAGCTATTTTAGGGGGAAAAAAATTGTCTTCCATTAAAAAAAAAAAAAAGTCTTGGCATTACGGAAGAGAAAACCTTTTGGCCTAAAATAGCTTTACCTGGATGTTCTGAGTTGCTTTCCAGAGGTTTAGTGCTGTTGTCTCCAGTGAATCTGACCCTAGGTTTTGTGTCCCAGTGCCATGCCCAGAGTCTGAAAGTCCAGCTGTTCAGACTGCTTGGCCTACCCTGTCCTGGACCAAGGGTTTGTTGGAGGAGCTTGGTTTTAAACAACGCTTCCCTTACCTAGATCTTTATCGTTGCTAGAAGAAAGCTTACTTTAAGGGGACCGTTGTTTGCATGTGAGCTACCGCTAGCTCTCAAGAGCGTGGCTGTGTTTACAAAAGCCAGGATTTGTTCATGTAAAACAGGCAGGTAGGCACTCTCCTCCCCACAGCATGTTGGGGTACATTTCTGCAGCCTACCTTAATCTCATTGACCTCTATCAGAAGGAATTTCTGCAGTAGTTCTGGCAGTCTAACACCTTCCAGATACCCGTAGATGCATCCTAAAGCTGTTAGGTTTGTTTGGGCTGGTTTAGTTCGGTTGTTTTGAGGAGGTCTGGAACTTTTTGACCTGGATGCTATAGTTAAAGTTTCCTCATAAGAATGCTAAATCTTGCCCCAGCTGAGTGAAAACAATTGAAACACAAGAGGTGTGAGAAGGTAGACTTTCAGCTTGCACAGCAGCACTCTGTTGAATAGAGATTAGCGTAAGCACGAGCTGAGGTTTCACTACATTGTTTGCTGAATAAGAGCCTAAATTAATAACATCAGGTAATAGTTAGAGCAAGGG
The DNA here is from genome assembly GCA_013396675.1 of Eubucco bourcierii. NCBI lineage: Eukaryota > Metazoa > Chordata > Aves > Piciformes > Ramphastidae > Eubucco > Eubucco bourcierii. The sequence continues at coordinate 1,403,534 of VWZE01007414.1, read as the reverse complement.
CTGGCTTCAGCTATGCAGGAAATTCTGGGCTGTATTTTCAGCACAAGCTCACTGTCTTGCAATGCCAAAATGAACAGTTCACTTGGCATTTGGCAGTGGTGGGGTGCAATGGATTTTTGCATTCCAAATGGCTCAAGAACGATACAGTGGGTGACAGTGCTGTTCAAACAGAAGGGAGCATTGGCATTTGGAAACAGGTCTTCTATGGGAGAAAAACAAAAGTTAAGAGGAGAAAAAAAAATTAAAAGGAGGAAGAAAGGTTAAGATGTTCTTTTGTGAAATAATTTCAGACAAAGCACTGAGCACAGGGCAGTGTATAGGAGAAGTAGTGCATTAAGACTTCTTTATCTGATGCTTGAGTCATCAAAACTTGTGTAAATATGCCTTTGAATAAAGATGTGTTTGTCTTATTCATGTCAAGGAATCAATAGCAATGCTTCTGTCTTCCCCAAGCAGCAGGGATGTAGGTATGGAGTACAGTATTTTGATAAGCAGCATTAACAGGTCTGTTCTCTTCTCTCTAAAAGCAGTTCCCATGACTGTTATTTTGAAACTTAAACAAAATCCCAGAACCTCTAATCAAAGGTGGTAATTCTGTCAAACTGGTTTTTGAAAGGCCGGTATGAGAATCTGAGTAACCTATCAGTTTTTAATCTTCCTTTTCATTTTTTTTCCACTTTTATGTATCTCTGCCTATGTTTCAGCAGGGAGTTAACATAAGGTTTCAAGGCTTTGTTAGCACACTTGCAATTTTCTTGTAATTTGGCAGAGCTGAGTTGTAGCTGGACGGTGAGAATTGGCAAGAGTCAAAGTCTGGTGTGACACCAAGAAAAAGGATCTCAGGTTGCATAGGTTCAAACTCAGAAAACTGCTGTGACAGCCTGGCAGTGTGGTTCCCATATTTGTGGAGTTTGTGTGCTTCATACCCTGTTCCAAGTAGAAGACCTAGTTCTTTCAAAGGTCTGCCAGCCATCTGCAGTTAGTCCATCAACTTGGAAAAAAAATGCATCCCACCTCACCATGGCAGTTCTGTCACCACTGATGCTCTTACAGTGGGCACTGGCAAAGTCCCAGACTGGACTCAGTACCATATGGGAACTGGATCAGGAATGCATAGACTGGAATGGAAGGCAGAATGGACACTGACCACTTGAAAAAAAGGGACCCTAGTGGTCCCTCAGCTTTACACTGAATGTGTCCTATATGGAATGGAATCCCTTGCTGGTTCTGTTCCTCCCCACAGGTGCAACCTTTTACTTTCTGCACCCACAACATAGTACACAAGATTCAGCAGTGACCTCAATCACCACATCAGTCCTTGGTACTAACTACAAACTTCAGCATTATCACTGCTAGAAGCAGACGCTGTATGTTAAATCATGCTGCTAACTCCAGAAAATGCAACTGCTTAGAGACTGATCTGAAAAGTAAGATCACCAAACAGAGTGAGTTCTGTTCAAGTGCCAACCAGGACATTAACAGATCAAAATTTTGTGGAGTTGTAGGGATGAATCTCAGTCTGCTGAAGTCAGAGACAGCTTTGCCATTAACAAGGGATTTAGTCACTGTGTAGTCTAACACAGTGCAATTGCTTTAGTAGGCTTGAGCTATCTAAAAGGGCAATCTGTAAACATCAAACAAGGTTCAGCTGAGGTTCCTTGTGTTTCATTGGGAATAACTAGGTTTGGGACAAGAGAGAACATATTTTAGAAATCTATCTATATGTGGAGTACTATGGAAATTCACCTGAAGGTGAGTAACACAATATTCCTAGGTTTTTAGTGCTTGGATTTTGGTAGCTACAGTAGCCTTTAAAAGGGCTGAGTTCTTTAAGAAAAAGGGACATTCTCATGTCATGTATTTTGAGCTTTTGGCATGGTTTTGGATTTGGGCCATCATTTCAACCACTGGCATATTCCTGTACTAAAAACTTTAAACCACCCAGGGCAAAACTTGAGGTCTTTCATGTTGTACCTAGATTCTCTCTTGCTACAGAGCTACAAGAGGCCACTGGAAGAGTAAATTCTGGCGTCCAGCCTGTGAGATTTATCCTGGCTGCCTACTTCCTGATGTGTTTGCCTGATGTTTGAACTCTCTGTAAATCAGATCAAGGGATCCTAGATTTTCAGCTCTGAAGCCTGTGAGAGCAGAAAGGAGGATCTTGGCTCTTGACTCCCTGTGCAGGTTATTCTCTTTCAAGCAAATATTTACTAAGTACAGGGGGGAGAGTTTGTATACAATTTGTTGGCATTATGTCAATACAGATTTATTCTGTTGAATGTTTTAGTAGCTTGCTTAATATGGGCTTTGCAACAAGTGCTGGAAAGTAAATAGCAAGCACATCTTTATTTACTTGGCAGCAGAGTAACACTTCTTTAACAGATAGGGAAGCTTTTCCCAGCATGTATGACTCTCTTCAGCAGTCCCCTGCAGGCTGTTCCGCCACACACACACACTTCTTAAATCCCCCCATAAACCCAAATACCAGGCTTAGGGGAGACTTAAGTGCTGTGCAAATCTCGTGGCAAGCCTTTGCACAGTGGGTGAGCTTCATCCTAGCATCTGAACACCCTGCAAAGAAGCAGGCAGACTCGAGGCCAAAGGAGGTGATCGACTCCGTCAGTTTGGCTGTTGGGCCGAGACATTTATGAAAGATGTATCAGAGGCACAGGTTGATGCTGCTTTTTTTTTTTTTTTTTTTTTAAATCTTTTATCATGATCTTGATCATAGGCAGAATACTGACAACTGAAGAGTTTTCATTTGGAAGGACTTACTGGCTGAGAGCTTGTCTGTCCACTGAATTATAAGTCTCAGCCGGAAGCATTTTATAATAGAAGTCCTGATATGACCTTTAGCAGATGGCAACCATGTGAGAAGGCTACTGTGCTTTTGATGCCATCTGCGTTGTGAACACCCCCATTTAAAAGTGTCTTATCCTGTCAGTGATCCTCTGTCTCATCCATAAAGTCTGATTCTGGGGCCATGCAGATAATTCACACATGAGATTTTCTTTTCAAAATTCAAGGTTCAGGATGATCAGTTGTGGAAAGTCACTGACAGTAGTGAGAGCTCTAGCTGGAGAGAAGAAATCAAGCCTTATTGCAGATGTCAGACCTGTGGATACTGCCACACATTTAACTTTTACCATCTGAACAGTGAGTCCTAATTAGCTGCCCTAGAATCACCTGCTTGCACAGGGCCAGTTGTAGGTGCACTTGTCATCAGTGCTTGGGCTCAGGTGGAAAAAGAGAAGAGCTCTGCTTTGGGAGAGATCCTTCCAACAAGATCATGTCCTGGCTCGCAGACAAGGTCTTCTCTCTGTAACTCTCATCCCCCAGTCCACTGCAGATGTTCTTTGGCTTCCTCTGGCCCTTTTGGTGTCGAATCTCATGTCTGGGATAGCATTGTTGTTGTACTCCTGTTTCTCCAAGAAAAGCTTTCATTGTTTCATAAGCAGCTAAAAAAATGCATAGCCTCTGACTTCACTCTTACCATAACATGTACAACAGGCTCAACACACCCAGATGTCGCTTTGCTGTTTAGCCCTGTTGGGCTGAATGGAAGGCAGCAACCAAACTTCCCTTGCTTTTCTCAAAGCTTCTCCTATTTGCATGTTATTGACCACATCCTCTGCTTCATTCCTGTTCATGTTCCTGGTTTGTTCTATGAATACCATTTAAATCACATTTAATGCCAGTGAAATGTTACTGATAGCTGCACCATTCAATTTGACAAGTCTCTTATGCTAAGATTGTGAAGCAGACTTCCAGCACTCTGATAAATGTTTTCCCAGGTCGCCATTATATAGAGGTAGAGTAAATGGATATTTTTTTCCCAAGGTCATGCAAGAACAGGCTTAATATTTGTTAATTGTACTTCATATCCCCATACATGGTCACTTCGTGAATAGGTTTGTTTGTAGTAATCATCTGCACTTCCATGCAGAAATTGCAGTGGGTGATGTTTTTCCTCTGGACTTTATGGGTCTTCTTTCATCTGCCTCCTGATTTTATTCTGCCTATTGAAATTTCATGCTTTCTTGGAGGCTGGTATCCCAGATGTTTTCATGGCAATAGTGTCTTTATTATCAGAATTTCATAATTAGACCTTTTTTTTTTACAATACAGTCGTTTCAAGAGCGTTGTGTAATGAGCAGTTAGACATTATAATCTGCTAGAAATGCATTTCTTTGTAACTATAGATTAGAACAGATTTTAATTTTACAACTTCAGAGGTCTAAATTAGACATTGTAGTAAAGAAAAATTACTTTTTTCTGCCTATTAGAACATTTACTTTCGTGTTCTCCTTATGGTAGCTAAAATGAAATACTTCCATATGTTTTTAATCTTAGGTTGTTACAACTGCTGGTAAAAGAGCTGGTGGAAGAATGGGTTGTGATGATGCAAGGAAACATAGCTAGAATTTTTAAGACACTGCCCTGTCTCTTCCTGCTCTGCAATAGGGAAGTTAAAGTGTCAACAGAAATAAAATCTTAGCTAGTTTGCACCAACTGGAAGGTGGAATAATTTCAAGACATTGTGTTCTGATTATTTTGACCATTTTTTTTTTGCATGTAGCTGAAGTACTTGACTGAAAGTAATTTCATTTCCACCTCTTCCGATTTTGTGTGTGTTTCAGCTGAGGTGATGTAATGGAAGTGATTACCTACAAAAATGGACGTATTCCAGCAAAGAATCACTTCCCATCATTTCCCTCAAGACCTCCCTCTGTAATTTCTCTCACTCTGTTTTACTGTTCTTGTTTTCCCTGATAATCGGTAAAATATTAATCTTTTCAAATGTTAACTTTAAACTTAGTCTTTCAGTTTATCTTTTGCTACTCAATGGCTAGTATTAAAAAGTGATTTCGAAGGATGCTCTTGGAGGCAGACACATTTTCAAACAACATGATGAGTATGAGTATAATGTTGGAGCATAAGTGCAGTTTTCTGTTTCTGTGCTGCTTTTGTTTCAAAAATGAAAATTTTACTCCTGGTCAAACTCCATTTGTGTTTTGAGGGGAAAAGTCCTGATGGCTTTATGAAATCAAAATGCCTTGAGGATGTAGACAGTGTTTTGCTGAAGTGAGGCCCCCATTAATCTCTCTCTGGTCTTGCAGGGGACTGTTGAGACACCCTGGCACTCACTTAAGTCTTGTGACTGTGATTTCTTTTTGCTGGGCTTCTGGATAGTCTTCTGCTTCTGCCATACTCTGCAAGGCTGCTCAGTATCTCTCTGGTAGCTCAGGTGAAATGTAGGCTGCCAAAACACCCAGCAAGTCATCTTGATCCTTTCTGCTTTAGCATTGACCCAATGATCTTTTCCTTTGCTCTGTCAAGAGACTACCAGTAGTATAATTGGCTTTCTCTTTTGCCCCTGGAAGTCCCAGGATTATGATGTGAAAATAAATGATCCTCTATGCTGTGAGACAGATACTAACTTCACAGATGGTCTTTGTTGCCCGACTCTTTGTGGGACAGCAGATGTTAAGTGTGGATTGTAGCTAGATGATGAGTGCCACGGGTTGCCACTTTTCTTGTCTGCAGGCTATCAACACTGTGTCCAGGTGTATTTCAACCAGTACTGCCACTTTCTTTTGTCATCAAAAAAGAAAGAGAAACTATAAAGAAGATGCAGAAGAAGATTCCCCAAGGACTCTAGTTGCTGCCCTGGAAAATGGATACTGCACATCCCAGAGAACATGTCTTTTCCCACCACATTTAGCAGTTTTCCAAGATCCTCTGTTAAGTTCAAAAAGCCTGGGATCATCTTGGCTACTTCTTAGACTAAAGAGAAGCCTGAGATGGGGGGAGAAATCTGGGGAAGCAAAGTGGGGAAGAGTAATACAGATGGCATCCCAGGGCTGGTTAGTGTTCATGACTCTTGCCCTGTTGAAGAGAGAACAGGCACAAAGAGCTGTCACAAGATAGCAGCATTTGCAGATCACAGAAGTCCTCAAGTCTTTAAAGACTGAGGTATGTGGTCTCTGAGTGCCATATCAGGTCAGGATGAGGGAGTTAGAATGAAAACAACTAAAGCAGCACTATGGAGATAAAAGAGGTCTCCTTCACAGAGATGAATGATTTCTTTAGCTGTGTCTGTGCTGCCGATGTTGGCACTGGAGCTGTGGGCAACATCGGAGGCTGGTTGCTGTGTCAGTGTGGTAGACTCCCATGTCCAAACTGCTGCATGGAGCATGCATGCTCAGGCAGTGGCTTTAAATGACTTGAGGTTAGAAACCACTCTCTCTATTCCTGTCTAACCTAAAATGATTTTTGTGGCCAGAATGAAGTAAATGATGCCCACATCCCGTCTAACTCTTCCCAGCCAGACCTACTGCTTGCCTCTAAGAAGTTAAGTAAGAGGTGACGTCGCAGTCTGAGCTAGGGGTGGCTTTCATGTTATGTGGTGCTCAGAAAGTAGGTTACTGGGTCAGAACAGCAAGTTCTGACTGTTTGCCAGCTGGGCTGCTTTTTTTTTTTCCCCCACAATGTTTATACTGCTGTGACCTGCCATGCTAAAGTGAGTCTGAAATGAACGCAAGCAGGGCTTTGAAGCGGTGAGATGTGTTGGACTGAACACATCCTTCTGTGCTTGCATCAGTTTATCAGCTCGCAGGATGCTTGCTTTATGGTGGCTTCCTTTTCTGATATGAAAAGTAAAGCTAATTGGAATCTAGCTGCTAGCAAAAAAGGCTGTCCTGCTTTAGTGATTAGCTTGAAGTCAAAAACTTTCTACGCTTACTGGAGGGTGCAGAAATGTGGGGTCCTTCAGAATTCAGTACTGGAAGAATTTACTCTTAGATCCAACCATTTGTTAGAGGAGATCCCTTGGGACACCTGCAAAGTGTGAACCTTGCTCAGAATAGCGAATTTTGGACTAAACGTTTTGATTCAGGCTCTGATCTGTTTGAAATGTTCCCCAGCTGCTTGCACTGTTTTGTCCAAAACCAAGGTGCACCATTTGCAGCTGTTCTGTCATTTTAACTTTCCAGAAAGCTGAAACTCATGTCATTCCTCCTGGGTATGTGGATGGAGGGCAGCTACTGACAGATTAGATCCCCAAAGGAGAGCAAGGAGTCAATCTGAGGGTGACAAAGCTGATGTAGAACACAAGGAATGCAACTGTAGCCACCTTCCAGCAAGAGCACAGGGGGAGGAGGATTACAGTTGGATTCTATGGTTTTAAAGGTCTTTTCCAACCTAAAGGCTTCTACTCTGGCAGAGGCAAAGCTGACTCACACTACAGATAGATTTGTGCCTGCTCCAAGCTTTGGGCCCTGCAGTCCTTCCTGATCCAGGTGACAGCAGCCTGAGAACAGAGCTCTTGTAGTGATGCTGCCACAGGCTCAATCACCCCACAAGGGGGGCACAAAAGCAGTGGCTACTCCAACCACAGGGCTGGTGTGAGCACCTTGTGGACCTGATTTCTCAAGAGGTCACATCCAGCTGTGTGAACACAGCTGGAACGCCTCAACCTTGCATGTATTCCTTGCAGAAGGACACTGAGTTGCTGCAGCATGTCCAGAGAGGGGTGAGGGACTGGAGAGCAAGTCTTATAAGCTGAGAGAACTGGGGTTGTTTAGTCTGGAGGAGAGGAAACTCTCTACAACTACCTGAAAGGAGGTTGTATTAAGGCTGGTGTTGGTCTCTTCTCCCTAGTATCAAGTCACGGAACAAGAGGAAATGGGGAGGTTACACCAAGGGAGACAGATTGGATATTAGGAAAAATGTCTTAAAGATTAGGCAGGCATTGGGCTAGGCTGCCCAGAGAGAGGTGGCAGAGCTACTGTTCCTAGAGGTGGTAAAAAAATGTGTAAACATGGCACTTCAGGATAGGGTATAGTGGTGATGGCAGTGCTAGGTCAGCAGTTGGACTTAGAGGTCTTTCCCAATCTAAACAATTCTTTGGTTCTACAATGTCATATCCAAAGGGAAACTCATTGGGTACTGGAGGCAAGCTTTCCTTGTGATCTGTGACTTTGTGCCTAGATTTCTACAGCCTGATCCTGCAGCCCTCCTCCCTCTGGTTAAGTGCAAAGTGTGGGGTACAGAAAGGATGGGTGGCCTGGCTTCCAAACATTTGAATAATCTAACCAGTAACAATATTACTCAAGGCAAAGTCTCAGAATATGCTCTGTGGCTTGCTGCCAAAGCTGACTTAAGAGGAAACTATGTGGGCCATTCAGGCAAGTGATTCATCAAGTTTTCAGTGCTTCTGAAAACACATCTAAAAGAAATTCAAGAGAAAGGAAAAAAAAAAAAAACCACAAGATTGGAAGAAAGACAACACCTTGCAAAATCTTTCTTAAATCACAGAAAGCTTTTTGCTGCCAGAGCAGATGTAGCAGGACTGAGGGAGAACAGCCTAACTTAATGCTCCTCACCAAGCTAAAATGGCATCTAATCGCAACGCGCAGGAGCGCAGCTAGGAAGTGGTTGATGCAGCCTGCAAAGACCACCCTCAGTACTAGGGTTTCCATGTGCTTCTTCAAGTTTCTTGCCTGTGACTTGAAAATATCTAACTCTTTCCAGGTGGGGGAGAAATAGGTTGCTCAAAAAAGGGCCTGGTAGGCAGTGCAGCTAATAAACCTGCAGGTAACCATGAAGTAGGGGTTGGTTCATTTTCTCGCTGCTTAATGCAATGCAAGTCAGAGTGCAGCATCTCTTAGAAGACATGTTATTTATGAGAGACCTTCATCCTCTTGGAGCTGCAAAGGTTCCCCACTGGTGACAGATCAGCAGGGCCCCAGTTATCACTGCTGACTTACAGTTCCCTCTCTGCTGGTGGTCATTTCAGCAACTACCAGAGAATATATGTTAAGCCTCACCTTGAAGACCTCAGTACTGAGTGTTTGGTGTGGGGAGCACCATTACAAGAGGCAGAGGGGAGGTGAATGGCTCACCCCCTGCATGTCTCCTTCCTTCTTAGAGGGCTGGATCAGATTCTTGGCTGACAGAAATAGATACGCCAGCAGAACTCTTCTGAAGGCAGCAGAGCTGTATGATGCATCAGAATTTGGCCAGACATCTATTTAGAAGCAAAGGCTCTAAAGCTTTCAAGAGAGGCATGCATTTAAAATGTAAAATATCCCACATTGGTTCTTGCCAGCTTTGCTTCTTAGGGGGTTGTGTTGATGCTAACTTGGCCTGTATGAAAACTCATGTCTTTCTCTTGGGTACCAAGTCATTGATGAGTTTGGCATCATTGCACAGCTTGGTTCTGCCTTCCCCCCCTCCTGTGTCAGGGTTAGTGAAGGAAGTGGCAGTCTGCTGGTTAGAGAGTGCTGCCACATCACACACAGTGCTCACTTCTGCTTCTGTCCTTGCTCCGCTTTGTTGTGTGATCTTACCCAAGCTGCATTTGGCCTTGATGTCTCTCTCTGTGCAGAATGATGACGACAGCACTATCTGAGTGCTTTTACCTAGATTTTTTTGGGGGGTGGAAAGCAGCATAAAAAACCAGCAGTCTCTCTCTTCTTCCTCTCTGCTGCACTAACAGCTCTCCAGCCCAGCTTTGTCGCTTCAGCAGCTGTAGCACGTCAGTAAAAATATCAAAGCCTGATATAAGGTTCTACTTTGGAACTAACAAGCCATTATTATGGCAATGGAATGACCTAATAATACTCTGATTTTAGCCAAGGCAGATACATCTTCTCTCCATGTATGGGATTCTGACCTATGAATCTAGTTACACTTAATAAGATGTAACAGTTGCTCAGGGAACTGATAATAGGATATAGAGTTCTTTATCCATGTGTCACACGTTGAAATCCAGACCAGGTCATTAGCAATTAAAACATCTTACCGTCTTATGTCTGTCCAGTGGCCTCTGCAAAATGAGTCCCAGCTCAGCAGCCAGTGCATAAACTCTGGAGGTTTCAGGTTGGTTGTTTTGTTTGTTTTGTTGGTGGTAGCTTTTTCTTTTGAGGGGAGAAGTGTCTTTTGCAGTCCCATTCCTACCTCCATTAGCACCACGGCCAGCTGTTCGTAGGCAGGCGAGCAGCCAGGCAGACATAGAGCCGGGGTGTTTTCTTTTCCCTAAAAATGCTTTTCCAAATCAAAGCTGAAGTATGTTAGAGCAAGGCTCTTGGGAAAGCAGCCAGTGCTGGCTCTTCTCATGCTGAGTTTGTTTTGGGACTAAATACACAGTTATGTTCTCTTGGCTTCTTAATATGGCAGCTATTTAAGAATATAAAAATAATAGCTTGTAAAGAGTGATGCATGGGTTTCCTCTCTTTCTGTTTCTCACATGAAAAGCATGCCAAATATTTATTTTCAAGAATTATTTGAAAAATGGGAGAGAAGGAAGAAAACCTTCACTTAATGCTGCAATTCCATTCAGACACAGACATGTCTGTATTCCATTAATAATGGTGAGGCTTTATATTATATATATCTTTCCCATTTATTTATAACCAGTAAATTATTTCCCACCTGAAAACACCAGGTGAGTGTGAAAGGCTCCATAGTTACCATCTATCCTGAGGAGAGCTGTGTGAAAGAAGGTATTTCTTTTTCTGTCATCAAAAGAGGGCCGTGGTGGTGCTCACACACAGGTTAGTGTTTGAGAGGGTTTGTAGCAGCAAAGACCACTGTTATCAATGGCTGATCAAGCACAGAATTCAAATCCCCATGAACCAAAGCTGACTCTGTGACTTGCACCTATGGCTTGAGTGAATGGTTCCTGTCTGAGGGATAGCAGCTTGGACTCTCAGGGGTTAGGGCAGTCCCCTCATTGGTAGTCATGTGCCCTTAAGTGAATCTGGCTGCTTACCCTGCCACTGACCTCCACCCCACTGGGGATGTCAAGGAGGATTCATGGCTGCTTCCTCTTGTAGGACTGAGAGCCTGGCACTGATCTCCCTTGACCATGGCCTCTGGGGAGCCAAACTCCTGCATGCTCCTCACCCAGCTCTGAAGGAATATTCCATCTCCTGTGCCTCCAGGCTTTTGTGAAATATCACCAGTTTGGGAGGAAAATGAGATGAGGATTTACTTAATAAAACTAATATATCTGCAGAGAGAGTTCCTCACTGAATACTTCTGTTTCATATTTTGGAGTGTGCTAAAGGAGAAGAGATTAAGCATCTCCACTTTGAGCTGAGAAGCTGAACTTTCTTCCCTTTCGGGTTCACTCTCCACTCATCCATACAGACACTTCTAAGACTGCTCTTGTGTGTTTCCCTTCTTGTGTTTAATAGTCTAAGCTGATGGTGAGTGGTGATGCCATTAAGGTAAGCACCTGCAGTGTACACAGAAGCATCACAAGCATCCTCTTGGATGCCCTTAATAAAATGTTCAGGTCTTTTTAAAGATGGAAGAGGACTGCAACACAGATCAAACCATCAGATCCTCATCAGCTCTTGGCCTGCTCACCTCTCCACAGTTCCCCAGATGCTTGGCAGCACTACTCCAGATTAATTAAATGGGCAAAGCCGAGCCTGAATATCAGCCACATTCTCTTAATAGCACTAAAATACGTGGTTTTTTTTTCATTCTTTTAAGTAGGAAGTGGCCAAGGCACATTCTAGAGTTGTTGGGTGGGGTTTTTCTTGTTTTGGTTTGGTTTTGGTTTTTTGACCATGAGAGGAAGTGATTAACCTTTTTAGATGCTAGATTCAAAAATCTTGGGAGCCCACAGCAGGCTGTCTCTACACCTCTTCCATATTTCTATTTAATTGTTCTCTGTGAAGGCTAACAAGGATCTTCTAGGAGCTAGTGACCCATATGTGAAAGTAAGTGTATGATCCAGTGAATGGAGTCCTTGCCAGTGTTCTATGAAGCACCAAGTTAAGAAGGTTAGCTGGAAATTGGGCAAATCAACTATTCTCAGGGAGTGCTTCAACAAGGTTGGGGCATTTAGTCACCTCAACCCCTGGGTTGCCAAATCATGTAGCAATGGAGCTGTGAACCCCACACATTTTGCAGGCGAGTGAGCACAGCAAGCCCTGAACAACCTCCTCCTTAAACTGTGTAAGAATCAAGATCAGATTTATCTGTATTTCATTGGAAACTGCAGAAACATTCTCTTCTGTTCCTGTGTCTCAGCACTTTCAGTTTTGTGTTCTACAACAACAAGGTTTGAAATGAGGTTGGCATTGCAGGGCAGATGTTCAGAGGAGATGGTGCAGCTTTGGGGGAACTGCAGCCTCGGATGCCGCATTGGCCTGAAGGGCTCTGACTGCTTGTGGGATTTGTTGGTTGAAGGAGCACCACTGGTGAACCACAAACTCTGTGGTTAGAATCATAGAATGGTAAGGTTGGAAGGGACCTCAAGGATCATCTAGTTCCAACCCCCTGCCATAGGCAGGGACACCTCCCACTGGTACAGCTCACTCAAGGCCTCCTCCAACCTGGCCTTGAACACCTCCAGGGAGGGAGCAGCCACAACCTCCCTGGGCAACCTGTGCCAGTGTCTCACCACCCTCACTGGAAAGAACTTCCTCCTAACATCCATCCTAAATCTCCCCTCTGCCAGTTCAAACCCATTGCCCCTTGTCCTGTCATTGCAAGACCTTGTCAATAGTCCCTCCCCAGCCTTCCTGTAGGCCCCCTTCAGATACTGGAAGGCTACTGTCAGGTCTTCTCAAAGCCTTCTCTTCTCCAGGCTGCAGAACCCCAACTCTTGTAGCCTGTCCTCATAGCAGAACTGCTGCAGCCCTCTGAGCATCCTTGTGGCCTCCTCTGGACCTGCTCCAACACTTGCATCTCCTTCGTGTGCTGAGGGTTCCAAAACTGCACACAGTACTCCAGGTGGGGTCTGACAAGAGCAGAGTCAAGGGGCAAGTATTGGGTTGGATCCAAATAGGAGTAATTGCATGGTGCCCACCTGAAGTGCCCCCTGTGATTTTGATGGGAGAGCTGTTCTCCCACCTCCTGTCCTGGGCTGGTGGGTCATGCTCTTCTTGCTATTTCACTGCTGCCTTTTACCCTGGGCTTGACTAGGCTTCACCTAGCAATGTGTGGCTGTCTGTCCATCTCAGTTTTTCATTGCACTCTGTCTCTGCTGCAGCTGAAAGGCTCTGTTTCAGTCTTGTAGGAAATTTTGTCATTCCTCAATCCTTTGTGGCTTGGGGTTTTCCATTGGCAGGACACTCGCCACTGCTTCTCTGACACAAGCAGCCAGGGGTTACTTAACTGCCCACATGTCCCTAAAAATAGAAATTCAAAGTACTTAGACACCTTTTTGTTAGTGTATGCAGTGAGCTTTCTCCCAACTGCCCTAGTCTATTAATAACAGCTCCAAAGCCTTTGGTTTGGCTATGCATTTAGGAAAATTCCTTTTTTCCAGAAGGGTACTGCTGATATTTCTGTGCTCTGAGATTAGAACTGCCATCCTGCTCATGTCCTGCAATGGAGAAGTAGGGGGGTGGCTTACACACCCACTTCTTTCTTTCCTGTGCCCTGCTCTTCCCCAAGGAGCACGAAAACACGGAGTAAACCATGTATTACTGTTTTGCTAAGATCCGACTGCAGAGGATAAAGCAGAAAACTTGGATACCTATTAAAGTGCTGGAACTGGTAAGGAAAAAAAGAAATAGCACAGGGAAGAAAACACAGGAAGAAGGTGCCTCTTTGGTGTGAAAAGATAAGCTGAGAGTCAGCTTTCAGATGCTTTTTAAATAAGGCATTCTCCTGGAAAATACAGATCCTGATCGATTATGAAACCCTCAGGGATTTTTTGAGGTCAGAGCTCCCCTGGTTAAGGGACAAACAAGGCTGAGCAGCAGTGCCATTTCCACGTGGTTATGTTACTTTTCAGTGAGAATTGCAACCAAAAGATTTTGTGGAGTTTTGGTTTAGGTTTCAAGTGAAAACATTCTTTTGTATTTCTGTGTGCTACATCAAACACTGAGGAGAGGTTCTTTGAGGCTGGTAATGAGATTTGTCTTGGATTATTAATACAAGAAACCACATGTAGATGAGGTAGAAAGGACTAGATCTGCAGCAGCTGTGATTTCCACAGATCCATCAGCTTCATGCTGACAAAGGGCTGTCCTGAGCATCCTTTTGCCCCACAGTGTGCTACCTTTGGATCATTTCTGCTGTTTACCCATCTGTGAGGCTCAGGCTCTGAGCAAATGAAGTTTTCCCTGTCCCTGCTGTTTCTCTGACCCTTCCTTTGCATCCCTCATAATGTTTGCAGTATCCCAGCCCTGAGATGTTTTCAGCCTCTGAGGTGCAAGTCTTGTGTGCAGCGCACACTCCCTTCCTCTCTGGCCTTCCTTAATTGTCTGCTCACAACTGGAAAGGTTTAGTGGACACAAAGGTTGATTCCTGGCAGACAATGGAAAAGCTGCTCTGAGTGTTAACTCTGCCCCTGTTCTGGCTCTGCAGTCTTGATCCTTATTTGCATTTTTCTCTATATGGTTCTTTCCATTTCCACACATTAATCTTTCTTTGCTAAGACTCTACCCCACGCTGAACAGAGAAGAGGCACAGATGGCTTGATGCATGTTTTTGGTTTTTTTTACTCTCTAATTTCTACAGTTCATTGAACAGCAGCAATGTTTAAGTTATGTAAACCTTAAATATCTTTTCTTTTCAATGGAAATGGCACTTGCCGAGAGCCCAACCCTCCACTAATCGCCTTGTGCTCAAGAACATTTCAACTTTGTTTTCCAGTGTAGCATTTGGTCCTGCTGAGGAAGGGGTGGGCTCCTTCCATGCTACGGAAATAATCTCAGGCTAGTTGGAAGAGAAAAGATTATTTGGTTCCCCTGAGGGTAATTTTAGGACATTCTTTGGAAGTCCCTTCTCCTTGTCACTTATTTAAACAGCCTATATGCCACCAGAGATCAACCTTGGTGCCTTTAATGGAATCTATGTTTCTGTCTTTTAATGTCTGGGTGGTGGAGATACTTTGGGTACCTGTGTATCATAGGTGAACACCTAAATTGGCATTTGGAGTATGTGCTTTGAGCATGGAGGTAAGAGGCTGTGGTTCTGGGTTACGATTCTCTTGAGCTCAGGATAACAGGGTAGCACTGCACTCTGGATCTGGACCAGTGCCCTGGTTATAAACTCTGAGCAGGCTTCCCTGGAAAGGCAACCCCATCACTTGTACCTGCCCACTGAGGGATGGACCATCACCATGTCACACCTGAATCTTGGCCCAGTCACACACAGCTGGGGGCACTGTTTCAGACATGGACTTGGTGTTTCGAAAGATGCTAGAATTCCTCATGAAGAATTACAGAATACAGCAAAATTTCCCTACATGCTTTCCCAGTTGCAGATTTGTACCTGTGCCTGGCAGCCTCGGGTGCTGTAGCCATAACACTGTTCTTGCATGGGGCAGGTGCTTGGGACAGCTTTTTACAGTGCTCCTCCTGTAATATAGAATCATGTACCCACCTGTGGCCCCCTAAGCTCGCTACACTGCCAGCAGTAATTTGGACTGCTCCATTATATTTTAGAAAGCTGTTAGAGGTTTGATTTATAAAATACAGATCTGTCACACACTGACAGTGTAGATTTTAAATGTGCTCAAGCTTTTAAATCCTGTGTTTTGACTTTTTCCAGAGTTTCCTTTTTGGCAGCTCAATTGAAGTGCTCCCTATTGGGACTTATTTAAGGGGAAGAAAGGACATCATGTACTTACAAGTGTAAATGACGTGTTTATTCCCCTGAACGAATAAGTGACAAACCCAGAGGGTGAATAAGATAAGCTCTTCAACTTGGTACTCTTTAACTTTCTTTCCAGCAATTAAGATGAGGTTGGTAGCTCCCTGTCAGTTCTGCCATAAAATAATACCAGGTAGTCATGTAGCTTTTATACTAATAGCAGAGAGTGAAGACACTTAACCTGCCTCTGAAATACCTTCAGTCCTATTTTAACAGACTCTGTACTTCATATCAACTGTTTTGTTGTCTATCTGGATTCAGAAATGACCAGCTTCAATACATGTGGTACATTCAAAATAGTTCTGCTGAGGTTATCGAGCCCAGATTTACACCCTCACAAAAATGAAATCAATCTCTCTCCAAAGAGAGACCTTTCTCAGAAAGCTGTCTTAAATTTCCTTATTCTAGATGAGTTTGCTTACAGTCAGAAGGAAATTCTTACATATGCAGAGAAAGAGAGAGAGGGAAAGAGTTCCTTTTTCCTATCTCACAGCCCCAAGTGGCTGGGTGAGATGGGGATGCAGAACCAGACACAGCCCATAGTACAGGGCATGGGTCAGGATGCAGAGATGCAGGGACCCTGGCATGTTGTGAGATCACGATGCAGGTCTCAGGGCAGTGTTGATCAGACCCTCCATGTTGTAATCTGATCCAGCACAATGTACTGACCGCTGCTGCCATCCGAGGCTCTAAGAAGAGTTTTCATAAGAAACTGGCTGTGGTTTATCTAATGCCTGGTCCTCTGGCCACTACAGGGCTGCTCAGGCTTGGCCTCTTCTTCCATTTGCCCTGGAGTTCGTTTCAGCTGTTGTGGCACAGTCTGTCTGTCAGCTTGAACTCTGCTTGTACCTTTTCCCTTCTGAGCTCAGAGATCCGTGTTTTGGCACATCCTCTTGAACAGCTCCAACCAAGTGTGAAGGGAGGCCCGGCACTGATCTGCAGTGCTGCAGTGCCGAGGGATTCCCTGCAGCAGACGTGACCCTGCAGGTTTCCATGCAGCTTGGCTTTCCATCAAGGTTCAGTTTACCCTTCTGTTAAACATAAGGTCTGTCTACAGCTCAGGGATGCTGACTGCAAGTAATCTAGCCTTGCCTGGGATCTGGTGAACTTCTGTCCTCCTCAGTTGGTTTGTGAGTGATGACTGAGGTCAGTACTCCGTTCTGGCTAGTTTGCAGGAGAATTGCTATTTGAAACATACCTTGAACACCAAAATCAAAAGCAATAAATGTAAGCCAAGAAGGAAAGACCAGGGCACAACTGAGCCTGAACCTTGTGACCTCTTTCTTTTCCAGCTGCAAAAATATTGAGTCCTTGCAAAAACATTGAGCTATTCACTAGCCAGATTGCTTCTCTTCTTCTAGGGAGGCGATGCAGGAGAGTAAGATGTTGCTTCCTTCTCCAAACTACAGAAGCAAAAAGTGCTGAAAACTGACTAGTATTTCCTCATCCTAGAGGAACTGTGGAGATAACAATGCAAACCCCCCTGCAATTGCAGCAAGTGCTGGTATATTTTTAAGCTACTCACAAGCCTGTTAAATAACTGACCATCTTTTAAGCTCAGGCACCCTGGAGTGTAGGAGGAGAGTAATTCTCAGGGGGGATTTAACACAGTTATGTAAAATAATCTGAAGCCATCCTGGTTGTTCCAGAAGGATTGTAATTAAGTGTTGGGCTTTTTTTTGGTTTGTTTGGTGTTGTATGGTTTTTTTGGGGTTTGTTTGTTTTTTGGTTTTTTTTTTGGAATGCCTGCTGTCATCAGTTGATTTTTCTGTGTAACAAAACAAAAGTCTTGCTCCCGTTTGTTTGAGAAGCAGTTTCTGTTCCTCCTATGAAGAGGAAGGCGATTTGAACATGATGCTGAAGCACTGCTCTGAGTCTGGATATTTATGACACAGAATATGTTTTGAATAGTAGGCTCAAACAGAATGGAAGATTAATCAGATGTTAGAGCAGACAAGCACCATCATGCTGGGCTGGCTACAAAAGGCACTTGGTTCTTGCTAACCACCCCGTGCAAATGTTTTCCAGCACACTCCCCATGTTGGTTTCCAGCCTTTTTGCCAGTCAGGAGGTTGGCAACAGCCTAGCTTTAAGTTGAGGCACTCTGTTTTTCTCCATAGGAGGCTGTCACAAGTAGATTTGTACAGCAAACCTGTGGCATCCGAAGGCATACCCAGGATGCACACGGAGCACAAGTCATGCACCCTGTACACACTATGTCTCTATGCTGGCCATCAGGGTGAGGGTGGGACCTTTGGACCAAACTGGACCTTCTGTACTTCAGATTTAACCCATTTCTCTCATCTCTCCTCACCATGTGCCTTCTGTTCTCTTTTTCAACTCTGCCCTCCACATGATGCATTTTCTTATATTCTGAATGCAGTAGTCTTGGTATTATCCTGGCTCTATGATAGGTTAAAGACAAAAAACCATCACCTGGCTGGCTGTGGTGGGATTTTGACTATCTGTGCCATTGCATTAGCTACTACCTGTTAGGAAACCCTTAGCATGCATTTGGTAAGCTCCCAGCAAAGGCAGATAAGCCACTCTGCTGCTAGAAGTCTTCCACAGCCACATGGTAAAACCACCGTGGCAGGACTGGATGGAGCATTGTGGAACAGGCAAACTGGTAGCCAGGTGTTTTATGAAGAGTGATATTTAGCCGACCTGAATATCGCTGGTGCTGCCATTTTTCATTCCACTATAACTAAAGCAGAACTTGTCACAGATGACTGTGTTTAGGGTCGTTTGGATGCCCTGCAATATGTTCACATTTTCCACTGCTAAATGAAAAGGAGAAAATGAGTATGATACTTGTTGTAGGTGTCTGCCTTGCTTGCAGATGGTCTAGATTTCTGCATAGCTGCTTCTCTGTTACATGAGGCTTTCGGGTTTCGCTATTGATTAGAGTGGTCGCTTTTCTAATTAAAAGAATTCCCAAGTCTAACTATTGACTTGGAAGTAAGTGTGCTGGGTTATTAAAGATAAGAGGCTTTAGTCAGAAAATATGCTACCCTCTCTTGCAAAAGAGGTCAGTGTAACTCGAGTAAAAGTGTGTCCTAAAAATCTGAAAACAAGCAAAGGAAGTGAGAAAGTAGGAGCGAGGCAAACACTGTTTATGTAATTATGGCAAAGCAAGTAGGACAGAGGAGACCGAACAGTCCTGCCCGCCTTTCAGGTGCCCGCTTCCCACACACTGCCTGTTTGACTTGTATTCCTCCTGCACAAGGGCCGGTCTCACTCAGCTGAGGCAATATGGTTAAAAAGAAAGCAAATGTACTTGACCCATCATGATATGATAGCAGTGGTAAAGTGTCTCCCATTGGGATGAACTTGCACAGGGCTTCGGTGATCTTGTGGTAGATCAGTGGGTGTTTTGAAGGTACACTTCAACCCTATACTTAAATTCCTTCTCAGCTCTTGATCTCTGTTCCTGAAACTTTACAGCAGTGCGGCCATTTCTATTATGGAAAAGAGAGTTGTCTGCAATGAGTTTGAAGTCACCTGGCAACCACTCATGCTTTGCCCAACAAGCTGCTTGTCCACAGCGAGAAATGGAGCCTTCTGTGCAATCTGCATCAGAGACTCTGAGCTGCAGTCTTTGAAGGAGCCTCTCTCTTCCTCCACCATTTCTAGAAATGAACCCGCACAATTCGCAGAGAGTAAGCAGCGTGCTGTGAAATAACTGAAGCTAAGTAAGATGAATCCTGCCCTGAGGAACCTAAATTCTGTAAAGTAATGCATAATTACCCTCACTGGATGTTGCTGTCACCTCTAGGCATAGGTCTTGTAGGTGGTTCTCAGTGTGCAGTGGTAGTTACAGGATTTGCAACCTTTTATTTGTATACTCATGTCCACCCCCTGGGGATGTGAAATTCCCAGTTGTAAGTGTCAATAGGCAGGCACACTGCTGGCAAACCAAAATGACTGTGCATCAGCCATGGGGCTCTAAACAGCCAGTCTTGGCATGGGTGCTCTTGTCCGTAACTCTGCTTGGTCTCAGACCAGAGGTACAGAGGTACTGGGCCCTTTTGATGCTGAACAAACACAGAACAGAAAAGCAACCAGTTCTCGCTGCAGTGTGGAGTGCAAGATGATGTGGGAGGCAGTGGGTGGATCCAGCGAGTGATGGGAGAAATGCAGGATGACCAGGAAGTTTAACAGGGTGGTTCTAAAGGGCCATACTAAGCCTTGTGGTACAGCCTGCTTCTGAAATACCCTCCTTGGTGGTTGACACCAGGATTGCTAGCAGCACAATTTCAGTAAACACACACACTTAGAAACCCATATGTAGAAGCCAATGTGTCTTTCAGCCTTCTCTCTTCACATCATTAACTGGTCTTTTTTTTTCCCCCCATTCTCAATCCTCTATTTATTCAGTTTTCCCATGCTTTTAGGGAGATTTTCCTCACATCAGATGACTTTTTCCACTTCCTTGTATAAATTTTACCCTTGTCTCAAGTCCTGAGGTATTCATAGCTCAATGGCACACATAGCCATTGGACATACAGTAATTTCTCTTTGAATACTTTCCATATCTCTCTTGTGTGCTTTTCTACCCACATGCGTTCCATTGCCTTGTACCAAAGGGTGTCTTTATTCCTCTTTTATACTTTCAGTTTTTCTATTGTAGTTTTTTCCTTCCATGCCTTTCTTCTTGATGGGTTGGGTGGGTTTGCACATCACACAGCTTGAAAATTTCCCCCTTCAGACTCTTTCATTGAACTCAGTCTTACTCATCTGATATGCACGGAAACTGAAATTCAATCCTGAGTAAAAGAGCAACCTACCTGCTGCAGGGAACCTATTTTGGGAGGATTTGGGGGACAAAGGCCTCATGTGGCCTTCCACAGAAGAGTGTCTCAGATAATTTTGTTGTTGGGATTTTCTTTCCTATTGTATTTTTGCATTAAAGCTAAAATCTGAAATTATTTTTTTTCTAAAGATTGATATAGCTTTTCTGATGGAAAAAGTAAGAATAATGGTGACTTAAATTGTGCAGGTTTTTTTTTTTTTTTCCCTCCTGGTTTTATTTAGCCCTGTAAGGTAATACAGAGGAAATAACTACCTGTGGCAAGCACAGAGCTTTTGTTTCACTATGGACTAATAGAGAGTCATGCTTCAAAGGACAAAGATGGGAAAACAGGCTCACAGTATTTAAAGCAATGGCTCTGAACAAGACTTTGAGAGTCACAGTTAAATAGCCACAGTGCTGTAGTTGGGAGGAATACAATTTGGGATGTTAAGTAGTGTTACTTACGTTACTTGGTGCTCACAACAGTGGTGACGCAAGCCCTCCTTTGGTGCAAGAAAGATGATGAAAAGCTACAGAGGGACTGCAAAAAGCCTATGTTGGTGAAGGGCTCAAAGAGTTACACCAGGCTGATTTTAAAAATAAAAGGTTTAGGGCTAACTTGACTGCAGCCTAGGAGCTAATATACCCGCTTATTAGTTGGAAGTTCTCCTGTTTAGCAGATAAAAGCATGAGAGTCAGTGGCCCAAAGGTGAAGCTGGGAGAATTCCCAACGCAATTCAGTTTGCACGGATGATGGCTGTTCATCAAGGATCAGAACAGAACCTCATGTGCAAGGCAGTTCCAAGCCCAGGCAGACTGACTTTCTAAAAGACTAGTGCCTAGCTTGAAGGGGCACTCAGCCGTGAATGCTGGCAGCACCCCATCATACCTCCATGCAAAGACAGCAGTGTGTGGCCAGTAGTCACATGCCACACAACTGGTGGTGTGTCACTGGTCTAACACTCGCTGTGTGCCTGAGCACTAGTTCAGGCAAGAGTTAATCCAGACATCCTGTGTGCTGCATTAACACCCAGAGACTTGATAGATTTGGGTTATAGGAGCAATATTAACCTTCAGAAGTGCTGCAAAGAAATATAATGCTCTTTGGCCTGATTTTTCAAAAATAAAGAGCACCAGGAGTGAGTTGAAATTTGCTTAGCATTTCTGACGACTAAACCATACCTAATTAACCTCTGCATGCCAATGTGCTTAATTATTTTCTCCACTTAAATTAAGAGCAGAAAAGAGGCACTTTAAGCATACACCTGACTGCATTCCAGTTCAGAGCAGTGATAAGCCAACCAGAAGCACATCCTACCTTTAATTATACTGAAGAGATCTTGGTGATTTGGTGTCCTACATCAGTATTAGGAAGCTTGGGCATTGAATTGCTATAAATCAAGAGCTTTGCTGCTCTCACAACAAGCCCGGTGGGAGCCTGACTTTCTCAAAGAGCTTAATTAAAGAGTGCTTATTGTCAGTTCACCCCTGTAGCCCATTAGAGCTCCACAGAGATTTCTGTTCTCCAACATCGTTGTGAAAAGTGGGACAGCCCTTGCTTCTTAGGAAGCTCTGTATTCATAATCACTTCCTGACATGTCCCGGTGATCTTATAGTCATGTTGCAATTAGTTGGTGTTAGGTGTGAACAGGACATATCTGAATATCTGTTTATGGAGGAGCTATTGGCTAGACAGTTATTCAACACAGTGATAATGCTCCTTGTCACTAAGACTTTCTCTGGCTGTATTTCAGTGCACTTGGGAAAGGAAGATTAATGTGTGACTCTTCCAAAAAATGCCTGTTTTCTTTCCTTAGGAGCACACATGTCCCAGCTCTCTAATGATTGCAGCCCCTTGTGATTCACAGAGTGAGAGGAACCTGAATGCCTATGTCACATGGGCCCTTCAAAACATTACTCATTCTGGCTTGAATTCCATGTCACAGTAGAGGTACACTGTGGTCTAGTTAAATGAATTATTCAGACCACAACCTCTTCTGGTTGGTAGAACCAACTTAGGTTTTGTGTGAGTAGAGCTGGTGTACTCGGACACCCATCAGTCTCATCTACGTTGAATAGAGGATTTATGTTTTAACATTGGTAAATGGCCTGGTGCTGCACAGTTCAAAACAGGTGGGAAGAGAGCAGTGATGTTTTAGCCCTGTAGCTGTGCCATCCATTTGTGGTACTGTCACACAACAGATGTGGAATAGAGAGGGTGGTGGGGTGTCATTTGGGTCTGACTCCTACAACTCATGGTGCAAGGCCGCTTGCAGTGTGGTTCCCATGCTTGTCTCACTTGCTCCTGGAACTGTGCAGAAGCTGCCTATCATGCACAGTCATAACCCACACACGCCCCTGAAGTGCTGAGAGGGAGTTTTTCAGTTTGATTCAGAATGGACACTTCTCCACATTGCACAGGCACAAATGGCCCACTCCCTTGATGCTGGGTTTGGGTGGTGTTGCAGTGGGATTGCATAATTTCTGGCTTAGCTGGCTAACCCACATGTCAAAGGAATTGAGAGGGCTTATTGATTCAGGGTTGTGCATTACTAAGTATTATTTCCCAAGGCATTTCCCATATTCCAACCCAAAGTAGTAAAAGAGGTTTGGAGGCTTTAAAAGAGATTTTGGACAGCAAAAACAAGATGATCTCCTGGATCTGGAAGCTACTTTCATTTTGCATGTCCTTCTTTACTCTCTGTGATTGCAGTTGTGAATCAATCTAGTATTAATTTTAATTAAACTTTGGCCAACTAGATGTTCCAGAAAGATTAAGCAACAAAGTATAGGCTTTCATTCTGCCAATGGCTATTCCCAGTGCAAAACTGACTTTAACAAAGCCATCTGCTAGACGGGAATCTCTGCAGCAGCACCAGAAAGACAAGACTCCCCTAACTTGTGTTCTTCATTCATATAAACAGAGCAGTGTTTTTGAACTCCTATGGGTTTCTGTGTCCTTCACTGTCTGGTAAGCAACCCACAGATTGCTTTAACCACATGCATTGTCGATGCCTACCTGATGTTCAGTTTGCCACCCAGGAAGTGAGTGATCCTTGTGGAGGAGAGAGATTCATCCTAGGATGAAGTGGTCCTGCAAGGGGAGGTCTGCCTGTCAGCAGGTTCTGTATAGTAGCAAGCTAGCAGTCACTTGCTTACACCTCATGGCTCATGATTTGTCCAGAGTTCCTCATCCTGATGTTTCACACTGATGTCTTTTTGTGCAGATACAGATCTGTTCAGACACATATTCTTTGACTGTTTTTTGGCACAGGTGAAGAAATCCCACTATCACCACACTCATTTACTGGATAGAAACTCTCTTCTGGCTATAGCACTGGGCAGTGGGCAGGCCAGAGGGAGCAGCTGGGCTGCATCACACAGGGTACAGTGCCACCACATAGTTCCTTAAACCACACAGTTCCTTAAGTAACCATAGGTGGCTTTCTGACATAAAGCAGACTGCCACTCTGTGTACAGAGGATGCTGTGCCACAGTTTGTGGCAACCCTAAGCATCAGCCAAAATGTACCAGAGTTGAGAATCAGCTCAGGGAATGGAGAAAGGGAAGTGCCACCTCTGGCAGGGACTCCTGCCCGTGGAAGAGTCAATGCCTGAGCAGGGCTGCCCAGACAGGCAGGATTTTCCCAGTGCAATTGTTTTCCCCAGAGGAGCTGGGGAGTAGACTTGACTCATCAGGCATATGGAGATGGAGAACCCCAGAGACCTGGCAATATGGAAGAAAATGTGACTCTAATCCTCTTGGCATGGAAGTGATCTGCTTTCAATGAAAAACTGGGCTGCTGGCTTTGAAAAAGGAATGTTAAGCAGCAAAAGTTCCTGGGCTAGCTCTAGTAGGGTATTCTCTGGGTTTGTACCCAGGATGGTACTCAGTGATTGAAGACAACAATTTTTGAGCAACGCGTGTAGCGAGTGATGAAAATACAATTGCCAGCTCATTTGGGCATAGTAGTATATTTAGGGAAACAGGCAAACCAAACCATTTCATCAGGCAAAAGCTCACCCCGTTCCTCTGTTACCAGAGGAAAGGATGTTCCCTGCTCCATTGGAGTGTTTAAATGTCCATTGATGCTGCTTCTTTGCCAGTGCCTATGACCCCACTTAAGGTAACACAAATGATTGACATGAGGAGCCACTATCATTTTTCTTCCTGTGTCCTTGCAAAACTGCACTTTGTCAGTGACAGAAATGTGTCGTAAGAAAAGCAGAAGTATTATCAAATGGGTATGAAATATAGCAAAGCATGTGAGAAAAGTGAAGGGCAAAGTGTGCTGGTTTGAGGCTAATTGGAATATTTTAACAGAGAAAATTACACTATAGGCTGTGAAAGGAAAACATGGTGATGTCTACTTCACTCATAGGCTTGCTGAGGTGAGCAAAGTACTCCCTCTGACCGATCCTCCTAATTCACCTTGTGTGTAAGGCAAACCTTGGGGTAAGGTATAGGGGTGGGGAGAAACTGGAAGGGTGGTTGTGAGACCCTCCTGGGGTCTATGATTTCTGGGACGGGAGTTGTGTTTCTGTATTCCCTTTAACTTGTATATTTCTGTAACTATTCCTGTCTATAGTGTATATCTCTGCTTGTACATTGTGCTGAGTTGTAAATAGAGCTTCAGTCCTTAACTTCCAACTGGCTGAGTTCTAGTCTGGGTCATTTTACGAAGTGTGGCAGGGAATTCTATTAGAATTCTATGATTCTAACTCCCAAACCATTACAGTAAGGCATTCGGAGTTGCTGTGAGGCTGACCCAAATGAGTGCAGATCCAAATCCAAACTATTCCAACAACTCAACCTCTCTTATTCAGAGATTACAGTCTTCCAAGCCTGGAACGCAGAGGTAGTTTTCTCTTGCTCACTGTGATAGCTGTGGTAGTTGGAGCCAGTCTTCTTTTATTTTTATGCCTTTATTGCAAGCAGGTGACTGTGCCATAGATGCTGAAATCCAGAGGTGATGTAGGCTAGTGCTGTGTGCATGGCTGCCCTCCTGACCAATATATTTTGTAAATGTTATTGTTGAATGTGTTAGTCATAGGTATGGCTGTGCCACACTTGGAGCTATTATCAATGGAAGAAAAGCCTACTTGTGCTGCTGGGTTATATAAAATGGGAAGAGTTTGAAACACACTGGGCAGCAGCACTGCCGTTATCTTCTTCGCTTTATGCTTGTGTGAAGTAGAGATTTAAGATTGCACTCATAATCAAAGGGCTGCAGGTATGACTTGAGGATACTGGGTATGAATTGAGGATACTGGGTTGAACTTCAGATTGAAGAGCATACTGAGTTATTGCATTTCTACCTGGAAAGTGACTAATAATGAATGTAACTATGCATTGACTGCAGAGTCTGAACTGTTTGAACAAAAAGCAGTCACTTGGCTCAACTTACTAAATGTTAGTAATGGGAGCATAAATGCACTGAGGCACTTTTTTATTTTTAACTGAACTTCACCTGTATTTCATCTATCTGCAACTGGTACATGACAGCAAGAATGACAAATATTAAAATTATTAATAACAATGTAATCCTTGAGAAGTGTCATAAGGCTGCTGAATTTTACCACTAATCACCCTAAACCCCTTTTCACTGCCCTTTATCTATGGGAGAAGAGACTGTGTAATTTCTATTAACTCTAGAGACAGAATTTCTTTCTTCTAGTGAACTCCAAAAGAAGGGTTTTATGGAGGACAATGATGAGTATTAGAAATAGCGACTCCCACCTTCACAGTGGGTTAATAAGGTGTTAATAAGGGCTTCTCCATATAAGAATAGCTAAATAACTATTACAGTATAAATATTAATGGCATGTTGAATTCTGAGTACTTTTGCAATGCAAGCACTTTTGCTTAGTGTTGTGTTTACAGGGTGAAGGTATTTTCTACATACTGACTTGAAGATTGGGTCTGTTAGTTTGATTCTGGAATAGATATGATTAAATAGTTGGAACATGTGGGCACTCTTCTGAGTAAATGATATTTAATCTACTCTGGTAGCTTCTGTACTTTTTCATTTTCATCCAATGCATTTAGGTCTCATCTTGTGCTTTTAGAGAAGGATAATGACAGGCTGTTCAAGACTGCCTACATTAGACTTCTCAGTCTAGGCTGATCATGTCCCAGATTGAAGAATATTGATCAAATTTGACAGTATTTGAAATATGTTCCAGTGTTAGCAATGCACTACACACACTTGGCAAACTCGTGGTGCTGTAGCAACACCTAGATGGTCATTCTTTAAGGATAAAGAGTGAGAACAAAATACCATTTGGCATGGTGGTAACATGTAATATTAGTGTGGTACATGGGGAAAGATACTGCTGGCCAGTTCTGGTAGCACTGAAAAAAATGTGCTGCAATCAGTGTATCTGCTGGCAAGAGCCTCAGGGCTCTCTGCCCTCTCTCCTTGGGACTGATCTAAAATCTCCAGAACTCTCTTGTACGCAGTGATTCGCACACTTGCGTAGTTCCCTCAACAGATACAATCAGCCCTCTAAAGTTCTATGTATCACCTTTCACTGCAAATTGGCAGATTTCCAACTGATAAACTGACTGAACAAACTTCAAACTCCCGAGCTTTACATGTTACTTTTCCTCCAAAGACTGAAAGCTGAAAGCTCTGCTTCACTTACTGACTGTAGAACTTGAAATTAAGAGCTAAGAACCTGAGTATACTAAACGTCAGGGTGCTTCTTATCAATGCACAGCTAAAGCTACTCCTTCATCCCCACTTCAACCAGATCATCTATAATAGTAAGTAGGATAAGATTTTCCTCCTTATTTGCTAAAATAATGTTGGCAAGAAAAGTGTATTTTACAAGATCACTTCTCAGTCTAAACCACTTCCAGGCTAAATATATTCTTCTAAGATGTGCTTTGGGCATCTATTTTCATGCTGCACTCTCCCTGTGAGCAGCACAGAAGATGCTTTTCTTTGCCATCGCTGTGTGTGGCGTGGGTAGACCTGAGAAGAAAATTCTGCCTGAAGATTTCTGCTGTCTTTTTGTTCAGTCAGAGGATATGGCTCTAATTTCTCCGATTTGTAAATTGCACACAGAACACAGTCATACGCCTGGCTGGAAATCTTAGTTATATATTCCAAGATGCTCTAAAAATACAACTCAGGCCTGCAGTCCTGAAAAATTCAATCCAGTGCTCCAGCATGCAGGCTAGCCTAAAAGAGTGTGCCTCATCATAGCACACAGTTATTACCCCTGCACTCCTTTAGAGAAGAGGATTGATATTCACAAAGGCTTCATTCGCTTTATAATTTTGCCCGGTACGTGTTTTATGAGGACACAGGAGCAAAAGTCCCTTCTGCCACCCTTCTGAGGGGATCTTCAGAAAATGTGAGTTGTCTCCCCACCAGACTTTGTGAAGGAAGGATGCCTTTCGACTCCCTCTGGGAAGTGTAAGCAATGCCCATTTTGTAATCCAGAAAGTGCCACCTTGTTCAGCTTTATTTTTACAAGTGTCAGGCCTAGGAGCGGTTTAATGCCTCACCTTTACCCGTCATATTCCACAAAGCCCTCCAAGACAACTCTTCTCAGTCTTAGAGGTGATGCTCAGATTAGCCATCACTAAGTGGCAGTGAGCTCCACCCAAGCAGCTTTGCTTTGTCAAAAATTCAGTATTTGTTTCTGAAAGAGTTGGGGCTGTTCAGTCTGGAGAAGAGGAGGCTCTGAGTTGACCTTATTGTGGCCTTCCAGTATCTCAAAGGGACCTACAAAAAAGGTGGGGATGGACTTTTTAGGCTATCGGGTAGTGACAGGACTAGGGGGGAATGGAGCAAAGCTGGAGATAGGGAGATTCAGACTGAATGTGAGGAAGAAGTTCTTCACCATGAGAGTGGTGAGAGCCTGGAATGGGCTGCTCAGGGAGGTGGTTGAGTCCTCATCCCTGGAGGTGTGTAAGGCCAGGCTGGATGAGGCTCTGGGCAGCCTGATCTAGGGTAGGGTGTTCCTGCCCATGGCCAGGGGGCTTGGAACTAGATGATCCCTGTGGTCCCTTCCAACCATGATTCTAGTATTGCATCTGGACTCTTGTCTGTAGAAGAATCAAAATATTCATTTGAAGAATGTAAGAACCATGAAGTCCCTTAGCAGTTGTGAGCAGCAGAAATGCTACATAAAGGAGAAAATTGTTCTTCCAAGGATGGCAAATAAGTACTATCTTAGTTGCCTAGGCTCTGCCAGCCTCAGGATGAAGTCTGTCCTTTGGATGATTCCAGCACCCAGTGCACCAGATGTAAATGCTTTTACTACTTAGCTTTCTTTATTGTGTAACCTCTCAATGCTGCAGCCTTTGTCAAGATGGAAAGCTGTGCATTCAAACCACTGCTGCAACCTGGTCAAAGGAAAGCTTGCATCCCTCCTGGTGCAGGCATAGTTATGAGGGTGGCCCAGACATTTGAAGTCCACTCTTACGATGACTTGCAATAGGAAGGACTCGCACCAAAAGAACGGGCTCTACCTTGTGATTCAGAAAACAGGCCCCCTAAAAAGCAAGCAGACCATCCTTAGTTGTTCTTATAATTAATGGGGCAGAAGCCAGTCCGCAGTGGTCCCAAAGTCTGAAAATCTGAATGATGAAAAGCAAACTGTCCTAGTGAACAGAGGTTCTCTCAGCTTCCCCTCTCCCCCAGCCTGTCAGCACCACCTTAGACTTATCTGGGTTGGGTCACAGCCAGCCTGCCCTCATTCAAGCTCTGATCCTGGCAAGACAGTAGGTAAGCCGATCAGCTGCTCCAGTCAGTCCCAACAGCCAAGATCTGAAATAGAAACACACAGATGAACGTTGACCATGCACTGGAAGATCTCCAGTGTCCTTACAGAGAGTGGAGGAAGACACCTTCCTCAGAGATCATTTTATTGCTCTCTGGTCTCGGTGTGTTTTGATCAGTGATAGCAGAAGTGCCTGATGTCCACATGGATGGTGGATTTTGCCTGTGGCAAGCAGGAAATTACTAAGCCAGTTTGTTCAACCCCTCGAGCTGAACCTTCTTTTAGAGGAAACCTGCTGAAAGGTTGAGGCTTGCCCATCACGCAGGACGTGACCCAACTTTGCGTACCAAAGTCTGAACATTAAAAAAGTGATAGTCCCCCAGTCACTAATCTGTGCTGAAAGCTGTTTTTCAAGGAAGCGGACTGATCTGACTTCTGTGAAATTTAGAGATGCAGCCTCTGCTCTTGGGGCCTGTGATGAAACCTTGAGATGTGTGATGGCATGGGCAGAAGCTGCATGAGACACGTGCTGCCAGGAAAGCTGGGGTTACACGTCTGGCTGAATCGGGAGGTTTCTTGCTCCAGTTCAGGCCCCAACCATGGGTCCTGGGCATACATGGGCAGACAGCTGAGAGCTCGTGCTTAATCACAGCTGGGCAAATCTCCTTTCTTTCTACTAACATAACGGTCATGCTTTTAATCCCTCTCTTGGTCCCCTAACTGTCCCTGGGGGGACCTGGGCTCTCAACACCATCCACCAGACATGTAGAGGAGTGGCAGTAACACCCATGCTGGGGTTCACCTGGGAGCACAGAGAAAGTGCAGGGTGCTGAGGCATGAACGCCTAGGCTTGCTGAGGAATTAAAAGACTCGTGCAGTAGGAACAGTCTGATCCTTTCTTCTCTTTAATAGGGAGCTAAGGTAATTCATCCCTAGAAAGAAGTCCTGATTGTCAGTGAGAAAATTCGTTGGGGCTGCTTATCACTTGAAGTATTTTAGCCTGTCTGCAGTTCTTTGTACTAGTTCTTCTACCTCAAACATCCTCAAAAGGCTTCCTCAATCTGATAAGGCTTTGTTCGCAAGAAGGTACACATTTATTTACCAAAGGGGGGGACAAGTATCTGCTCAGAAACCTTTCTGACAAATGTGTCAACAATTAAGCAGAGACTATTACAATAGCTTGTGCAACAGCAGGACTAAGGGACGAGTAACATCTATCCAACCATCTGTTAGGGGCTGGGGATGAAGAGCACTTCACCCCAGTCCTTTCTTAGACATGGTAATCACACAGGCTACTGCTGCCAGGGCTTAAGCATCCCAAAAATTACTTGTCCTTTCCTTTTTATTGCAAAACTGACCTGTTCAGGGAAAGTAACTCTTTGTTCTTTCTGAGAAAACACACAGTGATGGTAGGTGATCGTGATGTAAAAATGCACATCATGGAGATGGAAAAAAACAACCAACCAACCCTTCTCTCTGAACTAAGACCTGAAGTCAGTTTGTTCTTTGAAAAATCTACCACCCACTAAAGCATGAAGGGTTAAAATCACCAATCAGGCAAAACTCTTTCCTGGCCATCAAAACCACTATATTAAAATCAACTATCTAGGTGATTTATATTTGACTGTCACTCAACCAGTTCAACACACAATGGTGTGAAAGGACACCTCTGCTTCATGCAACACATATTGGATTCCACATCTTCAGAAACAATGTAAAAATGCAATCAACAACAAAAAGTAAAACAAAAATAAATAGGAAAAGAAACCATTGTTTCCATACGTGAATGGAAAATAATTTAATTATGAAATGAAACAGCTATACAGCACTGCCAAAAGGGCAAACAAATGAGAACCAAACCAAAAGGGAGAAAATTGTCAGTCTTTCAGTGCATAACTATTTTGTTCTGAACGGCAGCAATTATGGAAATGTGCAGAAGACTGCTTCACTGATGATAAATCTGCAATATGTCAAGCAAGATTCATACTTAATTACTGTGACTACATAAATTAAACAGTGGAAAAAAGTTGTCAATGCTGTTTTTTAAAGTAGGGAAACAAGATCCAATGCCAAAAGCAACATAGTTAATGTTGGTAACTAAGAGAGAATTTCACTCTAGGCTAATCCTTGTGATAAAGGAGAGATGTCACTTATCATGCACTTTGAACGTGTCTGGCAAGGTGAAGAGGTAAATAGCTAGAATGATTACTGCCTGGGTTAGTAATGTTTTTTTCAGCCACATGCATATCCTTGAGCATGTTCTTTGTGTTCTTGGTTACTCATAACTCTTGATCACAATTTGTTGGGGGTAGTTTTTCCTCTCCAGAAATAATTCTAAAGCTATTAACTTCAGAAAACTCCAGTCTTCACTAATGGCCAAGGCAGACCAGTGCTACAATGAGTCCATGTTGTAAAGTGAGTGCAACTCAGCCATCAAACTGTGGTGTACATTTGTGCAGCCCGTGCCTGATGGGGAGCAGAGGGTCTTTACCAGAGTGAGCAGCCCATGAACTGGCATGAACAAGCCCATCTGCCAAAGTGAGGCGTGGGCTTGCAAGAGTGTTTGGAGAGGTTGACCAGGATAAACAAAGCAGGAACAACACAAGCTTTATTTCAGCGTGCACAAATCTGACAAGCAGCAGTGTGCATAGCCCATCCATGTGAATGGGGAAGGACATTTCCAGAAGCATCTTCCAGAACAAAATGTGCCAGGGTATGCAAGTCTTTTCCTGCAGCCTCTTGGCTGCATGGGACCAGCCTCAAGCCTGCCCACAGCAGCCACCAGTCATGAGCCTGCAGTCACCCGAGCACACCACAAACCAGGGGTCAGTGAGAGCACTGTGATGTGCTACTTCTGTTTACTCAGAGGTGTGGATGCACTGAGCTTGCTGTAGTTTTCTTCAGTGGGGTCTCTGCCCTGATGGCACAGATTTTGGTAGGAGAGTTCATTGAGTCATTCCACCCTGTTGCAATGAGAGCCATGCTCCTTTACACTGATGTACCCGCCCAAGTGCTATGAGTCCACATGCCCATCCTGATACTTCTGTGCTGTGGACTGTTTTGCCTCAATTGCTCATCTGTAAAATAAGCAGAGTATGTTTTGGTAAGGAATACTTTTGCAAAGTACTTTCAGTTATAGTACTTAAAGGGCCATGGAAGGACTAAGTAATAAAGAATATTAGACACCAGGCAATATCGCGCTGTAAAATGTGAAGGCCAATGGCATCCTGGCCTGCATCAGGAATAGTGTGGCCAGCAGGAGCAGGGAGATCATTCTCCCCCTGGACTCTACACTGGTTAGGCCACACCTCGAGTACTGTGTCCAGTTCTGGGCCCCTCAATTGAAGAAGGACATTGAGGTACTTGAACATGTCCAGAGAAGGGCAAGGAGGCTGGTGAGAGGCCTCGAGCACAGCCCTATGGAGAGAGGCTGAGGGAGCTGGGATTGTTTAGCCTAGAGAAGAGGAGGCTCAGGGGAGACCTTCTTGCTCTCTACAACTACCTGAAGGGTGGTGTAGCCAGGAGGAGGTTGCTTTCTTCTCTCAGGCAAGCAGCACCAGAACAAGAGGACACAGTCTCAAGCTGTGCCAGGGGAAGTTTAGGCTGGAGGTGAGGAGAAAGTTCTTGACTGAGAGAGTCATTGACTGCTGGAATGGGCTGCCCAGGGAGGTGGTGGAGTCACCGTCCCTGGAGGTGTTCAAGGTGGGTTTGGACGTGGCACTTGGTGCCATGGTCTAATCTTGAGGTCTGTGGTAACGGCTTGGACTTGATGATCTTTGAGGTCTCTTCCAACCTTGGTAATACTGTGAATTAGTCAAACACGCTTGAAAACCCCACACTGAATTGCTCTCAACAACACAGAATTTTGTAGGCTGCATGAATGGGAGCACTTCCTTAAGAAGATACTCTGTGTGAAGTAGATTGTGTGCCACGCTCTGCTGCAGTTGTCATGGCGAGTATTCATATTTCCCATAGCAACAGAACCAGTAAATAACTGCATAAGAAAACCCAACAACCCACATTAAATGACTAGGGCACAAGTTAATTCTTTCATCAGCATCCTTAACTTGAGCACTCTCCTGCAGATGAAACACTCTGCTGTAAAGCAAGCTTCTCCTGCAGCTTGTGACATCTTTCCTCTTCATAGTTTCATTATGATTCACCCGCCGGTTGCTACGCTAGTGACACTATCTGCGCTGTGTACGCACTACTGCCTGGTGCCTGAATTCACTGAGGGAGATGACGACAGGGCAGCAAGCCTGCAGTGAGTGCTGGGTTTGTAGCACTTCATGCAAGCACGGTCTAAAGCAGGTCAGCTGAAGTTCTGCAAGTGAAAGGACAGAAGCTCTACAGGAAACAATGCACTTCTTTTTAATTTATTTTTGGAGTCTCTTGTTTTCCTTCAACTGCAATGACTTGTTCTGCAAACTAGCACCGCCACCACCTTAAAGGCAGGCAGATGTATGAAATGGACAAGGGGAGGATGAAAAATCAGGGCAACTAGATGATGTCACTGTAACAGCAATGATGCTGTTAAATGGAGCAGTCTTTAATAAAAATAAATTTGTGGTAAGGCAGAAATGTGTGCAGTTCTGGAGCCCCCAGCACAGGAAGGACATGGAGGTGTTGGAGGGAGTCCAGAGGAGGGCCTTGAAGATGATCAGAGGGCTTGAGCAGCTCTGCTATGAGAACAGGCTAAAAGAGTTGGGGCTCTTCAGCCTGGAGAGGAGAAGGCTTCCAGTATCTGAAGGGGGCCTACAGGAAGGCTGGGGAGGGACTATTGACAAGGTCTTGTAATGACAGGACAAGAGGTAATGGGTTTAAACTGGAAGAGGGGAGATTTAGACTGGATGTTAGGAGGAATTTCTTTATGGTGAGGGTGGTGAGGCACTGGAACAGGTTGCCCAGGGAGGTTGTGGCTGCTCCCTCCCTGGAGGTGTTCAAGGCCAGGTTGGAGGAGGCCTTGAGTGCCCTGTGCTAGTGGGAGGTGTCCCTGCCTATGTCAGGGGGTTGGAACTAGATGATCCTTGAGGTCCCTTCCAACCTTACCGTTCCATTATTCAGTGGCAGTTTGTAGTGCTCTTAGAAGCCCTGGGTTCTGCTCTCCTGTATACAAAAATTTGGCACAAAGATGGTTGACATCCGTTAGAAACTGCAGCTTGACAGAAGTTGGAACCATTTTTATTACATTCTCCACCAAAACAAACCAACAAACAAACCAAAAACAACCACAAAACCTCTTGGAGTTCATTTGGCTACCCACAGAAGATAAATGGCCTGTGGAGTAACAGAGAAATCCTCTCTGCCTTATGTGGAAAGGACCAGCAGAATCATTTAGTGATAAAACACAGTGATACAGTCTCACAGGCTTGTGTTTTAACTTGCTTTTGTTTAGGCACGAGCACAGTGGAACAGCGTGAGCAACAAGTAATGCTTTCAGTCTGCCCTGCTCCCAGGGTAAAATCTCTGTTGAATATCAGGCCACTTATTTAGAAGGTTTCTGTGTTTTAAGTAAGGCAGAGGGAAATGGTGAAAGTCACCCAAGAACCCTGTTGATTTTGATGCCCTTGGAATCAAGGATACACATTTTTCTTTTTGCTGTATCTTAAGTGATGTGTTTGGAGAGCTGTGTCCTGAGGTCTGTGCTGCAAGCTCTGGTCCTTTATAGTGTCTGAGTTGGGTTGTCAGTGTTCAATCAGGCTGCTCAGCTCTTCTAAAGAAGCACCTGCATAGCTTGTGCTTAAGAAGCTACTGCTCAACATTTCTAATCTGCCTGTCTGTCAAATGACACCTGGTCTTTCCTTAGGGATGGAGTACATGCAACTATTCGTGGTGAGTGAGTTTGACAAGTATCAGACACACAGAGTATTGTGTTTTCAGTCTTTGCCAATCAGGGTGTAGTAGGATGACTGTCAACTCCACAGTCTTCTAAACACAAATGCTCTGTCTGCTTTCTTCTGGGTCTTTCAGTGATCTAAAGTTTTCTGGATTTTAATGCTTTCTTGCTTTAGAGCTGGGAAAGGACCACACTGGTCGCCTTGTCTAGGAGTGGAAGATTTTACTTTCCTTGCAAAACCAAATCAGGTGATAGCTTTTTTTCAGCACCCCATTGCATGGGAAGAGGTTGGCATGGAGTTTTGCAGGCAGGTCTTTATCTGTGAGGGCCCACAAGGGGTGAGTGGGGCCATGGGAGCTGCCAATTAATTGTGCCTGCAGGTCATAGCCACCCTAATGCCACTCTCCGACCCAGTTACCCAGTTTTCGAAAGGGATTAGGATGTAGTTGGGAGCCCTCTGGCTGCAGACCAGTCCAGACCAAGCAAAGGAGGTAACTCTCAGGAGGTGGGAGACACACAGGAAGATATGGATGGAGGCAACTCCTATCCCAGGACAGCTTGGTAGGCCCTCCCAATGTGTGCCCTTTGTCACCCACACATGCAAGACCCTGGGATATATTTCAGGGAGCAAGATGAAGTGATAAGGACATCTTTCCCTCTGCCTTATTTTCCCAGGAGAACATTACTTCTTGTCTTGAAGTCAGACATTGCTGCTCTAACGCATGATGCTGAAAACTCCATCAGGTGACAGTTAGCATGGCATTTGCTCTCAGTAAAGGCCAGAGAAGTGGAAAATTCTCAGTGCAAGGAATAGCTGGTGTGCAGAACTCCCAAATGCTGCATATGGGATTAAGTAACTAAGAACAAGCAACTGCCAGAGAGAAGCTTTAAAGTGTTTCCACCTTGTATGAATAAAACTTAGCATCAGCAGTGGTATTAATAGGACATATCCATGTTTATCAATGTGGAGTTAGTGCTAATTAGTAGTAACTGTGAATTATTAAGGATGATGGGCAGTAGCTCTTCATTGACTTGCCCATTCTTCCTCTCTGCTTCATGCATAAGTGATACAATAGCTGTTGCCATTGCTTGGTGCTCTCTCTCCCTGTTTGCCCTCTGAATGCTGAACTCAGAGGGATTTGGGCCCTCAACGTAATTATTAATAAGCTTCTATTTTATGTCAGTGTTTATGAGGCCCCTCATTAGCTGTTATACTAATCAGAGGTGATTATTGCCTGTGCCCACTTAACCTATATTTAAATGCAGCAGCCTGAATTTGTCTTTAGCACAGCCTCCAGGAGATATGAACCCAGTATCAAACACAATTAATTTATAGGTACATTATCCTATGTACAGGTGGTCAAAGAGCTTTAGAATCAGTGTATGCTCTCATGGAAGGATGCAGGCAGAGGAAAGTAGCCATGTTCTTTTTTTGTGCAAGGGGGTTTTCCACGGTTCTTTGACTTGGTGAGAATGACAGATCACAAAAATACTTACCAGAGAACATTTTACTGCAACTGAGAACACCTTTTCCTATATAAAATTAATGATTATTGTTGAAAATGTGATCAGCTACATTGAAAGTATTCTTGTACTATTTTTTCTGACCAGCTTTTCTGGCCATGCACATTTTCAAATAACTTTATTCCAACACAAAAAAACCCCACAGAGTCTTAGATACACACAAAATTTAGGTACTAATCTTGCCTCTAGAAGAATCATCTTAAACAAGTGTCTACAAAATAAGGTGCTGGATGATGGAAATTAAAATATTCCAGTTAGTTCTCAAAAGCTTAGGTGGAATTTTGTCCTAAATTGTGATTATCTCATTTATATTCCTAATCCTTTTAAGCAGTTGCATAAAGATTCAAAGGGGCACTCAAAGATGCTGGGAAGGACAGCAAGCAGCTCCTTCCAGCCCACGGGGATGCAAGATTTTATGCTAAGAAGGAAATCCTTTTCACACTGGAGTAAATGTGGGGTTGGCTCTGCCTTTAATAGAGTTTCTGTTCCGTTTTCTGAACTTACATGAGAATGGGATTTTACCCATCACTTCCCATGGTTGTGGTGCAAGCCTAAACTTGCTTTCCGAGCCTTTCAAAAGGGGGAGAATGGAGGTGAAATTATGTAAGACCAGAGAACAGATGAATCCCCAGAGGGAGAAGGACTCTTAATTCCAGAACGTTGCTTCAAGTAGAGATGTGAGCTCTAAGCAAACAGTTCTGCGGTGCAGCAGCCGTGCCAGCAGTCCTCCAGGGTGCTGGAGAAGCTGCTGCAAAGCCTGACTGTGGGTCTCTTATGTGGTGGAGTTGTGCCTGGCCAAAATGCACTTCCTTCTCCGTGTCACAGCAACCACAGGCAGTGCTTGGGATGAGGGGAAGGTCATAGTACCACAGGAAGGAAAGGGCACTGCTGTTTTCAGGGGGTTTCACCTAAACTTTGTCATTCACAAACATAAAGCTAGATAAGGAATTTCAGGGACCAGAGTTTCACATAAGTAAGCTCTTGAACAGTGCACTTTCATGTTGCAAGCAAATGGAATTAAAATATTCAAGAAACTTCAACTGCATCTTTTACATTAAATACAATAATTATTTATTCACCTTCCAACTTTGATTTTCTTAAATAACCAATACCATAATTCAGAGGCAAGAATTTAATCCACAGAAAATTCTGTCCTCGGAGAAGATCAAAGTGAGTCCTCTGGTGTTAAGCAAACACCTACGGCACTTGATCGTTAAAAAAAATTAAATGCATGTTCAATCAGCCTAACTTCTTACTAGTTCCCATGCATTAACCTAAGCCTCTGCTTGAGCATTTTCAGCCCCAGGATCAGCACTGGGAGAGGAGAGGTCTGAAAATGTAACAAGCAGTTGCGTGAGAACACCAGTAGGCTGTGATGGCAATGCCTGCTCATTCCTTTGCACCTACCAATGCCACAGGGAAAGACTGGAAGTCTCTGGAGTGTTATAAATATGCAAGATAAGTGCTTACACTAGAACACAAAGGTGAAATGGTCCTGTTTATCAAGCACAATTAAAATGAATAGAGGATGACTAATAAAGAGGCAGTTAAAAATCTTTACATGACACAGTGTCAAGGCAACAGTCTTGTGCAATAGCACTGACACAATTAACACTGTGTCCGGGAGTGGGGCTTCCACTGCCTCCTCTGCACACTCCCATGGTGGGCTCTGGGTGGGCTTCATCACTTCAGCTCCTCTCACTGCTGCATCCTGGACTCATAGTGAAAACTGCACAAAAACAGTCTCTTCTGATCAAGGCAAGAGTTTGGTTTTTTTTCAACTTTGATGACTCTATTCTCTTTCCTTTGTGTTTGCATTATCCTAAGCCTCATGATTACTGCTGTGTGAAAAGGGAGGACATAATGTTGAATTTCTGGGCACACTTTGGAGTGAAATGAGGCTGAGGTGGTGATCCTGTACTAGAGTTGGTTCTTGACTTAGTGTGCAATGCAACTATTTCCTGAATGTTTGTAGTATGTATTTTAAAGGTTAATTTGGACACCTTTTTGCTGCGGATGAAAGACTGCATGAGAGTGTGA
This sequence comes from Eubucco bourcierii, assembly GCA_013396675.1. Lineage (NCBI taxonomy): Eukaryota > Metazoa > Chordata > Aves > Piciformes > Ramphastidae > Eubucco > Eubucco bourcierii. The sequence goes on along the minus strand of VWZE01007414.1, from coordinate 1,364,971 downwards.
TCCTGTAAAATTCAGAGCAAGCTATTCCTTTATTTCTTCATTTAATTATGTTACTCCCTAATGATGCCTCTCAGGCTGCAGGATTCTCCACTCTGCTGAAGAAATGCAGCAAGGATGGACTAGTTTGTTGGGAGGTGTTTGTGTGCGCGCATACATATATATGTGTATGTATATGTATCTGTTTGTGTGTGTGCATGCACATATTTTACATGCTGTTCTTATTTTCTAGCTAAACTCAGTTCTCTCTTGGTTTTATTGCTGCTAGCATGTGTTTGCAACACAGTATTGTTAGAAACTAATAATATAAACACATCTGAGCCTGTGCCAACCATTGCAGAGTACAGCCAAAGCTGCCTAATGTCACAGCTTGCTGAGCAATGTGTGAATTCTGTCATGTTAGAAAAGTCTGCTCCCCTCTCTTTCAGTTTTTGGAAGGATCATAGTGGAGACTGTTCTTCTGAATGAGATAATTTAAAGTCACAGACGTGAAAACTCTTAACACTGCTATAGGAAGAGTAGCTCCTGCATTTGCTCAGGCTGCTGCTGCCTCTAATTGCCAAGCCTTTGTAGAGGAGTTGGTTGAAACACTTCAGATAAAACTTGATTTCTGGTCAGAAAATCATATTATTGCAGTTAATGTTTATTAATGTTTAAAGTGTTTTGCTTTATTAGAGCATGTTGATGCTGTTTGGTGTGTGTACAGGGCTCACAGGAAAGGGGGTGGCTGTGGAAGTGTCCCAGCAGCAGAACTGGCCACCAATGCCAGCACATCACCAGGCAATGGCCCTGGCACTTGGTGTCTTCAAGGGAAATCTGCCCTAGCCTAGCCCCTCTGGAGCCACAACCTGCCTGTGCTACTTGCTGTATCTGTCTATAGGTGCTCTGTGTTAAGTGCCTCAGCTGCAGAGTGCAGTATTCTTTTTATTCCTGAACCAATGTCCCAAATGTGTATCTGCATGCCCATGTATGTGGGCAATAGTATTCTCTCAGTGACTGCTACTCAGGTGAAAAGGCAGCATTGCAGGCTGCAGAAATACACCTTGAGAGAAACGCTGCAGCTGGTGCTTAATTGTACCCTGACTGAAAGAGACCAAGACATATTTCTCTCACTTGAACAAGGGAAGTGTTTCTGTGTTTCATGCAAGCAGGCTTCATGCCTCAGGAACCTGCTTTAAGTGGGGAAAATGAGATTTGCCACTTGTGGCAGTCAGCACAACCGCACTGTTTTACTTTTGATAACAAAGAAAGTAAGAAGCATTAACTGCACGTAAGGGTGCCCTTTCTTTGTCTTCATCAATAACGTCACTTCCCTTTATATTAAAATCTCCATAGCAATGCCTTTTGTCCACTTGTCCCTTTTTGGTTCTGCTTTGGTCCTCTGTGCTGTGTTTTGAGGCACTCGTACACACCGAGGATGGGGCCATGCAGGCAGGCTGCCCACCTGGGAATGGCTGGGAGCGAAACAGCAATTCTGGCCAAGAGCCAGGTATGGCAGCTGTGAGGAAGTGCTACCGGGCAGGAATAAGCTCCCGAGAGCACATCACCCAGCAAGGCAGAGGTAGTGGTGAAACTCCTAAGTTGTTGGTGATAGAGTTCACTCAGTTTTGGAAAGCAACTACAAAAGCCTGGGTCAGGGCATTCTCCCAGCTCACTCCAACCGTGGAGCGCCTAGTCGGTGCTTAGCCTCTCCTGGTGCTACCTTGGGACCAGAAGGGAGGAGGCTCCAGACCAGTCTCGATGCCCCTAGCTTTTGGTACTTGCTGCTTCCTGAAACAGAGAAGTGTAAATCAAATCCCCGGCAATCACCGCTGCCTCGTAGAAAGAGTGAACAGCAACCCTGGCTTGAGCTGCCTTCTGACACCGGCTCCGGTCCCTCGTCCGGAGCCGGGTACGGTTGTCGCGTCGGTAATGGGGGGGAAGGAGCAACCCACAGTCTCCGGAGAGGAGGGAAAATAATTACGGCGGAGAAAGGGCAGGGGAAAAAAGAGTCTTAGGAGGAAGGAAGCAGCAAATGCTAAATTGGTGACTCATGGTATGGATGACTAATCCCGTCAAAGCACAGCTCATGTCGGGTATGGAATCGGTGCCGAACTGTTGGGGAAAGGAGAAGGGTCGAGGGATCCGTCAGGGGGGTTCAGGCGACGGCCAGCCCGGCTGTAGCGAGCTTGGGCACCCCGGGCCGCTTTCCCCTCCGCTGAGCGCCGGGCAGAAGCGAGGGGAGAGAACCGGCCGCTAAGGGCGGCGCTCCGCGGCCGAACCCAGCCGCTCGCTCCTTCGCTCGCTGCCGGTGCGGATCGGCGGCGGTGACGGTGCCGGTGACCTACTTTCCGCCGGCCCCTCCCGGCGAAGGGCACCGCCGCTCCCCGCTCCACCTGCCCTGCCTCAGCCCTGCCCAGGATCCGCGCCCGCGCCTCCTGCGCTCGTTTTGCGCGCGTCCCCCCGCCCTCCTCCTCTGCCCCGCCCCTGCGCGGCTCCCG
>VWZE01007414.1:1270543-1362421 GCA_013396675.1 Eubucco bourcierii | reverse complement strand
GGGGAGGAGGAGCGCGCCTGTGCAGTGCCGGGAGGACGGCCTCAGCCCGCTGCCGCGTTACACAACCGGCCGCCGCAGCAGTCGAGTTTCACAAGTCCCGCCGCAGCTCGCCGGCAGCCCTTACCCACCGCGTACCCCTCCCACCCCCACCGTCGCCGAGCCAGAACTGCTCTCCTGCCTTGCCCGTCCTCATGCCATGTCTCCTTCGGGCAGCGGGACCTCGGGGCGGGCGGTAACCCCTGGAGCCGTAGGGACACGGCGCCGGGGCTGGGCATGGCACTGAGAGCGGCTCCGGGACACGCATTTTCCTAGACGGTACGTACGACCCGGTGTTGCGGACCCTCCCCGGGTTGGGGGGTGTGGAAAGGGAGTTTCCTGTACTTACAGCCCACGGGGAGCGACGAGGCGGGCCGTGGTGTGCCCCGGGCAGAGTCCCCGCTGCGGGGCCGCCCTGCCTGCGTCCGGCACCTCCAGGACAGTCCCGATTAACTTTAGCAGAGGAAAATCTCCAGCCGCAGTTTAAATCGCTCTGTTTGCCTCTCTCTTCCCCTGCAACTGTGGCACAGAACTGCAACTGCTCGGTGGGTTTCCCGTCGGTAGCGTGAGGCTGGGGGGTGGCAGGGAGAGTGTCTCCCGGTGCTGCCAACGCAGCTCCCGGGCGGGGATGCTGGACCGCAGCAGCATCCTCACAGCGAGGCACCAGCTCCGTACCCTCGGCCCCGGTGGTGCCCCCGGACCCCGTGTCACGGGCCGGCTTGGAGCAGTGGAGAACTGTGGGGGTTCTGGGTTGGGGGGAAACTGATTTGGTGGAGGCTAAATTTGGCCTGATGGCAGCTTTGTCTTTCTGACTTGAATTTCTGTCTGTTTTATCTGAAAACGCGGTGGGGAAGAACCTGTGGACTGAGCCTCGTGCCTAAAGATAGCATCTAAAATCCAGGTTGAAAAGTTACTTCTCCTGCCAGGGTTATTGTGTCATTCGATTTTACAGACCATTGTAAGCGGGGAACGATGAGGGCTTTGAAAGTGTCTCGTATGTTTCAGCTGTGGATTTAGGAATGGTAATTTCAAGCCTTGGTCCTTTAATGGCAGAAATTGCCAGCTGATTGTGCTGGCCAGCTCGCCCTGGAAGCACAGTTCAAAGCCGAGCCCTGTGTGATTCATACGCGAGGTCTCGGAGGCACTTGGGAGAGCACTTGCCCTTTGTAACGTGTTGCGGTCCCCAAAGGCAAGAGGCTGCTGGACCATCTGCAGAGCAGGTCCCTCTTGAGTGGATTTTGGAGAAGTGTAGCATAGGAGCCTTTTTTGGGGGCGCAGTACTGGTACCAAAGTGACAACTAGCACTAATCCCAAAATGAAGATGCCTTCAGTAGAGGAACAACCCTGGAGAGAACATGTCTGAAATCAAAGCTGTTATAATATCCCATGATTTACCCACTTGCAAGGGTGAAGCATAACCTGGGCGGGCACAGTTATTTACTAGCCTGAGTTTATTTTTGTCATGTGCAGCGGAAACTGCACTGCTGACTTAATTAGTGGGATGGGATGTTCAGGTGTAGAGATGGGGAAAATCATGGAATACCTCGAGTTGGAAGAAACCCATAAGGATGTCAGGAGACACTTCGTTTTTAGGCAGAATGGTGATGTGCCCCTGTCCTAATTTTGCTGGATTAATGCTCACTAATCCTTAGCTCTGGAAATGGGAAATTGCCTTAAAAAGGCAACTTTTAATGTTTTTGATAGGTGGGGTTTGCAGTCCTCGTAGGTCCTGTGAATGTTGTTTGAAGTGGTAGGTAATTTCAGGAGTATGCAATGTGAACTCCTTGCACTAAACGTGTGCCGTTGTGATTGGGAATTTGTGTAGTCTTTATAAACTTCCTACTTCACCGCAGTTACCCAGTCAGAAAAATACATTTGGATTTTTGGCTTTCTAGAAAGTGCATTAAGGAAAAGGTAGTTTTCCTGCAGCATGTTGATCAGAGTAACGCAGTGTGTGAGTGGTGCGTCACGGAGGAGCAGAGCATCCTGTGCGGTGATGTGCTGTAGCGACCGCGATCGGGGCTCCGTGGCTGACAGAGTTCTGACAAAGGCAGCAGGTGCTAATGAGAGGAGGCTCAGGAGTGAAGGCAGCAGTGGAAGTTTGTGTGGAAGGGAGGCATTTATGTCTCCTGGGCTGAACCTGTTTACTACTGAATCTTCAGAATTTTTCTGGAAGACGTAATTGGAAAAATGCAAATTACTTTAGGAGTGGTTGCATACTGCTCGTTTATTCTTTGATCTGTGGATTAGAGTTACTTGATCTAGAGGAAAAAGTAAAATTGGTTTGAACTTTTTTTTATATAAGCTGTAAACTTCAGAGAAATTTGGCAGTAAGGTGTGATGGTTCCTGTTCTTTAGCCTCTCAGACCATGTCTGTATTAAATTATTTTGCTAGTTTAAGGCAAACACAAAATACTCAAAAATAGCTCAGGGTTGAAGATTAAAATTAGCAAATGAATAGTTCAGAATTAAATTCTCACAGTGTTGGAAGCAGCATTACATTTCAAGAAATGCTGATGTCAAATCCAACTTCTGCTCATTAGTAGCATCAAAAATGGGTGGGATGTCTTTACAGTTCGGAGCTAGGGCTTGTCTGTGCACAGAAGTTGCATTGTTTTGCCCTAAATTACACAATCTCCCAAGTTTCACATGTAGCAGCACAAAGGTTTTGGTACCAGCATAGCTTCCTTTAAGGCTGGAGAAATAAGCTGTGTGCCTATACTGAAACAGTTATGGATTCTATTGGAATAATGCAACTTTAACCAAAAGAGTAAACCCTCTGAAGAGCAAAATAGTGTGGACCAGTCTTTGCTAGTGCAACTAAAATGGTACTCCTCTGTACCACTTTACTCCCAAAGCTCTTTTAGGGAAGTCAGGCAAGTACATGAGTACAAAAACTGTATTTATTTGTTATGACCTGGATGACGCTCTTCTTTCACATGAATCCTTGTTCACCTAAGGCCAGGCTCTGCTTGATGCATCCCATGTCATCCTGATGTGACTCTCCGCCCATCAGTACAGCCACAGCCAGTGGGGCTCATCTGGTGCAGCTCTGCCATATCTGTCATGTTCTGCTGTCCAGGCTGAGGATGTTTCTTCTTCTTTTTTTTTTTTTAATTTCTCTTCTTTTGGTGCATGCAGGACTGTGTAGCACAGCACAACTTGCCCTGACACTTGCATGCCAGTGCAATGCTCTAGTGCAGGATCCCTTACAATGCCCTTTATTGCTCCAGTATCACTTCAGCCCAAATTTTATGCGAGGTTGAGGTAGTGGCGAGGTCTCAGCAAGATCTCTGTATACAACTGGGCTTGCTGGCTGCACATCTGTTCAACCGCATAAGCACCAGACTCAGTAAGACTGCAAAGGTGTGGACAATTAATGAGAGACTTTGACCTACTTCATATTCCATTATTGGCTTTGGCCTTGTCTACATGGGGAGATTACACCAATTTAGTTTAAGTCTGTTTTTAAAGTGATTTGATTAACCTGATGTGACCTCATGTAAGGATGTTCTTATTTTGGTTCAAATGAACTTATTTGGGTTCAGCCAAAACCTGGATTTAGTCAATTTGCACAGAAGTGAAGTTAACCATGCCTAAACTAAAAGGAGAACCAATGTCTCTAAATAATGACACAACTTTCTCATGAAAGCAGAACCTTCTGTAGAATCTGGAACAGAGTGTAGTTACTAACAACTCTGCAGGAGACTGAAAGCTATTCATAGCAAAGCTGAAAAAAAAATATAGAAAGAAAACAAGTAAAACTCAAGTATCTTTAGTGGGACAAATGAGATGCCAATAATCCTGGTTCTGGAATACTGAAAGCAGTGGCACAAGGCTTCCGCTGATTGAAGCAAGGCTCTCCCATGGCTCTTCAGCTTGCAGAAGAGGGGAAGTATCTCTTGTACACAGAGTCCCTATACAGTCAAAAAATAAAAAAATGATGCAGGGAACTATAGACCTACTGATTTGAATGCAACAGTACATGGTGTTTCATGATGTGTTTTGTAGGAAAGAATAATTATACATGGAAATAATGAGGAAGTAGGCCACATTATAACAACATTTTATCAAAGATGGGTTGTACTGGACTAATCTAACATCTCACATTGTATTTCGTATAACAGATTATTTAGGTGGGGTAAGGCAGGAATGTGATTTATCTGGAGACAAACATTTGATACCGTGCCCCACAGGGCATTGTTGCTTAAAATTAAGATGATGGTTCAATACAAGAATTGAAAGGTGGAAAAGGAGCTGGCTAAGGAAAAGATAAAACAGGTACAAACACATAAACTGCTGACAAAGAAAGCTGTAAAGATGGAGAGATGTGTGCTGTTGCTCCCTGAGGACCAGGCTTGTGCCTGTTGAATGGAACTGTTCTGATTGATGGGTAGGACCTAGGTGTGTGCCCTGGAGCTGCACTAGATGACATGAAATTGGGAGGTATTGTCAATACAGAGGAGGATCAGATTATCATATGAAAGGAATTTTGATGACTTTGTTGATCACAGTGATAGAAATAAAATGGCATTTAATAGTACTGACTGCAAAGTCATGCAAAGTTTGATGCTTGGAGACCAGTAACAAGAATTTCCAGTGTGAAACAGGAGCTCATCAGCCATCTGTGACAGAAGGGAAAGGTGGATGCAGTGACTGGTCAGGAGATACCTGCGTACAAGCAGTGAGGTACAGCTGTGATTGAGACCAGCGATATCCTTGGAGATCAAAGGAAAATAATATGAGAGATTGAGGGGAGTGTGATATTGTCATTGTACAAATTATCATACAGAGGGCTGGCCCAAGAGCTTTCTGCTTCTGGGCTACACTGAGCTTTTGCTTTACTTCTGGACACCCCAGGCAAGGAAATGCTCAATTACAACAGTAGAAGGGCTAGAGATGTGGTTACACAAATGGACTTTTCTGCTGTACGAAGTTAAGGAACGTAACTTGTTCACTCTGGCCAGTTGAAGAAATGAAGAGACAGGTTACAGTAGTTCTTCTTGCACTATTGGAACTAAATAGCAAGAAGACGGAAAAACTAAGTCAAGAGATAACACCTGCACAGGATCAAATCGTGTAAGTTGGTTATGAATAAATTTGGATGGGAAATTAGAAGAAAGTTTCTAGCTACCTAAGGACTGAAATTGTGTAATAGTCTTTTGATTAGGGTAGTTTTGAGATAGATCTTGATAATCTCATGAAAGAGATTATACAATTAAATTAGAGAGTTCATGGAGATAGGAAATTAAGTTTACAGTGTTAGTCCTTTGGTCTCCAGGATAGCTATATTTTTTTATGTAAAGTTGAAAGGAGAATGGACTTGGTTTTGTTTGCCCTATTAAGTGCATGTATCAAAGCTTCTGCTGTTTTCTTGAGACCTAAGGCAAGAATGAATTTTTCCTGTTGCTTCAGATTTGATTTGTTTTTTCCCCATACTTGCCCTCCTCTCAAGAACTAGATATTGAAAGTACACAGTGTAGAGACTCCGTGTAGCATAAGATGGGCACAATATCCTGCAATTTTTCTTTCTGGTATCTATTCATCAGGTTTTTTTGTGTTGTACTTCATGGTATATTTCCTGGGATCTCTTGCTAGCATTGTTAAATTAAGTCGGTGTGGATACAAGGACATGCAGTACTGACAATGATCTTCACCTGTCTTTTTGTGCGTCACAACAAGGTTTACTCTTCTGTTCTTCTGATGTGCCTGCTAAGTTTGTAGTATGATGTGAGGATATGTTCTGGGGCCACTCATGTTGCAAAGTAGCCGTTGATGGTGGTGTTTTCCAAGACTGGAGCCTTGAGGTTGGTGTTCCCTTTCTACCTGATATTCCGAAATTAAGTTGTGAAGTGGGACTTAAAATCAGATCTGCTCTGGTGCTGATTGGAGCAAAATTATGTAAACCATGCAGGATAACTTCTAGAAGGAGAAAAAAGAGATGTTTCCTGATGGTTAGATTAGTGAGGGACTAGTAATTTTAAAAAACATGATTTTGTTACAGGAAAGTTGACTCTATAATCACAATGTACGTCTTACTACAAGAAAGAAAGAAGGAAAGAAAAATAATGACAGAAAGCAAGCAGGCAAGCAAGAACAACAGCTTGACTTAGCCTGAAGGAGAGATTACATACCTGCTAAGCTGCCTGCAGAGAGAAATTGAAATATGGAAAAATGACAGTGCAAACGAGGACAATATTGAGAGGGTAGAAGAGGAAGTGTGTTAACCAAACTTCACGGAGCTGTTGAAATGCATTGAATCATCTGACTGTGACTTGTATTCTTAGGCAAACACAATTGTATAATTGATTAATTTGTCAGCATTTCTTTAATGCACAGCACTATGGTAACCAAGAGACTTGCTAAACAATGTCAAAGAGAACACTGTAAAATAGCTCTTTCTTCAGGAGAGGAGGAGTGAGGCAGAACAAGAACTTGGAGCTCTAACTTTGGAGAACTGGTACGCACACCCACGAACACACACAAGTGTACACTTGAGCAGTTGGAAATGGCCTCCTGTTGATGGTGGTAGAAGATGGCCATAAAATAGTTTGTCAGAGATGTACATATGATGGCCCTGAACACTAGTGCTACATGATCTTTGGCTTCACATGGTCTGGGCACTACTATGCCACCCTCCTACCGGTTCTCTGACTCCCAGGCAGACAGGGAGGAGACAGTCTTCCCTGTGCCATTGCTCACATGGCATGGAGGCCTATGGATCTTGTGCTCAAACATCCATCAACATCTTGGACCTGAGCCCAGGGCTACTTCTCAGAGATTTGTTCCATTAAACAGAAATGAGTTGAGTTGTACACTGAGTATCCTGGGCTTGGCTAGTAGCTGTGTTGGACCTGCACTTGCCACCTGTGCTGTTCTCTGTGCCCTTTCTCTGGCAGGGATTCAGGCAAACTTCTCTGCTTCCAGGGACAGTGTTGTGGCTCAGCAGACTCTCTGGGTTCCTGTCTCCCCACAATTAATGTTCTCTCTCACTTATAAGTCAGTGTGAGGTGCTTTGTTGAATGCCAACTACAGGCAGATTGATTAATTGATTGACTAATAGATAAACAGAAAGATATTTGTAGGTTTGTTTATTCTTGTTTATAAATTGCCTGAGCTTAGGCAAGCTTTTTGAATATGTAGCAATGGCAGGAATCATACCCATAAAAATGCTAATCTCCTCTGTTGCTTCATCAGTCCAGCCCACAAACACATGCATACACACACACTTAGAAGAAATTAATGAGGTTTGTTTGTTCTCTTCTAGGTTCACCTTGCTCTAGTCTTGTTTTAATCCACAGGACAGTGTGGCAGGTTGCTTCAGGACAATAAAGTTTTGACTATAAACCACATACTAAGTAAATATTTTTGTTTTGTTTGCTTAGAAGTAAACAGACAACAGATTAACTGATAACAGCACCCATCACTGTCAATTATTTTGCGCAGGAATGGCAGCACAGTAGCATGATTTTCAAGCAAATGCAGAGGTTTTATCTGAAGGGGATGAGGTGAACATCTGGCCTCGATGTAGGCAAAAGCTGAACTGATATCAGCTTCTGTGCAGTGAGGACCTCTTCGAGTATCAACCAAAGAGACAAGTAAATGTCCCTGGGAGTCAACCTTTGGGTTTAGGCTGTATAAGATCCTACTGCACAAACTGAAGATACACTCTTATGTATAGAGGATGCTGCTGTGTGTTTGGTCCACTGATGGCTTGTCAAAGCAAACATAACAATTAGAGAGGCTGTAATAGCTGGAGAGGGTTACACCCCTTGCTGAGGAAGTTTGGCCATAAACCTGTTTGTCCTGTCTCTGAGTGCAATGTACACTGTGTACACAATTTACAGTAAATTAAAAATATCCACTCTGATCAAACTGTTTCCAATCGAATTTTATGAAGTGCTATATTATGTGTGTGCATTGTGAGTCATGTGCGGCAAAAAGGCAGGACTTTGGCTGACTCCACTACTGATGTGTGTATTAAAGATGAATATCAGCAGTTTGCTTTTTCTCTCAGATAGAACAATTGTAATTGCTTCATTGTGGGGCAGGCTTTTAATGGAAGTGGAATAGTAGGAAGAGTTAATAAAACGAACTCTTCGTGCTAATCTTGACACATTTTCTATTTAATTTTCCTTATGGCAGAGGGCTGAGCCTTGTCCCTAGTGGAGACAATGTGTCAACACAGAAAAAGTGAGTTACTCAGTTTTTCTCTTGGTGAAACTCCGGAGTTAACTTCCCATGTGGCAACGGTGCTGTGGAGCTCTGTGATTGCAGAGGCAGTATGTGCTGGCTCTTGGGTGCCAGTCCTGGAGAGATCCAGTCTCATTGCTCTTTCCACTTGAGCATGGGCTCCTCTGAGGATAAATCACTTGGTTATCTGGGGGCATCTTTACAGCTCTTGGAGTTTGGCTCTTACAGACTCATAGAATGGTAAGGTTGGAAGGGACCTCAAAGATCATCTAGCTCCAACCCCCTGCCATAGGCAGGGACACCTCCCACTAGTACAGGTCACTCAAGGCCTCATCCAACCTGGTCTTCAACACCTCCAGGGAGGGAGCAGCCACAACCTCCCTGGGCAACCTGTTCCAGTGCCTCACCACCCTCACTGGAAAGAACTTCTACCTAAAATCCAGTTTAAATCTACCCTCTTCCAGTTTAAACCCATTGCCCCATGTCATTGCAAGACCTTTTAAATAATCAAAATCTTCAACTGCAATATCTCCTAGTATCTGTCTCTCACTGACCCCAGAGCAGAAGACGTTTATATGGGGAGATTTGTACAACTTAGGAATATTTGCTGAAAATATGATGTCAGAAAATTTTCTACAACTCCATTTTCCTACTTTCAGGAAATAATTCTGAGTTTGAAAGGAGAGGGTCCCAGAGAAGATTGTTAGAGTAGTAAAGTGCATAGGAATCAGTAATAAACTTGCTATACTGTCTGGAAAGTGCAAAGATCCAGCTTAATCTTATTCAGGGCACATGCTTAGAATCTGGAGCTGAATTCCTTCTCTTAGGTATATTCATAGTTGTAAAAGCAAATAGTAGAGCGATCGAGATCTAGAGTGTTGGACTGATTAGTTTGTTGGTAGTCAGCTGTTGTGACTAGAGTGGAACCTCTGTTTTCATTTGAGGGATTGAAAAAAAGACGAATGCAAGGAAGAACAACTTTTGTAGGGTTGGTTTGGTTTGTTGGTTTTCTTTAAGGAAAGAATGTGAATATTAACAACTGATGCTACTGGAATAGCATATTTCTTAGAAACTCCCCTTAGAGCTGATGTATTGTAGTAACAGGGTGAATTTGCTTGCTTGGTATGTAAAATTTTATAACTATAAATCATCATCTTATTTCAAAAGCCACAGTGCTGAGGAAACTATTCTGGGATTTTCTAATATAGTCTGATGTGAATTGTTTGAATAAGAAGAGATATCAGAGAATAAATCAGATAATGAGCTGCTTTATATAGGAGGCATAATGCCTATTTATGATGTATACATCATAAATAGGTCCTAAGAGAGATGAATTGTCAGTTTAATCTTCTTTGGATTGTGTTTGGAATCTACTTTTATGAGGCATTCCTGACTCTTCTGGAGATTACTGTTTAGACACTTACACAGACTTTATTTATGTTTGACTTACAGCTCTGTGAGATTCTTTGCAGGCAAATCTTCTCTTCAGTTGTTTTTATTTGGTTCACTGACCTTGAAGTAAAATTTGTGGTGATTATAGGTGTTGCTAAAAGTTTTCTTCTGATCTAGTTGCTCTTGTCAGAACTTAGGAAGCACAGTTGTCTCAGTGGTGCATCTTAGCAGAAGAAGCAGTAATACAGGTCATGTCTTTTGTCCTTGGCATCTTGGACACAACCTTGCAGAGGTTTCTAGTTGACCTGAGAGGGATGAAGATTTCTCCCTTACTCTGTGCGGAAGTGAAGAGTATGGAGTTTGGAGCCGTTGCAATAACTACTACTTTTCCCCGCTTTATATGTAAGTTCTTGTGATAAGTTTCCTGTGGAAAAGATGACTGCTGGATGAATCAAATCAGATTAACTAAACATTAGATTTTTCTCTCTGTTTGTAACAGTGCTTCAACTTTGACTGGGTGCCTATGAAACAGCTGGGTTTTGAGAAAAACACAGGACATTTATTTCTGTGTCTTTCCTGATCTGACATCATGTTTTATTAGGGAATCATTTCAGTTGTCTTTACCAGCAGCTGATTTTCCTCCCGGCCTTGCAACACTTTCAGCAACCTCAATCAAAGAGCCCTGATGGAGAACCATGTCTGGAAAGATGACGTGCAGGCTGGAGTGTGGCAGAGCAGGATTGCTGCTCTCGGTAGAGAAAGCAAACATCTGTGAGGTGTTAAAAACTTTTCGCAGGGATAGGAAGATAATTCTTGAGATAATTCTGTGTTGAGCTCTGCTCTAACTTCTATATCCTGCCAGGCTTCCTAAGCCCTAGGTCATAAGGTTAGAGAAAACTGTGGGCTGATTGTGTCATCCTTCACCTGTAGATACGGAACTTCCCAATTGCAGACCCAGATAGCTATCGTCACCCTCCTATTAAGGATGGCTGTTTCTGAAACATTAACATTCGTGTCAGGTCTAGATATGGATCAGCATAGGCTAAAATCATTGTCAGCAACAGATGTGAGATACCTAATCAGTTATTTCCTAAGCAAAATGAGTCTGATTGCATGAATAGTTGTAAATATTTCATTCAGCAGTTCATCTACTGCAGCAATGGTAAACAAGTGTCTGAGGCTGAGGAGAAGCCTTTTTTGGTGCTGTATTTGATTTCTTATTCATTTAAATGTTAGAAGAGAGCAGGTACCTTGAATTACTTTTTGTGACAGCACTGGTCATAACCAAGGGCTTGCTTTGAAGAGAGCCAAACGTGCTTAACTCTAATAAGCGCAGCCAGCTTCATCCTGGTTTATAATGTGCAGCATTTGTCCACAGGACAGTGCAGATTTTGCCACTGGGGCATGATGATGGCACAGGAATTAATTTTGACTTCAGTAGGAGGAGGATGGCCCGAGCACCAAAACGTTCATCCTCTGCCTCAATTTTGCACCTGCCCACCTGAAGCCAAGTTGTGGTGGTGAGCAGAGTACTTGGCTGAGCAAGGATGGGGTGCTCTGTGCCCCCATCGGGCAATTGCTCCATGAGAGCTTTGCTAACTCTTTGATCTATTGTCTATATGTAAGCAATAATTAAGAACAGGGCTTTAATTTCCTGTTTGTTGTGCACTTCTCACTTGTTGAAAACAAAACAAAATTAAATTGGAAGACACTTTAATGTTAAACCAAGATGGGTGTGATGCTAGTTTTAGTAAAGCAGATAGGCATTTTACTATGGATCTTTTGCAGAAGGGCTGATGAGAAGCTAAAAAAGGAAGGAGGAAGTTCGCTTTCCTCTGTGTCTAATGGAATGTGTATGCTGCTTGAGTTTTAACCAAACTGTTTTGCTTCTGATTTTTAGAAGACTTGCACTAAAGCAGTGCATGAAGTAAGGTGGTTGGGCTTGTAGCTGATATCTGCCTCTCTAACACTACGTGAAATCTGGAGGAAACTGAGGCTGCCAGCTAAAGTTCATGAGCATTTTTAACTTCTGCTGCTGGATTCATGCTACTGCATAGATGTTCATCAGGGATCTTGCTGGCCTTGGTGGTATGATGTAGTCACATTATCACAGAAACAAGCTCGCTTGGTACCCATGTGGTTTTATGCATGAACATTACTGTATGATTCTTTCCATCCCATGGTTTTAATGTGTGTGTTCTCAGCCAGCCTGGTTTTGTTGTATTAAATACAATGTGGACGTTGTTAGTACGTGGGATGTACAGTTTAAGGTGCTTTGGTCAGGAAAGCCATGGATAATAAATTCATGTTTATTCTAATTCTGGAAAGCACAAATAAATCCTACTGTTTTCACCCAAGAATTATGCAGATGGTTGAAAAAAGAACCATGTGCCTGTAGACCTGGCTAAGTGAAGAACCAGCTCTGTAATGCTTTTTTTCATGCTGTCCTCTGTGAGCTGTGGTCTCACACTGCTGCCTTTTGAGCTGGCTTGGTCTCTGACTTTTAAACTGGAGAGCACAGTTTGTCTGTAGGGTACAGATCTGCTGTGCTTCGCAGCCATATCTGTATGGCCAGGACTCTTAGCAGGGTGGCAGTACCTTTTACTGCTGCCATTGCCTTACTCAGCAGAGGAGAGCTAACTTACTGATTGTAATTGAATCTGAATTTTGACTCATACTAGGAAGATTCTTTGTTGCAGACACTGCAGATGTGAAATAAAGTGTATTTTAAGATGTTCTGCATACTTCCACAGTTGTTACCTATAGACAACATGTAGATGTCAAAAAAAACCCTTATGTCCTTAATTTCAGGGGTGCCCATTCTCATGGGACACAACCTGTGTCCTCCCTCTGCTGTCAGTATGAATTCCCCACGGGTAGTGCTGCAGCAGGTGACAAGGGCCCATGTGCTCTGCAGCGCTGGCAGGGCAGCTAAAGAGACCAGAGTGTCTGTGGAGGGCAGTCAAAGTTGCTGTTCAATCAGTTGCCCTTTCCCCCGAGTCTAGTGTTTACTTGAACCTTTTTTGCATAAACATGGTCTGGGAGGGACACATCTTTTCCAGTCTTAAATAGTTAAAAGCCCTCCAAGAGAATCCCACGAGCTAAGTGGGCATTTGGTCACGCTGAGTCATATTTTGTTATTGGGGATGATTATCCAGCCAGGCATGCACACAGCCTGCAAGGGGGGAAGCAGGATGTGTGTAAGTCTCTTATCTACGACAGAATGAGGCCTTGGGTCTTTGTGCGTAATATGTGTGACAATAATGACCTAGTATGAAAGTGTTCGGTGACTGACACATTTGCGGTCTAAAAGAGATAACAAAGTAATAAGGGAGAGAGAGATCTGTGGATGTTTATCTTCTCTTTTCTTCTTTCTGAAGTAAAGTTTTGCTTTCTCATTATATTTTCTAGTGCTTATCAGCTCTGCTGTGCAGAATGATGAATATGATTGCAGTTAATTGTTTAAATATTCTTTTATTCCTGAAGCTTTCAAAACAAGTAACCATCTTTGGAGGAGCTAGATGAGAAGTGACGTGGACAAGATAGCAAAAGGGAATATTGGGTGTGAAGTTGAAAGTGCCTCGGGGAAGAGAAAGAATAGATGTGTTTTAAAGAGGGAAAGAAAACTGATTATGTTATTGACGATACCAGAAACATAATTGGCAGCAGTTCTTCTTCCAAAAAATTTGTAAGCTTCAGTAGTTCAAATCCATGCTTGGTGTAACAGCAATGGAATTACACTTATCATAGAATCATAGAATGGTAAGGTTGGAAGGGACCTCAAGGATCAGCTAGTTCCAACCCCCTGCCACAGGCAGGGACACCTCCCACTAGTACAGGGCACTCAAGGCCTCATCCAATCTGGCCTTGAACACATCCAGGGAGGGAGCAGCCACAACCTCCCTGGGCAACCTGTTCCAGTGCCTCACCACCCTCACTGGAAAGAACTTCCTCCTAACATCTAGTCTAAATCTCCCCTCTGCCAGTTTAAGCCCATTGCCCCTTGTCCTGTCATTGCAGGACCTTGTAAATAATCCTTCCCCAGCCTTCCTGTAGGCCCCCTTCAGATACTGGAAGGCTACTATCAGGTCCCCTCGAAGCCTTCTCTTCTCCAGGCTGAAGAGCCCCAACTCCCTCAGCCTGTCCTCATAGGAGAGCTGCTCCAGCCCTCTGATCATCTTTGTGGCCCTCCTCTGGACCCGCTCCAACACTTCCATGTCCTTCCTGTGCTGAGGGTTCCAGAACTGCACACAGTACTCCAGGTGGGGTCTGACGAGAGCAGAGTAAAGGGGCAGAATCACCTCCCTTGCCCTGCTGGCCACGCTTCTCTTGATGCAGCCTAGGACTCGGTTGGCTGTCTGGGCTGCATGTGCACACTGCAGGCTCATGTTGAGCTTTTCATCAACCCAGACTCCAAGGTCCTTTTCCTCAGGGCTGCTCTCCAGCCATTCACCACCCAGCCTGTATTTGTGCTTGGGATTGTGCCTACCCAGGTGCAGGACCTTACACTTGGCCTTATTGAATTTCATGAGGTTGGCCTGGGCCCACCTCTCCAGCCTGTCCAGGTCCCTCTGGATGGCATCCCTGCCCTCTAGCAAGTCGACTGTGCCACACAGCTTGGTGTCATCTGCAAACTTGCTGAGGGTGCACTCCATTCCTCTGTCCATGTCACTGACAAAGATGTTAAACAGCACTGGTCCCAGCACTGACCCCTGAGGGACACCACTTGTCACTGGTCTCCAGGTGGACATTGTGCCGTTGATCACCACTCTCTGGGTTCGACCATCCAGCCAATTCCTTATCCAGCGAGTGGTCCATCCATCAAGTCCATGTTTTTCCAGTTTGGTGACCAGGATGTCATGTGGGACAGAGTCAAATGCTTTACTCAGGTCCAGGTAGATGACATCAGCTGCCCTTCCCTTGTCCACTGTCGCTGTGACTTCATCATAAAAAGACACTAAATTTGTCAGGCAAGATCTGCCCTTGGTGAAGCCATGCTGGTTCCCACCAATCACCTCTGCTTTGTTTTCCATTTACCTTAGCAGGACTTTCAGCAGGATCTGCTCCATGATCTTGCCAGGCACAGAGGTGAGGCTGGCTGGTCTGTAGTTTCCAGGGTCATTCTTTTTACCCTTCTTGAAGATGGGTGTTATGTTTGCCCTCCTTCAGTCAGCAGGAACTTCACCAGTCTGCCATGACTTTTCAAATATGATGGACAGTGGTTTGGCAACTTCATCTGCCAGTTCCTTCAGGACCCGTGGGTGGATCTCATCAGGCCCCATGGACTTGTGCACATTTAGGTTCCTTGGGAGCTCAATCAACATCTTTTCTGGTGCATAAGTCTTCTAGTGTTACTTAATGCAAATATGACAAATAAGCACGACTTTGTCCAAAATGCATTTGCTTACTATATTTGTCTTCAGTCTTCTTCATAGTAAACAAGAAGAGGCATCTGTGGAGGAGGTCTGGTAGCCACAGAAAGTATTTTGCCACATAGTGTCTAAGTGGTGCTATTAAGAGCTATTCTCAACTCAAAGAGCTGTTCATTAAGGCAGCTGCAACAAAGATGTATTTGGTGTCTGGGACCCTTTGCAACCGTGTTACGTATTCGTAATGCAAAACAGTGGACAGAAAAGTGCCACCTCAAGGCAACTGTGAGTGATTTTTGGAAATTCTGAGTAATGAGAAGAGTTTTCTCACAATAAGGCTCAAAGTCTAGCCCTTAATCATACACTTGAAACAAGTGGGCTCAAAACTTATGAAAGGTGTTTACTTACTCAGCTTTGAGGCACAGGCCAAGAAATAACTTGATCGGATTAGCCAGGTTTGAATAGGAACGGCAGCAAATAGACTCAAGTGAGTGTGAATGATGCTGCTGTTCTCTCTATTAGAAAAATATCTGCCAGCTGCTGCTGCAGAGCATAATCCTGCAAGGTGCTGACGCCTCTGCTTCCCATTGCCCAAGGGAGCTGGACCAGGGCACTTAAGGTATGCAGCTCCCATTACTCACCTTAGTCAAACAATGAGTTTTCTCTGAGATCCTTCTCTTCCCTGTTATATAAAGGCTGATTCTTTTCTACCTCCTTTTTGAAAGGCTCTTGACGCTTACAGGGACCGGGTATGTTGCTGGTTATTCTCAGCTGCAAGATTACAGAGATGGCAGTGGTAAGGTCAGTGGGGCATGAACACGGCTCAGCTGGAGAGCAGATGTGAGCAGATCATTTAAGGAAAGCAGACGAAATTCTCGGAGCCAAATGAGGATAAGACAAATTTTGAAATGTAAGCGCTTTATTTAAATTCCTTTTGACTTATGTGCACGTTATACCTGGGATGCTCCAGAATTAAGCACACCAAGAGGGTAAAGAAGTTTCTCATGCTTGAACTTGGATACGTGAAGCCAAAGATGTAAAATGAGGTCAGCTGCAGTGAATCCCTTGATATTCGTTTAATGGATAAGTAGATAAAACTCTAAGTGAGCTTGCGTGGAAGACTTTGAATTTTAACTACTAAAACTCTCTATGATTTTCTCACAGGTATTTTATGTAGCCTGGACATTAAGAAACATTTCTTAACCAAGAGGGTGGGCAAATACTGGAATGGGCGATCAGTGCCCCAGGCCTGACAGTGTTTAAGAGGCATTTGGGCAATGTTCTTAATAATGTGTTTTAACTTTTGGACAGTCTTGCCTGAACTGCTCAGGCAGTGGACCAGATGATGATTGCAGGTCCCTTCCAGCTGAACCTATTCTATTCTGTTCTGTTTGGCAGTTCAACTGTTCAAACAGCTGGTGCTGTTCCACTGCAGGTCTCCTCTAGCTGTTTTCTCGTTTCTTTTGCTTCTGAACTAGAGGTAGGAGGTTTTCTGGCTCTGGGAAATTAATCTTTTTGGTAGTCTTTGAGTTTGAGAGTTGGGCTAAAGTCAAGAAGCTAAACTCTGGATCCCAGGAGCTGAATTCTCCTTTGGTAGAGGGAGGCTTTCAATCTGGTTCAGACCTATCTATAATCCTTTTGTCATATTATTTCCTTTTTTGAATAGCTTCCTTATGTATTGAGTTCCAGAAATTCCAGGCTGGTGATACACATGGGAAACAGATTGCAACAGAGAACAGATTAAATTACTCAGGTCTAGGATTACTGAGGCTGATTTTTTTTTTTTTTTCTTCATGTGTTTGAAAAGGGAGAAAAATCTTCCTTTTATTTATAGCTAGAAATTTGAGATCAAATCATTCGGAACTTCCTTTTTATTGGTCAGCCAATGATCACCTGATGGAAAAAGTTACAAACTGGCTTCTTTTTCCCTCCTGCATTTGAAAATCAGTTCTTACCAGTGCTGTGTATTTAAGGGAGTTATAAGACTATAGCCTTAGATGCTTCAGGAAGCTTATTTTAGGAGGGAAGATTGACTGAATGCCAATAGACAGAGCTAATCATCAGGACATCTGGATTCACTTCTTAAGTCTGCTGTGTGACCTTGGGTCAGTGATTTAGGTTGAGCTTTTCCAAAATGTGCATTATCTGTAGGCACTTATCCTGGGTTTCAACAGTACTGAAAACAAGGCTGAAACTCCATTTACTGTTTCAAAATCAGCTTCCCAAAACTGGGACACTCATAAAACCAGACAGAAGTAGAATATATGCCCCTATTTTCTCACTTGTACAAGAAGAATGGAACTGTGTTTATGGAGTGTGTCAAGGCTTCTTGATATAAAGGCATAAGAGGAGAGAAAGGATGGCAGCAATCTGCTTGCAATGCATCAGAGAAGTAGACATTGTTCAGCAGAAATCAGACATTGTTCAACAGAAATCAAAGGGTGCTGAACAAGAACCAGACTTCCAAAACCTCCCACTTTACCAGCCGGTGTTCCCCAGACCATGTAGAGGACCAAGCAGATCTAAGGAAGCCCTGAAATGAGAGAGCCAAGCATAGCCAGCTATCTGCAGACTTTACAACACCCAGCCCAGCCAGCTGCCTTCCCGCATGTTGCCCAGCAGCAACAGAGGAGTAGCTAAGTTGCCCTTTCTTGGAAGGAGGATTCAAGGGCATTGAGTGTGCACAGGGCAGTGCAGGTGTAGCAAGGTGTGTGCTTCCAGAAGGCTCTGATTTGTGTCACATATGGTCAGCTTTTGCATGTCAGACAGGGGCAGAAGTACTGTGTGGATGTAGATTGACTATGCTAAATATCTGGTCACATACTGGAAGAGTCCTGATAGTATCAGTCTCCTTTTGTTAAATGGTCTAGGGAGTTGGCAGATGACTCTTGCTTTTGTACTTTCACAGGTGCTTCTTGACACCAAGATCAATTGTGGTTGCTATCAGGCTTTGAAGTGAGCTGATACACATTTATAGGGCAATGGCCTGGGGACTACTGTAAACAGAGGATGTTTAAGCTTTAGTGAGAGTCCTCGAGTCCACAAATAGCTCCCACAGGTCCTGCAACCTGTGAGCAGATGGACTTTGAAGCCAAGTCATACACAACATTTTTCTCCTCACCAAAGCAAAGCACCTTGGAAGTGTGGTCTTGGAACCACTTAGGACCCACTCTTGACTCAGCTGAAACATCCCTTGAGCTTTACATTTAATTTTACATTATTAATTCAACCTACAGCACGAGCAAACTCAAAGCACAAGTGCTCATCTCTGCGTCTGTACTGTCCTCAAGCATCTGAAATGCATTTTATATACAGGACTGAGAAAGGCAAAGAAGAAATAAAAAAAATATGTTGTTTGAAGAGAAAATGAGAACTACTAAGGACACAAATGCTACTGTTGCTTCTTTCAATGAAATGGTAGTTGCTGGGGGTGTTCTCTTGCTGAGAAAAGTAGAGGAGGATGTATTTAGTTTAATTAAACGGCTGATTTTCTTTGTTGTCTGATGATTACATTTATTCTGTGCACAGGGAGAGCATAAGGCATAAAAGTAGGTAGTTTAATGATACTTTATGAGGCTTTCTTTAATGAGACTTCATGTAGCTGTCTGCTTGGGCTGAGTTTCATTCACAGTAAATAGAAGAGGAATTACAAGAGGGGTTTCAGGGTAACGTATCCGAAAAGAAAGCTTTGGAGTGTTTGTCCTAGTATCTGCACGGTTGCCAAAACAAAATCTGAAACTGACAGAGGACCCAATGGCCTAACTTATGGCTCGCATCAGCTGTATTTATGGCATTGTCCTTGTGGTGGGAGTAATTCACAGCACCTCCCAGGGAGAAGCTCCAGCTGGTCATCCCTGAAAACAAGGTGCTCCAGCACCTGCTTCAAAGGCAGTACTGCAGCAGGTGCAGAAGCCTGCGCTGTCAGGTTAGCAGTGTTGGTTTCTTTCAGAGCTGTTCCAAGCTGGTTTGCTCTGCAAGTGTTGAAATTGTTCTGGAAAAACTCTGAAATTAGTCAGATGCTGTCCATCTTGTTTAAGCTACAGAAGCAATAGTTTGAGGTGGTTTGGTTTTTTAGCTTATTGAGCCCCTCTTTTTATTACTGAAATGTATTGGGTTAAGCTTCCCACACACACTCCCCACCCTTTGTGATTTGCCAGAGAAGTGACTGTGATAGAAAGTGGCCTGAGGTGTGAGAGGAACTCTGCTCACCTTTGCTTCCCGTGCCCCCAGCAGGAATGGTTACTTAACTTCCCACATCAGGAGGTGAACGGTGCAGGAGTCATCCTGAACGTCACTATTGCTTTCCTTGGTAGAAATTGCTCTTGGTGGGGATTTTTTTGCCAGTTGGTCTGAAGTGAAATGTGCGTTTATATCTGTCTGTCTGTGCGCTCACCCCCACACACGTGCATTGGCATCATCAGATCAGCCATAAACCAAAGCAGATTTTTAGAAGCATTTGTGTTTGCAGGAAATTTTGGAGAACATTGTGTTCAAAAGACTTCTGACTGTTAGATTTCAATACTGCTGCTTCTTTTTAGCTCTGTGTGCCTTTCCTAGAAATAGTCCTATGAAAACACTAATCTTGATTTCTGCTGAAGGATTAACTGTGGACAACTGCCTTTCCTCCCATCCTACATGAGGGAGAGCTGTGTTATTAGCTGAGGGTTATTTGGCTCTGTGTCTGACAAAGTCAGAACTGTTTATAGATTAGGCATCACCATTTCATTCTACAACGCACGTTTGCTTTTCCTGTAGTAACTGAATTGCTACGAATAAACACAGGTATTCATCCAGGACTGCTGAAGTATTATTTTTACGTGCATTTTTTATCCTACCCTGCTTGTAGATTCTAGAAGCATAATGTGATCTAGAAGCATAGTTCTGTATCAGAATCAGCAGTTCTGCTTTTTGCCCTGTCTTCAGAATTTTAAGGATCTATTAGACAAATTGATAGAATTAATTAAATGCATGTCTGTCTTGTTACAGAAACCCTGGAGACATTTTAAATAACGCTCTACAATCTTGAATCGTTACCCTGCAAGGTTTAGTAATTTACTGGAACAGAACAAACTTGGCCAGCTATTTTCACCAGGATCTGACAAAAATCCTAGAGAACAAAATGTTCCAGTAATCATCTTTTTCTTTTCAACTGTCTGTTAGTTTTTAATCCTTCCCCCCCACCCCCTTCTTTTGTCAGAAAACAGCATATCCTCCAAAACCCAACACACCACCATTGTTCCTGCTCTGTATCTTTCATTTAATTTCTGTGCTGAATCACAGTGTTCTGATACAGTCTTTTTTATGGTGTAATTGTTTTGTATAATCCATTTTCTTCAGGCACCTCTTAGCTTCTGTCTGAAGCTGTTACTGCTATAATGAATGCAGTCATAAATCTGTCACAGGTAGCAAGCTAAATTTAGAGCTCAATAAACCAGAGGAGAGTATGCTGTAGATAAGTGAATGCTTTGAGATGCAGTTGTTACAGTAGTGGCACAAAAAAGTCCCCTTCTGACAGATTAAGGGAAGAGGACATAGACTATTTGGTTCCCTCACTGATTCACCATGATCACCCACAGTCCAGTAAACAAAGATGGTGTGTGAAAATACAGGTACAGTTGCAGCATGTCACCCTGCCTTGGCTACCCCAAAGAGTGAAGGTGTTAGCTGCCACAGAGGAGTGTGCTGGACTGGCCTGTTTCCCTCAGCCAGCCCACAGTGGAGGTGCAGGGCAGTGTTTCTGTCTCAGATAGAACTGCACAATTCCACCACTGAGATCCCAGAGGCAAAGGGTCTGAAGCTGTCATTAGGAGCTGTCAGGCAGGACACGACCCCAATGCTCCTGCACCTGGACGAAGGCAGTGCGGGAGCTGACTGTATTGAAAGGGAGGACATGGTTTAGTGGTGGACTTGGCTGTCTTAAGTTAATGGTTGAACTCAGTGGTCTTAAAAGTCTTTTACAACCTGAGCAATTGTAAAATCCTGTGGTTCTATGAAGATACCCATCTGACTTTCACCAGCATGATCCCTAAGGCAGTGTGTCCCCAGTCAGAATTTGGTAGTTGTGCCGCCTCAGATCTGGGCAAGCTGAGTTCCCACAGTTAAATGATTGTCAATACTGATATAGTAGTAACATTTCTTTCTCTTTTGAGAAAAATAAAGTGAAAAACTAGTGGAAAGATGAAGATCGAATGATACAAGAAATAACAAGATGAAGGGAAACTATGTTTAAGACAGATCCAATTCTCTGAATTCCAAACCAATAGGTAGGATGGGTAAGTGAAAGGAACAGGAACAAGTGAAGAACCACAGAAGGGAAGGCATGGCAGGAAAAGGAGCGGGTGAAATGCAAGCAGAGAAAAATTACGCAAACACGTCAAATAATAGAGATGTAACTCCTCTACCACACCTGTTTTAGTCTGTGTTTCCCCCTTGTGCCTTCAGAGTGAGCAGAGAAGTGGCAGCGGCGAGGCAATGCTGGATGGGCTGCTCCAGCAGAGAGTAAGCCTCAGCTGCACGGAGCAGCTACTGCTGCCGTTGCCTGCTTTGCTGTAGTGCTGAAACAGCCTGTCTAGAAGCGTTTGTTCCAAGAGTGAGTTTGTCGTCATGTCTGCTCAGCGTAAGAGGAGAAGCCTTGCAGCAGAGGGTTTGAAGAGCTGCTGCCGTGGCTTTCCTTTGTGCTCTGTGTGATGGTTGATGTCTGGGGAGCTTGGTGGTGGGCAGCACAGGACAGCTGGCAGGACTTTGGTGCTCTAGCACATGAGTGGGGTGGTTATAATTTCTGAGCTGAACTGAACATTCAGATGGTGAGCACTTTGGAGCTGAACAACCATAAAGATTCAGCGTCTCTCTTTGGTTTTTCAAATGTCATTTACGTTAGCATGGTATGATTGAATCAGTAGCACTTTACTGGAAAGGTTAAATTCTGCCTTTTAAAAATTAAATCAGCTGTTAGCTGTCAGCCACAACCAGGCACTCCTGTTGCCTCAAGAAGGATGAAACATCGGCATATTGACATACAAATCATGCTGCTGGAGAATGTGTTAACTCTCTTATTTATGACTGCATTGTGCCACAGAGTGTTGCGTCTTGTAATTGAGGGCTCTCTGCTGAATTCATAGTGTGTAAAATCTGTGGAAATTATTAGCTCAGCACATTTCCATAATGAAACTATTTCCTACAGTACAGATATGAAGAATCCCTAACTGCCGTACGTTACTCAAACACAAACTATTATGAGAGTGTATACAAGCACAATAAAGTTTTTATGCACAGAGAACATTTTAGAATCATAGAATAGTAAGTTTGGAAGGGATCTCAAGGATCATCTGGTTCCAACCCCCTGCCATAGGCAGGGACACCTCCCACCTTTTGCTTTTCCTGATTCTATCGATAGGTCTCAATCAAATTAGCTGGGTTCAGGAACCCTTTTTAGGTGACTGGTGAAAGCTGCATTTGTTGCCGATCACAAAGAAATGTGCTTCATTGCACTCATGGAGCAACCTTTGCCTTTCCACTAGTGGCATAACCAAGTAACTAAAATGAAATCTGTAATGAGGCATTCACAGAAACTGTTGGATTCAGAAGATAATTCTTACTGTTGTGATGTTCCATTAAGAGTTCTTCTAAGGTAACGTTAATATTTTGATTACTTGCCGATAAATAAATGTTTTCTGTAGTCAAAAGCCTGCAGTTTTAGATAGCTCCAGAAGTCAGACAGGTCTGCAAAACAAAGAATCTTTAAAATTCCCATTCTGTCTTCAGTAAAAAATGTGCCAGAGTATTGCAGATAGCATGGAACAGTACTTGAACTATTACCTGGGTGACAGAGAAGTCCATTCATCTTGTTAAAGCTGTCCTACTACATTACCCTTTCTGTAACCCTGGAAACAACTTCAAATACTGTGATATTTGAAAAGTCTGAAATATAACTGGCCCTTAAAAGGCTATGAGTGTCTTTTGAGACTCCCTGTACAAGAGGGAAAAAAAAAATTCCCTCTATGGAGGGCATTAAGTGATGATGGATGTGCATTTCTTTGTGAAAAAGGCAATCCTCGCCACTTGTAGGTGAGCTGCAAGATGGCATGAGCAGCACTGACAAGTGTCCTCTCTCTTTACCTGCCCATGGAGTTCAGAAATCCTTTTCTCCAAGTGCTACAGGAGGGGATTTTTGGGAGGCAATCAATCAAATTCATTAATTAAATACTTTTTAAGTTTATCCCTCTAGTTAACACAGTTAAGGTCAAAGAGATTCTATCTGAAGTTATTTAAAATACTCTTAACATGCAGACATAGAGGTATCAGTAGTGCTAAGTGCCTTCATCTTGCTGAGGACTGTATACAACCCTTATGAAACTATTCTTAAGTATTCTGGTTACTATTTTTACCTCCAGCTCATAACAAGACAAAAAGCACTTAGCTAAATGTAGTCCTGAAGTGCTTAATCCGGTTAAGAATAGTTTGTCCTTAGGTGTCTCCTGCTAAGACTTCTGTAGCTCACTATCCTGCTGTATCATGGAAAAGGCTTCTCTGTGTATTTGTGCCTGTGAATTCTTTTCTGGCTGTGTATTCTGTTAGAACCTCGAAGCCTGGTATTGATTGAGCACATTTCTCACAGTCATTGGGGATGTCCCACTGGTACTGGTGTGGGAAGCCTCATTCCTCTGTCCCTTGCAGCCACAGAGCAGACTGGCTGAGCATTAACTGGACTGTGACTCAGTGACCAAATGGCTTTCCTCAACTTACTGCTATTCAGGCTGGCTGGAAGGGCAACCATGTGTGCAAGGCAGAAAACTTGTCAAGCTCCCTGGGAGTTTCCAGTTGCTGGGACAGCCCATGGACAAGCAAGAGAGTGTGAAGGTTTCTGTGTAAAGCTTTGCACTCAAAGCTTGAGAAGCATTCTTTTGCTTAGATGAATTTTTGTATGCTTAAACCCATGTAGGAAAAAAAAAAGTTTCCTGAGGAATTGTGAGTGGAGTTTTTATAATGTAATACATGGTTTTAAAAAGAATTTTCTTCATACCTACATGTCTCTGAAATTACTTAGGAAAGCTTCTGTATGGGTCATACTTCTAGAGGAGAAATAACCGTAGGAGTGGGATAAACCAGCACTGACTGATGAGCAGCAGTGACTAAGATGAGCACCTTGGGTTCGTGGTAGCTCAAAAGGGTAAAATATGATCACACACTGCTTTTGAACTAGGGTAAAAGCTTGTAACTTGACCAGCATATAACAGCTGTGAGAACATAAGCAGAGCAGATCTGTTGTGCTGAAACTTGCTGTGCAGATACTGTGTTCAGTAGCAACTTCACTGAGAATATCCAGAGCTGCATGAAATTTTGCCCTGGAAGTTCATACTCCGAACCAAAAAGGATCACTTCACCCTAGCTGTGTTTGCTACTGATTCACTCGGCACTGAAACACTTGAGGCATTTTATATGTTCCATTCTGCTAACTTCCATCTTACTGTTTACAATAACTGTATCACTATCTGAGCCAATTTTTTTTTTCCAAGAAGCAGACTGACATCATTTCATGGAGCTGCAACAAGCAGGACTCTGGGCTGTTGTCTCACCTTACTCATGTAGACTTCCCCTACAAAGCTCTCTCACTGTGTCAACCCTTTCCAGCGTGCGTGTCTGATGTGTGTCTTGCAGTGATTCTTCACCCCCCCTTCTTGTGTTTCCTTCCCTTTGAGCTGTTTTCATTAGCTGGAGAAACGAACAAGCTCTCACCAGTCCTTTCAATGGTCCAAAATGTGGGTGTGTGTTTGCTCATTCATCCTGGTTACAAATACGTGATCGCTGGTAGTCGCTGTGAGTTGCCTTCAGTGCCTTGAGCTGGTGTTGGAACTAATGGCAGCAGAGGAAACAAGCATGAACCTAGGCTCAAAGCAGGGAGGTCACTTCAGGGGCTTTAAAAGCTTTTGGATTTGGAAGCCCAGCACTTGGCTGCTGTTGAAGGTATCACTGATAATTGTGGGCAGTCTGGTTGCATTTGTGTCCTTGAGAACATGGCTCATCTGAAGCCAAAAGAGTTTTAACAGTGATGGTTTCAGAGAGATGAGCACTGTGGTATGAATATAGTCAGGAGTTCAGGGTATTCATTAGTAACCATTCAATTCTGAAACAAAAGGAGATTTGTGGGTCCAACCTGTATCAAATCTAAATGGCAAGCCTTAAATCCATCAACTGGTGGATGGTTGTGGCTTGTGCTGACATTAGGTGAGCATGTTCATCTCAAAGAAGGATTTGGGTTGCAAGGTTGGATTAAGTGTGGATTGTGATTGCTGGCTTTCATAGCAGGCATGCCAGGTAAACTGTCATACTTTGGAAGGACTGATCAATCTTCAGTGCCCTGAGCTAGTAGGGCTTTTCCTCCACCATGCTGGGAAACATGGCTTTTTGGATGTGAGAAGACAAGCTGCCCTTCCCAAGCTGTTTCTGTAGCAGTGGGTGGTGCACACGGAGCCAGGAGCCCCACAACATGGCCCAGCACCTGATCCTGGAGGCTTTGCAGAGGTTTCACCAATTATACTTGAACATGTTTGTAAGTTACAGCAGTAGACTTTTTCTTCTTGAAGTGATTGCTGCTTTTTGGGGCTAAGTCTTGTCTGCAACCGTGTTTTAACTGGATTTACTTTTCCTTCCAGGATTAATTTTTCTTCATCTCTATTTACATGGTGATAAAAAGTGCTAATCCTACTCCATCAGTCTGGACTGATGAATCTGAGGAATAGACCAGGTAATTTCTAATTTGCTTTGTAGTTTATGGTGACTCAGGCAATGAGAACCACGCCCTCCCTGTGGAATGCATTCATATTTTGGGGCAAAAGTAATCATACTGTTTCTTCTGCCCATCTGCGGGGAGGAAGATCCTTGCCTTGGAAAGGAAGGATCCATTTTTATAGCTTTTACTGTGAGCAGCATCTTTGACTTCCTGTCAGTTGTGGGTGGATCTATTTCATATTACTTCTATAGCCATCAAGCTGTTTGAGCTTGGAGTATTCTCAAAGCAGGAAAAAACATTTGGATGTACCCACTGAAAAATACCACTTAGGTGCTGGGCAGGATGGGAGGGTTTTGCCAGTGAAAGTGCTCACTAGAGATGGGAGCAGATGGGTGCTGATACCAGAGATGAGTGTGATTTCCTCTTTGGAGGTGTCTGAGGAGAGTGAAACCCAGCAGAGCTGACCCAAGTGACATGATGTGACCTACATCTGCCTGACTCCCCAGGGTTCCCCAGTGACTGTTCTGGTGCAGGAACATACAGAACCCAGGGAACTCGGGTCAGATCCTCTCTCTTTTTCCTGGTTAGTGTCGGGTAATGAAGTTATAACTTGAAGTCTTGGGATGCTACTCTGATGCTGTGATGGAAGCACATCAGCACAAGCAGCAGTCACTGGCTGCAGGATGCTTTAGATGAACCTGTGTATCCTACCATCTCTTACATGTACTTATAGTACCCTGCTGTTGCCTAATACTAGTCCTTTGGGAGAAAGTTTCCTCCTCCCTCCTATGCCCTTCTACAGGGAAAGTGTTGCAGTGCTTGAAATCAACCAGTGGCCTCTTTGGATTCCCAAAGCAGGACCATGAAAGTGCTCCCTGGTACAGACATTGAAGTTGAATTGGCTCTCAGAGGAGACGCTGATGCCTTGGCAGTGTTCCCCATCCTGTGGCAGAGAGGAGAGCAAAGGCAGGTAGAGGTGCTGCTGGTCCTTAGCTCTTTCCCTCTAAAGTCATGTTTATGTAACTGTATGTTTGGGCATATAGCAATAGTTTCACTTCTCAAGTCTCAGCAGCTGGCAGAACAAGCAAGAAACCACATAATAAATGTAGAGTTTGGGAAAGGGAAGATGGAAATATTCGGGAGGTCTTAAAGTACAAACCAGTAGGCTCCACATTCTGACATACTCAACAAGATCAGGGAATATGTCTCAATAAGTACTTCTGTCTTTTCTTCCCAGAACCCTGTGTTGTGTAAACGAACTGATGGATGAAGATGAGAAGGACAGGGCAAAGAGGTATGAAGGGTTGCACAGAGCACTGAGAGTGGAAGCTCTCTCAAAGGAGGATTGTAAATGCTGTGTTGTCTGATGCTTGGAAAAGGCCACTGATGTCAGAGGCAAAACCCCTGTGCAGTGTTCAGGCTGTGTACAGCAGACCACAATAGCATGATTTAAGTCATCATTTCGAAACTTCTCATAGTCTATTAGACCACCTCTGCAATGGGTTAATCAGCTGAGTGGTCCTTAAATTATGTTGTTGTGCCCTCAGAATCTCATGTTATCCCATGGCTGTTTATTATCTTGATGCAGGACTCCTGGCCTGTGATTTTATTGGCATCATGCAGTGCTGCCCACCTGGGGTAGAGCTCCCTGTGAAACTTAGAGAGCATTCCTGCTTTAGCACAGGTATGAGTTAGTGTCCCTTCAGAGAAGCACTTGGCTCAGCTCTAATCAGTCATCATACACGAGTGCCAAAGCAGAGATGACTGTGAATGTAAATGCTGGATCTGAGAATCTCCAAATGCCAACCTGAATATGAATAGAAACTCTTTCTGCATACCACGCTTGATCTAGATCGCAGGAAGCATGTATCATCATGAATACCCTTGTAAAGAACATAGTTATTACTGGAAGAGGTTGTGTGAAAATAGGTTATCTCAGATAACACGTTGGAAGAAATGGACTGGATTTGCTTTCTCCTTTTATTGTATGTAATGGAGGGGCAAACTCTAGTAAAACATCCTTAATTTGTACTAATGCAAACCGCAAACTACTCTGCGGTTTCTGCAGCCAGACTCTTAACATCTCCAACTTCATGTACTGTGGCAGCAGATTTCCAAAACCAGATGCAAGGGCACATGCTGGACTTTATTCTTCAGTCGAGTTGTCTCTGCACACCCCTGCCTCTTTACAAACTACTTTTTTTGCAAGTACAAGTCAGGGAATAAGGAATCCTTCGCATTTTGACATTTGTATGTCTGTGTGCTAACTGCAAACCAAAAGCTTATAAAAATGAACTGGGCAAAATGTGAGCACATAAGACGCCAGATCAAGTTCACCTAGAACACTTTCACCTCATTATCAATGTTTTTGAAACCGTGGGAGATGCCTCTGGAATGTGCGTAAGGATTTGGTCTTGCTCAAATGGCTTTAAATCCTGTTTGTTACCTCCAGGCGTTGCTTGCTTGCAGTGAGTTCAGTCCTGCTGCAAGGATCTAGGCCAGCAGCAAGGCATTTAGACCCAAGCCTAACTTTAAAGAAATGAGTAGTTCCAGCAGAGTTTAGATTTTTGTATTTTAAAGTATTTTGCTGGGGCAGCACCATTTGCCTCTCTCTGGATCAAGCTGTAGCTTCATTTTACTTAGCAGTACTTCTATTTCTGTCACTCAGGGCATCACGCAACAAATCTGAGAAGAAGAGGAGAGACCAGTTCAATGTCCTCATTAAAGAGCTTTGCACAATGCTACAGGGCCATGGCCACCCTCTCAAGATGGACAAGTCCACAATACTGCAGAGGACCATCGACTTCTTACAGAAACAGAAAGGTACTGGAAAGCACTGGCCTGGTCCTGTGGAAGACACTGGCTCTGCAGACAGTTTCTGCGCAGAAGATGAAAACTGTTTTTCCCAACCACCTAAAACCTCCAGGAAGGACATGAACCTAAGTGAGGGACAGAATAAGGCACAGCAGTTGGCCTCAGGAAATGGGCAAGGTTTGAATGCAGTGTTGACCAGTTGAACATAGATCTGCTTGAAAAGATAGGGTGCTGTACGCTTTATAATGCAGTGACTCTCTGGCCGTTGCATCCCCTGGCATGCTTTATACCCTCTCAAACAGAGCATGAGGGAGAAGGAGCTGAGGAACAGCATGCACTCCAAAAGCCAGGGGAAATGGACTTCTGTGCCCTGTCCCTAGCTTTCCTGGGGTAGGTGGTTGCCGAGTACAGCCTGTCCTGCTGCCTGGCCATTCCCATGAGTCTTTCTGAAACAGCTCCAGAGTCACAGACACTCTCTCCTCATGGTGATGCTCAGTTACTCTGAAACTACCCCACTGACCTTATTTTTTTGAAGGATTTCTTCAGACCAAAACGTCTTCTCTTCTTTTGCTTGATTTCTAACGTGCTTGTTTTGTGACAGTGTGGAAAATGACTGTTGCCTACAAGAAGTCTTTGTGTGGAGAATGATCTGAGGATGATTCCTCTGAAAGCTTCTTAAAAGAAATCTAGTGTGACTTGAAAATGGAAAAAAAAATCAAACTAGCATGAGTCATGTTGCTTTTTAATGTTTTCTCTTTAAGAAATCACAGCACAGACAGAAGCCTGTGAGATTAGACAAGACTGGAAGCCTTCATTTCTTAGCAACGAGGAGTTCACCCAGTTGATGTTAGAGGTAAGAAGAAATTAAAGCTGCATAGATTAGTGAGAAGTAATCAGTTCAGTGGAGTAGATCAGAGCTGTAGAGTTTCTTTTCACCTGTAAGTTCCAGTGTTAATGTTAATGATTTCTACTCTGCTGGCACATATAATACAAACCTGAGAGAGAACAGTGTTGTGCTAAATGCTTTGCAAACACAGAATTAAAAATATGATTGCTTCCCTTTAAAGATAAACAGCTCTTCATTTGGGAATAGACAGATTTGGCCTGGTGAAAGAGGAAAAGAATTGCCCTTCATAGAAGAGCTGCTAGAGCTAGCAGTTTTAGCAAAAACTTGAAAGCACCTGAAAAAAAAGCAGAGCAGATCTTTGCCTCCCACGTCCCATTAGCCAGGCAGCATTTACTTGGCTGCTTTTGCTGCTGCTGCGGTGCTGTGCTTGTGATGTGATTGCTCTGTCTTCTCCTTGGACTGCTTTTAAGTGCATCCAGGAGAACAGCTCTGATGTCTTCACCTCTAAAATGCATAGCTGATCTGTAAACATTCCAGGAGCCTGCATTTTTCCTTTCTTGAGGATGTGGCTTCGTGTTTCTGCTGCATGCTCCTCTGGCAAGGGCATCTCCTATCCTGCGTGGGCAGCTGCTGCACTTTGCCCCACCAAAATAAGGGAGTATGCTGGGCTGAGCTGGGAGGTGCTGCAGTGTCTTAGTTATTCCTTTTCATCAGGATGTCATGACTCACCTCCCTGGAAAAGTCTGTTCATTCTTTCTGGGAATTTCTCTCACCGAATAAGCTAGTTTGCTCCAGCTGAATCAAAACAAAGTCCCCCCTTAGAAGTGGCAAGGGAGAGAAAACCCTTTAATAACTGTTGGCTTGCTGGACTAAGTCAGATTGCTGAACAGTTTGCTTAAAATCAATGGTTTATTCCAGGGAGGACTTATTTTCAGCAAAGAAAGAGTATGATAATGAGATGTGGATGATGGTGAATGCTGCATCTTTGGCTGTAGCTAAGCTGCAGAGCAACATAACAGTTACCTTTAGAACTGACTTTGTGCATGGTGCTGACAGAGATTAAACCTCCTAGATCTTGGTAGGTGTTAGAAAGTAACAGGAACAGACACTGGGTCAGTGGTACAGGAAGATGCTGTGAAGAGTGGGGAGAACACCCAGAGAGGAAGGCCCATGCAGTCAGGATGGGGAGAACACCCAGAGAGGAAGGCACATGCAGTCAGGATGGGGAGAACACCCAGAGAGGAAGGCACATGCAGTCTCAAAAGGGACAGAAACCACTGTGAATAGGGAAGGGGAAATAAAATTTAAGTTTATTGTGTCACTAGCTTAACAAATGAGTGCTTTAAACAAAATATATAAATCTTTAGATCATCCTACCTATAGTGCCCATAAATTGCTACAAATACAGCATTGTGCATTTCTCCTGTCTCAGCTTATCTATCCATCTATTCAACTGTCCCCACCGTCCATCCATCCACAGTGCTGGGTTTGCCATGATGATATCTGACATCTTCTTACGCACCAAACTGGTTAACTGTTGTGCAATTCAGAACACATAACACAGTGAATGAAGTCACTAGGATTTGTGTAGGTGTAGAAATTCTAACCACCACTGTCTTGCTTCATGTTGAATAAATACTCCCTGGGTGAAAAATACAAGTCAATTTGATATTGTCGAGCAAGTAAGAGTCCAAGAAGAATGTTGAATTAGACAGCATGTGTCATTTTTATTTTTCCTCATTGAACTATCATTTCCATAATTGATTTATGTTAGTTTTAGGCTGTGAGAAGCATTAACAAAGAATACATGAGTCTATCATATTTTAAGTTGTTGCCTTGCATAATTCTTTTAAATTATTTCCTTTTTTTTTCTCTTTTTTTTTTTTTTTTTTGCCTGCCTTTTGTCATTAGGCACTAGATGGCTTTCTCATTGCTCTTACCACTGATGGGATTATTATTTATGTATCTGATAGTGTTTCATCTCTGCTTGGACACTTACCGGTAAGTTCTGATCACGCAACATGTGGTTAACACATGCCTTAACACTGCCCCATCACTGCAGGACTGGGGATGGTTTTTGTCCAGCCAAAAATGCAACTGACTGTAGGTTTATTCTCCACCTATAAACTTTTAGGGAGTTTGTCAAGATCCTGTGAATAACAGATTCTCTCTCGGGGTCTACATGTTAGCTAGAACAACACCCTGTGCACAGTCACCGTACTAATACATAGGTCAGCACATGTCTGAACAGTAGAAGGATGATCTGGGTGATCCCACCAGGTACATGGAAAAAATCTCCTGCTTTTGTGAAATCTGTGTTTACTGGAGCTCTTTGCAGATAACTTAAAGATTATTTTAGGACTGAATCTATCATAGAATCAGTCAGAGTTGGAAGGGACCACAAGGATCATCTAGTTCCAACACCCCTGCCATGGGCAGGGATACTTCACACTAGGTCAGGCAGTGTAGAGCCTCATCCAGCCTGGCCATAAACACCTCCAGGGATGGGGCCTTGATCACCTCCCTGGGCAACCTGTTCCCAGGTCTCACCACCCTCATGGTATAGAACTTCTTCCTAACATCCAGTCTGAATCTACCCATTTCTAGCTTTGTTCCATTCCCCCCAGTCCTATCACTACCTGACAGCCTAAAAAGTCCCTCCTCAGCTTTCTCGTAGGCCCCCTTAAGATACCAAAAGACCACAATAAGGTCACCTTGGAGCCTTCTCCTCTCCTAACTAAACAGCCACAACTCCTTCAGTCTCTCCTCACAGCAGAGGTGCTCCAACCCTCTGATCATCCTTGTGGCCCTTCTCTGGACACCTCCCAGCACATCCATATCCCTCTCATAATCTCTGCTCTCCTAATGACACTGAACTTTTCTACCTTGGGCCCATGGTCTTTTAGCAACAAGTATATGACCTCAGAGTTTTCTGGGAGAATTTCCAGAAATCAGTTAACTGCTGGGTGCAGAAATTTCTACTGCTCCCTCAAAAGCATTTTAAAATTTCTATTTGGTGAGGTACCAGTGGTGCTATATGAGAGCAAATTCTGTTGCACAGTTAACCTGACTGAGCCTCCTGATGTGCAAAGAAACAAATATGTGCTGGCATTTTGGTCAGGATGTGTGGGTTTATCGGCACTGAAACACTTGCAGGTCAAGCTGATTTTGTAAAAATATTTTTTCTCCAGTTATTCAGCCTAGGAGACAAATGCAGTATGTGGGGAGGAAGTCTCTGCTTCTGTCTCATGTTTCCGAAGGGAAATGTTTCAAATTTTAATTTTGGCATGATATTTCTCATCATGTTGTGTTCCTGTGGTACCAGAGACTCTTCTCCAGCTTGCATCTGACTGAACTGAAGGGCAGCCTCTGGGATGCATTCAACCTTTTAAACAGAGATAACCACCCCAAGGCAAAATAACCTGAGGGTTACATTCAGTCCTAGATCCACCTGCAGATTGATTCGGCTTCCTTGTCCTAAGCATCTGCAGTAGCAGGGCAGCCTCTGTGCTCTGGTGGGGGATGAAGAGGCATGTGGTTGTGTCAGGCTGTGCTGCTGAACATGACAAAGCATTCTTTTGTATCAGTCAGATTTGGTGGACCAAAATATATTAAACTTTCTGCCTGAGCGGGAGCAGAGCGAGGTGTACAAGCTCCTTTCTCCACATATGCTCATGACAGATCCTGTTGCAGCTGATTTTCTGAACGGTAAGCTCTGCTCTTCTCTGTCACTCGGGGAAATTTGCCAAAGGCAAACAGCCCCTGGGGAGCCTGCACAGAGCTCTCCAGCTTTTTCATTCTCCTGCCTTCCACTTCTATTTGCTGCATTTAGTACTTCTGACTTTTAATTCGGCATATCATCTAATGTTTGTACATGCTCCCAAGACTTGGCCTTTGATCACTCTCTGCTTTGCTGTCTGCTCTAGGGCAGTGAAGTTGCCCTCATTAACTAATTTAAAATTATCTTTTCCCAAGGTAGGATGCTGGTCCGAGCCGGTGAGAGGAGTGAGGGACTTAGGGGAAGGGTAGGAAAAGTCCCAAAGGGTTTTGTCAGTGTTTGTTCCTTAGGAATCTTGCATGTCTCAGGACACCTAAGGAACCCTACATGCAGTTTAAGCAGTAGCCTTCCTATTTGGACAGATCTCTACCTCTGGCTGCTATCCCTCTTCCAAAATGTTCCCATACTGCAGAAAATCTTCCCAACCATCTTTAATGTCTTCTTAACATTGACATTTCACCAAACTTGTGTTGGGACCCTCCAGTGGTTTTGCATAGCCAAGCAGTGCTTGCTTCCCCACACTGCTGCCCATAGGCATCAGTGGGAACTGGGCAGCCCTTGTGTTCTGCCTGGGTTGGTTTCCCTCTGGCTGAAGACCTCATAGTCTAATCCATTGAATACAGACCTTGGGCAGAAAATTCGGTAAGAGTGTAGCACAGTGCCCTCCATAGTTAATGGAAAGGCTTAGGTGGCTTCGGTGCCTTCTGGATCTGAGTCCTACTGAGCAGTACCGGTGCGGAGTGCTGTGAATTCACAGTCTTGCAGGAAGTTGTGCATGGACAAAGCCATAGGAAAATACTGCTGATCAGTATGCCATGGCTGCATACCCAGCATAGTGGGGTGGCTGCAAAGGCATGGGAAAAGGGGGAGAAGACATCCTTAGCAGAAGCAGCTAATTGTTGCTCCTAGCAGTTATATTTTTACTTAGGAGTATCAAGAGCATTGCAGCAGGGTGTGCTCAGATACCACAGCAGCAAGGTTGGTATCAGCACCTAGATCAGTATGTGGTGTATGCTCAAGTGCAGACTTCTGGTAACACCGTGTATGCCTCCCTCTATTTTTCTCGTTTCAGCAGAAAAACAAATAGAATTTTGCTGCCATTTAGCAAGAGGCAGCTTAGATCCAAATGAACCCCTGATGTATGAATATGTGAAATTCGTAGTGGATTTTAAGTATTTTACTCATGGTGAGTTATGGCTCCGGTCTACCTTTACCTCTCTCCTGTAAATTGTGTGGTGTTCTGTAGCCTCCTAAAGGCCTTGTTGCTCCTGAAAATGCCCCATAATTGGCAGAAGTGGAATGAGCTGTGGGTATGTTGGAGATATTTTTCATACAGAAGTGGTGGGGAGGCTGTTGGTCAGAAAAGAACATTCTTCTGCATGCTGTGTTCAAAGAAGTGACAGCACACTGATTCTGCTTCCCTTGCACCCACTGGCAATTGTAAAGCAGCCTACTTGTCCAAGTAACCAGTAAAATGTGCTGTTCTCTTGTGACAATCAGGTGACACATTTTAAAGCGTAAATAGTTTGAGCAGCCTGTAAAATCTTGATTCTTGCAAGTGTTGAGCTTGGAAGGCTGACAAGGAGACTGTAGCTGCACGGTGAGCTGCTCAGAGCTCTGTTACAAAGCTTCCCCTGCAAGCCAGGATTAGGTGGTTACAACTGTCTAACTCAGAGCCAAAAGGGTCACGCTTCAGATAACATCGGTGCATATCAGTGTGGCATCGCCTTGTGGGGAGGAGGAGTTTGTTGCTTGAGTTTTGTCAGTCATTGTACCTGTCTTAACATGAAAAGAGAACTCCCCTTCCTCTTCTTAAATAAATTGTCTGGTTCTGTCTAGTGCCTACACCCTCCTGTAATGGCTTTGAGTCAGCTATTGCACGAGCTTTCAGGTCAGCCACGGAGGAGCAGATTTGCCTTGTAGCAACTGTTCGTCTTGTCACACCGCAGTTCTTAAAGGTGAGAGCTCGGCCACTGCGTCTTCCCTTTCATGTGAGAGCTGCCCAGTGGCAGAGCTACTGCTAGTGCCACCAGCCGTGTGCTGGGCTCTTGGGAGGGCATCAGTGCTGCAGCAGCCTCTCAAAGAGCACATTCAGCAGCACGGGCTGGTTGTGCAGAGGGTTGGTGACAGAGGACACCAGAATGTTTGAGAGTGGGAGACGGCATAAGCGCGCATTTTGGCATAAGGACATACAAAGCAGCAGTGGCTTTTGGTCTGGCGGGGTGTCTCTGAACTGTCAGCCCAAAGAAGCACCAATACAACATAACCAGCTAAACTACCTCAAAAGTTGCAGCCCATTGCTGCTTTGTGTAAGATGACTGTTTCATGGACTCACTTGGCTGGCCTGTAAGAGTTCTGCTGTGCGATGCAGCCACTGAGCTCATTTTGAACTGGACCTGCTGCTGTTACCCCCATTCAGATACCAGTATTTACAAAAAGATGGGAAAATCTGCCCATGGAGTGTGAGAGGAGACCCTTGAATGGTTTATCCTAACTCTGAAATTCAACCTAGGGTAAATTATTTGGATATTTTTCATCAGTTTATGCATCTATGAAACAAGGCTTACGCAGTCCTTGGAGGAAAATAAGTACTGCTTTAAAAGCATTGTGGTCTGCTAGTGTTTGTTGTGCCAAGAATATACATCTTTGCTCTTGATAGAAGGCTGCTTCTGTCATTTCAAAGAGTTAAATGTCTGAATGTGGCAATTGTTTTACAGGAGCTCTGCAATGTTGAAGAACCATGTGAAGAATTTACATCGAGGCATAGTTTGGAATGGAAGTTTTTATTCTTGGACCACAGGTAAGAGATTTGGGTTTAGTTACTGAAGAATAACAAACTGTGGTTTAAATATAGAAAACTTTATATAGCATCGCCTGAGGTCCCAAGTACAATAGCTCTAATTAAATGCAACCGAGTAAGTAACAATGCTCTGAACTTACTTATTAAGTATCCTTAAATGCTTTTCTCTTTTCCAACTTTTAGACTGGTAAGAAACTGTGTTAAATGGTAGGAAAATGTCTATAAACATGTCTGACTTTACTGTGATAGTAAGTCATTGAAACTGAGCAGTGTGGGTCCTATTCCTTGTGCTGGTTTATCTCCTCTGTATTCCAACCACAGCTTCTCAGAATCCTTCTAAATCTTCTGCTGTGTCAATAAACTTTTGATTTTCACCTTGAGAAATGATGGCATTTACAAAAATAAAAGAAAAAACAGTGGATTAGATGATTTAATTGCAAATTTGTCTCTGGCAATGCCATACATCAGGCTAGGATTCAGTTTGGTAATTAAGCTGATTAATGTGGGATTCATTTTTTTCAGAAGAAGATAAAGGTTTTTGTTCACTCTTTTACTTCTCTGGTTTTGGCATGTATGCATAAGCACAGTGCAAAATCCTACCTTTTCTATTATCTCCCCATTTGTAAGCTGTGCAAAGGTAGTCATTGCTAGAAATAGAAAGCTAGTAAATAAGGCTGTAGAGGGGAAGAAATATTTGGGAAGAAAAAACCCTAAGTGTCATCTACACATTTAGAGCAAAAATGAGAGAGAGCAAATATAATTTAATAATAACATGCATTTATGTAGTGAGATGTGTACCTTGCACATCATACCTGGAAGCATGGTGGAGCAACAGCCCTATGGTTAGTGCTGTGTGGTTTGGACAGTCAGCTTGTTGTTTGAGCTGTCAAGACCTTGCTGGAGGGACTTTGTTAGACTTGAACTGACCTGCCCAATAATGCACATTTTCAGAGTCAGGTGTTAACATGAAGATTCATAGAAG
Organism: Eubucco bourcierii; assembly: GCA_013396675.1. Classification (NCBI taxonomy): domain Eukaryota; kingdom Metazoa; phylum Chordata; class Aves; order Piciformes; family Ramphastidae; genus Eubucco; species Eubucco bourcierii. The sequence goes on along the minus strand of VWZE01007414.1, from coordinate 1,325,484 downwards.
AACCCTAAGCCACTTACTTAACTGTTTGATGAAGGGATCTGGTTTTCCAAAGGCCTGTGTCCCACCAGCTCCTGTGAATGAGCCAAGCTGGAGCTGCTTTGAAACTTGTGGAAGAGTCTTTCAGGGAATCTGTGGTTGTGACTCAGAGAGGAATCTATCTGCAGCCACTCTGGTCCCACTGATATTCCTGGTGAGGAAACTGTCATTCCTGACAGTGAATTTAAGCTGATAACAGATGCTGAGACAGAGTTTGCAGTGGCCCTGGGTGTGTGCAGTGAGCTCAGGCCCAAGAAGGAGCAGGCAATCTTATGGGTTGTCTCATCTAATCACAGATTCAAGCCTCTCCCCAGGAGAGTCTGCAGGACACTGTGAAATGTTGTTGGGTGTTTGGCTGTTTTCTGTGTGTTTGCGTCAGCTGATGATGCCTGACACTGAGGTGGGGGCAGAGGGTACCCAGCATGAGTTGATACCAGGACCTTTGCTGTCATGATGACTACATAAATTGGAGTAAAGATAGGTAATGCACTCCACAGATCTGGATAAGCATTAGAAAACTAGGAGAAATCTGTGTTCTGGGTCTACATGCAAGTATGTGTAGAGGAAATCATAGAATCATAGAATGGTAAGGGTGGAAGGGACCTCAAGGATCATCTAGTTCCAACCCCCTGCCATAGGCAGGGACACCTCCCACTAGTACAGGTTACTCAAGGCCTCATCCAATCTGGCCTTGAACACATCCAGGGAGGGAGCATCCACAACCTCCCTGGGCAACCTGTGCCAGTGCCTCACCACCCTTACTGTAAAGAACTTCCTCCTAACATCTAGTCTAAATCTCCCCTCTGCCAGTTTAAGCCCATAAATAAAATAAACCTGTCAACTTTGCTAATGATCTGTCTCTCTTCTGCACTGTGATCATCTCCTTATTTTCTCTTCATTTATTAAAAGGCTGCATTGGAAAGGCAATCTGCAGACTGTGCAGACTGCCTTTCCATTTGCACAGTGAATTGCAGCCCTCGAGGCTGGAACTTGGGCTAAGAGGACAATTCTAAGTTGCTCCACAAACAAGGCAGCTCCTCCTCAAATGACAGATGAGGAGCATTTTGTGGTTGCTTTCTGATTTAAAGTGTTCTGATAAAAGTCAGGAAAGCATAGTACTTTCCTGATCAGCTTAAGTGTTTATCTGATGTGCATCTGAAAGACACTATTGTCTTGAATATGAGCCTGTCATTAAAGATAGGAGAGATACTGGCAGGTTCTACCAAGGAAACAGCAAGGAAGGACACTTTAATAATACACATATTATCATCATTAGCAGAAATCTGGGTCACATGAGGGAGAGGAACACAGTGCTCTATGAAAGGTTATTTGAATAACTAAAGCTGTATTGTGGTGGAGACCACTGTGTACCAAGTATGTTCTGTTTCAAGAGATTTGCCAACAGAGTGTGGAGGGCTGGCTCTTCCATCCAGCTCCTTCTGCTGGAATTTGAGAGCTCCTGCTCAGACCCTGACCCTCCTGGGGCTGCTGTTGAACAGATCCGTGACTGTCCTTCCTTCTCATTTCCTATTTAGTGCCGGTCTGCTCACAGCTATGGGGAGGAAGGAGGTCATAGACCTGTCTGGGCTCTCTTTAGTTGAATAATCTATGTCCACTGTGTGTGTCCAGTACAAATGTGGATCTGGGTCACTCAGCCAAGGGCAGGAGAACTTCCCATGTTAATACCTGAGAAAGCTCAGGACAGATCTACCCAACCCTATCACTTAAGATAATTATTTGCTCATATTCTTTGCCACTTCATGGCATTCACCTTCCTTAAGAGAGTCACTTGACACACCAATAGATGGGCAGCAGGAGAGACATGTTTGATAAACAACAATACCTTCAGCCTGCCCTGGTTTTGAATCCTTAACCATTTCACTAGCACACTAACCACCTTATTCTTGAGGAATACACTGAACGTGGCATGTGAGCCTCGTGCTGTCAGCACATCCAGCAGCCAACACAAGTAAGTGGAGCAAATTTAGCACAAGTCCTGCCTCACCAAATAAGTGCAGTGCTGGAGTTGGTGCAAGCAGGAGTGCACTGGCGCACTGAGGGAGGGGAGGTGGCATGCTGAGACAAGGACCAGAAGCAAAAATGGTAGGTTTATCTTCTCATTTCAGTGCTTTTTGTAATGGTAGACTATCAGGCTTCAGCAAAGTCTGTGTGCAAACTCAGTGTTGTTAGGTCACCTGCTTTAAAAAAAATTAAAAATCCAGGTTTTGCCTAGAAAAATTAAAATCTAGAGCTGATGGCAGAGTAGTCAGCTCAGTCATCACACTGTGCCTATCTAAGTATTTCATCCATTCTTTCTCTACCTGCTATAAGAACTAGCAGTCCTTGAAATCAGCCCCATGCCTATTCTTATCTTTGCCACAAGCAGAGAAACTTTTTTTCTGGTTATAATTTCCCAAACTTTTCCATGGAAACAGTTACTTTTTTTCTTTTACCCGAGCTGGTCCTGACACACATTGCCACTTCCCACTTACTCTTTCTTCTACAGTCACTATCCAGATGACATTTACATCCAGCCTACTGGGTAATTTTACTCAAGCTCTAAGTTATTATCCACATGGACAGCCATAGCATTTCTCAAGCTGTGTGTCTCACAAGCGTGCTTAATGAATTGAGTCACCTGCATACGTAGATGCCTTTCTCTACACCCACATAATGAATAGGCTATGAAAGAGTAAACACACACGTTTTCATTTTCTCAATTTTTACCTCTCCCTCACTGGTTTGTTTTTTTTTTTTTTTTCCTTTGCTTACATATGAAACTACGTCATTGTGTACGTGAAAATGCACTCCTGATTTCCCTGCCAAGGGAATAGATGAGCTGGTTCAGTTGCTCGTGTTGCAGCTTATCTGCCAGGATGTCAGTGTGTCAGATTTTGTGCTCACTCTGCCTTTTGCTTCCATTCTAGGGCTCCACCTATTATAGGGTATTTACCTTTTGAGGTTCTGGGAACGTCAGGGTATGATTACTACCACGCAGATGACCTGGAACTTCTTGCTAGGTGCCATGAACACTGTAAGTGCTCTCCCCCTGCAGCGTGCCTGTCTTTGACCTCCTTTGTCACTCATGCAAAACCTTTTCTGTCATCACAAAAAGCGTCTTTGTCTGGGGTGTGAGGGAGTGTCACGGAGCTAACACTTACCTAGGAGGCCAAGTAAAATTCTGAATGAATACTGCCTGATCAGGAGCAATTTGTGCAGGTCTCTCAAATCGGCAGATACCCAGGCTGTCTGGAAGCGAAGTCAGACCTTTATACCCTCTACCCCTGGTTTGTGAGTCTCAACCCCAAACCCTGGGGGCTTTGATTGTCAGTTTGGGCCTTGACATTCCTCTAGGCTTCAGAGTCAACTGGGAGGCTCAGCTCACCAAAACGCCTTCTGAAAGCAGCATTTGGATTGCCTGTCTGCGCAGCAGGGAAGCACATTGCCTGGCTGAGCACAAGTGAAGCTGTGCAAGGAGCTAGACAGAAGTTGTCTCAAGTGCAGCAACTGTGTAGATGGGAATATTAAAGGAATATTTTAATTGTTCTCCAGTACACTACTTTTTAGTGCTTTTTGCTTAAAAAAAGCATTCATACATAAGCGAACTGCTTAACCAGATGTCCTTTTGGCCACGTGTGTGTGCAGTCTGATGTAGATGTTAGCTACATCATGTTAGGGAGTGGGGTCAGATCATTCAGCAGAGAATCTATCTAGAGATTTTTCTGTGAGCGCAGATCTTCTCTTACATATTAAAAAGTACTTGCTCAACACACTTGAAGGAAAGAATCTTTTTACCTTACTGCACAGGGGGACAAATTAAAGTTCTGGAAAAGTGCCTTAGAGAAACTGCTTCAGGGAATTTTTGCTGGGACTAGACATGACATGTTAGCCAGAAGACCTTTGCTAGGTGCCCATCACTGTTAATGGTATTGCTAAAGAGGTTAGTCCTGATATCTGACAAAGTAAGGGTGTGCAGGTGAGTAAAAATACTTGGGCTAGTGTGGTTGATGTTCATCAGGCTGACCGCTCTGGGCAGGCATCTTGCCTGCTATGAAGTGAAATGGATTTGCTTAAACCATGTTTGCATTTTACTTTACTTTAATTATGGGCATTTTAAGTGACCATGTGTTATTTTGTACTCTTAGCTGTCCAGGAACAATTAATGTGGTTAATTTAATGTAGTTCCTGTCATTATTTTCCAGTTGTATTAGATCACTTGAGATTTTTCTGGATGTGTCCTGATAATATAAACCAGTCTGGTGTATTTAGGTCATCCCTCAGAAGACAATTCTCAGTTAAGCTTCTAGAGTTTCACTGTCTTATTGTTTTATGGTGTAATTAGGGGCCTGTCTTCAAGCTCCCAATCTTTGAAATGCATTCCCACATACTTGTGAAAGGCCATGACTGTTTGTTATTGATGTTTATTTGAGAGGATGCTACAAGTAAGATATAAGAATCTAGCTTAGATACATAGTTATGCTGATTATTAATTGCAAGAACAATCTTAAAATAGCAAAGTGGACCCTCAGAAATCATTAGCAGAGAACTCAGATAGGAGCTTGATATGTGGTTGTGTATCTCAGTACAGCAGCAGCACTGGAAGAGGAGTGTGGGATAGAGTGATTTTTCTACTCTCCTTTGAACCATGACACTTCTGTTTGCTATGAATTGCTTTTTTTGTTGTTTATCAGTGATGCAGTTTGGGAAAGGAAAGTCCTGTTACTATCGGTTCCTGACCAAAGGCCAGCAGTGGATCTGGCTGCAGACACACTACTACATCACCTACCACCAGTGGAATTCCAAGCCAGAGTTCATCGTTTGCACTCACCTGGTAGTTAGGTAGGAGCAAACCCTAAACACGTGTTCTGTGTGCTCATCCAGTGTTTTCTCTAGTTCTGTTCCATGGTAGCCAAATACTTGCTGTGCACGCTAAGGTGACATGCAGTTCTATAAAACTGTCATGAGGTGGGAGCACGGGGAAAAGCATAATGTGTCTTCGTTACTCTCTCAGCTTTTTGGCAGCACTGACAGAAACCTGGAAGCCGCTGCTGGCCAAATCTATCAGTGCATTACGTTCCCCTTTTATCCCTAGTAATGACATGGCCATGGGAAGAATGAAAGCTGTTAAGAATCAGATGGCTTTATGCCATGAATGGGATCACACATCTCCTACAAAGTTTTTGATCAAGGCTTTACATATTTTTGAGTTGAAGTTAGCTGCTGCCCTCCTGCCTTACTCCTCACCTGAAATGCAGCCCAGGATCCCCCTCTAGTGGGAAGTTGCAAAGCCATGCTGGAAGGCAATGCGTTTGTGATGCTCTGTGATACACACCAGAGGAATCTGCTTGGTTACCTCTGTCATCTCAAGTAAGATTGTATTAAGAGTGAGAATAGGCCTGAAAAATTAATGACATGCTGGCTTGCTCTGTTAACTTGAGTAAATATATTGCTCACTATGTCTTTCTTTCTTGTCAGGAATCAGTTTATAAATTCTTTTCTAGTCCCCCCTCTTCTTGTCAAACATCTGGAAGGGCAAACACCAGTAAACTGGGGCTCTTCTCTGTATTCTGAAGCACAGACTGATAACACCTGACACCACCAGCCGGAGGCATGTGATCATAGCTGTGTGTGCTGATGCAAGCTACATGTCAAGCAAATGTTTGAGAGATTGCTTCTGAGCTGTTTTGCTTCTACCATCCTCCAGGGAATTCATCTTCCCTTTGAGCTCTGAATTTATTGTGCTTGAACTTGTTTCTTCAGCACCCTAAATTCTGAGAGTCTTTAAAAACCTCCTCTCCATTTTATCCCAAGAGCGAATCATGTGGCATTGTTTACTGTAAATATTTTATCATTTGAGAGAAAAAATAGTAAGGAAAGCAAACATGTCTTTTAGAAGCACATTATTGGGGGTTCCTGCACCTCACATGACACCTGGGCAACTGTTGGTTTGTACTCAGAGCTCCCATCCCACCCATTCCAGGGAGGGATGTTACTGTGATGTAGCTTGCTGCAGAATGCTCTGTGCAACCTTCAGAAAGAGGGAACTTGGCCACCTCCTCCTCCATCCCAGGCATTGGCTTTGGTCTCACTGAGCTACTGTACAACATGCAAAATACTGATTCTTGGTTGTCAGCAGGTTAAAAAATTAATGTACATATGCTGTGGTAGTTTACCTGTAGGATTATTTTTCTGCCTCATTACATAAAATGAGGATCCCCTTTATTAGGAAAATCTTACTGAGGACAAAGACACCCATTTCATTTTCAATAACCATGTGCACTTTGCTTTATATTGGTTTGGCTTTTGGGCATCCAGGGCCAAAATTTGCAGAGGAGTGTCTACAATTGTGCATACAATGATTAATGCAGTTAATCATATATGCTTTGCAGTCCTGGGTGCAGAGGGACTGAGACTGTGCCCTGTTATTTCTAACCTGTGGATACTCGGCACGTGCACGGATTGCAGGCAGGCTGTGTGGTGGTATTCCTCTAGGCACCTTGTCTATGAGAGTGTGTGTGTGCTCTGCAAAGCTTGTGACTCAAAAATAAAACTCCACAGTGACCTCTATGGTAGGATAGTTACCATACACTAAATAATACCCAGGGAAGAAAAGTGGATTTTAATTTTTTTTTTTTCTTCAGTTATGCAGAAGTTCGAGCTGAAAGAAGGCGAGATCTTGGTCTTGAGGAGTCATCAATTGAACTGGCATCCTCATCTATAAAGGTACCATATCCTTTCACAGCTGAATGAACAGGTCTTAAAACCAAACTTAGTAGTCATATACTAACCTTAGGGAAATATCTGTTCTTTCTTCTCCTTGTCCTCTATTCCCATCTCCTTCCAAGCCCTTCAGCTGAGTTGTGACTCAGGCAGACCCCGAGAAGTTTTCCACTTCATGGCTCCAAACTTGGTCCCGGCACAGAACTGCCAATTCAGCAGTTGCATTGCTGCTGTTCTGCTGTTCATTATCTTTCTGACACCAGTGCTCAAACAACAGGTTAAGCTACCTCATTTCAAGAGCTGAAAGAGCTGGAGGCTAGGCTGCTGTACCTGTCACTGTTAGTGAGTCACAGAGGATCTGAGTACAGGGCAGTACCACATGGTACCTGTTTTGTTAATGCCAGCTCACCACTGATACTCAAAGACTGGAAGTGAAGGGAAAGCATTTATTGCAGATTTCAGCTCTTTTTACACCATTGGCCAGGATCACATGAAGTGTAGAACTGTAGCCAGTGCAGTAACTTCTATGGCTTGAATCACCCTGGCATCCCAATGCATCTACCCAGTTAACAGGATCATTTGAATTACTTTAAATTCTTCTTCTCAGTCATGTACAAGACCAGTAATCAAAATAATTTCAAGTGGACTGTTGTATAATTACCATTCCATCAGCTTCGGTGCTCTTCAGACATTACTGTATAGAAACCATTTATGGGATGTATGGAGGAAGCTGTCCCAGAAATGTTTTGCACGTGAGCAAGGACCATCTTGCAGTCAGCTGCTTCTCTGTCACCACAGCACTCTGTCTTTTTCCCCCTTCCACATGATAGCCAAGATATATTTTCTGCAGACCTGTTGGTGTAAGGCAACTGAAGGAGAGGAGGAGCAATCATTCCCATTGCTTAATGTTCTGGGGGGGAGTGAGAAGTGCCCTGGGAGATGTGGGGTTTGGTGGTGGCACGGCCACTGTGGTCACCCACATTCTGCAGGTGAAACAGTCTCCTGCTAGCCAACAGTCATTGACTGTTTTCCATAAACCATCTGCCATGTGGTATCTGTCATTTCCGTGTGACATCTCCAAAGTCATTAATATTCAGTAGCTTAGGCTGTTCCTCTCTGGGGAGCAGCAAGTGGGGCTGCACATCTCAACGTTGTCTGGTACCTGTCCCACATAGAAGTTGTTTGTTGTAGGTTCTCAAAGGGGTGCAATTGATGTCCCCATGCCACAGCTTGTGTCACTTCCCAGTCAACTTTCATGATGTCAACCCCTCCTGCCACCCTTATTCGTTACCTCTGCCACTGCTTCCCAGCACGCCAAGGCAAATGGACTGTACATTCCTGGAGAAAAGGTGTATTCCTGTTGGCACACAGCTCCATGGGGAGATGGCACACCAGGGTGCAGGGCACAAGCAGCAATCTCCACAGTGTTTGCCCGATTCATGGTGCATTCCCCATTGCCACTCGCTGCCATCAGATGCGTCCCAAAACAGAAATGTGTGACATCACCCCAAAGCCACGGTGCCTGGGGTGTGATCTTGAATGTCCTGTCTGCACGGGGACATCTGAAGGCTTTAGGGTGAATACTGAGGGGCTGAGGAAATACTACAGCAGGGTTTCGTGGTGTGGTGCTGCAGTGCTGGCCCTACTGCACCCAGTCTTTTTCCCTGCGAACAAGCGGGCAGGGAGGTGGAGGTCCCCTCCAGCACCATCATCTCCTGCCGACCGCTTCACCACTTGTGCTTCTTTCCCTGCAGAGCCACAGCAGCTATCTGGACGTGGGGCAGTGCGGCAGCAGCCAGGACGCCAGCCGGGAGGGAGTGTCGCTGTCATCCCACAGCTCCCGGCGCTCCTCGCACACGGCCCTCTCCGACTCTGCCTGTAGGTGCCGGCACGGCTGGGGACAGCTCGTCGTGGGCACAAGGAGTGGGCTGGGCGGGCTGAGCAGCCTCCACAATACTGGTGTTCAACTGGGAGCGACCGGGTTAGGGCCGAAGGGGGTGCTGGGCGCCGGACCGGCATACTCTGCTGTAGCACAGCGGCAGATCTGTGTTTGGCTTCTGCCTTCTTACTCTTAGCCTACTGCCAGCATCAGAGCAGCTTTCCCTGTTTGCCACCAGCTGAGGGTTGCGGTTGTTTGCAGTAACTCAGGGCACAGGAGGTGACTCGCTAAGCTGAAGCAATTCGATTGAGCCCTCAACCTTACTGGTAAAATTTTTGCTATGAGGTGGTTTGGTCCCTGATGGTAAATTCCTGCAGGTGTGCAGAAGGCTGTTGGCTTTCCTGGTGTTTCATTCCATCTACCAGGACAGTCCCTCTTTGTCCTGGGGACAGCAGCAAGGCACCTAAAGTGCCCGTGGGCAGGAGCCAACTTGGAACTTCTCTTGAAGTACCTGCTGGGGAGTGTGTCAAAGCTCACCTACAAACACCCTTGGAGGAAAGGATAAAACAGGATGTTAGCATCAGCTGGAAATGGCACAAGTGTGGTGGCAATTCAGAGGGGTCACTGAGGGGCAGTTTGGGCACCCAGTTTTGCAGCATTTGGGTCACTGCTAATCCACAAATGTGGAGTTCAAGCTTAGCCAGGCTACCCAGGCACAGGTCTACCATATCACAGTAAACTGTCTTTTCCAGCCACCTCCTCCATGCGACACACGGACACCAGCACACCCACTCGGCCATCGGTGCCAGGGGGGCAGGCGGAGAAGACAACCCTGAGGCTGGCATCGGCTGGAAGCGCTCAGGTCAGTGGTCCCAGCAATAAAAAGCCTTTCTCATACTGTAAAGAAATGAGCTTGACAAACCTTGATCTTGCTCTGAGGGAGGCTGGACCTCCACTTCTGAGCATGCTGGGCCTGAACATGGGGTTTCTAGGGGTGTAGGGACTGCTGCTGGCTGGCAGAGCTGGTGGAGAGTCCTCTGCCACCTCCTTTCAGGATCACTTTGCTCTTCCAGGCCAAACACCTTCTCACACAGTGAGCCCATTTTTTTCCTTGGGATTTGTACCCATAAGATGGGCTTTATCCAAAAATGGATGCTGACACTGAGGATTTGCAGTTAGCAGTGAACATGCAATCCCTTCAAACTCATCCTCAGATCTCTGCATAGTTATCTAATTCCCTGTACTTGTTAATCACTGATACGAGCTGGTATCACACCAGCTCTTCACAAGAGGTGCTATGGACCTACAGTAAGGCAAAGTTTTCATTTCTAGGCCATAGCCGCTCCTCAAGCCCCTGGTGACCATCCCGTGGCTCAGCCGGCAGTCCCCTCTCAGCACACTGTGATGGTACGTGGTTTGTTTCTGTTAAACACACTGGCAATCAGCAGGGCAGACACAGCAGCTCTGGTACATTGCTCTTACCACCTTGCTGGCTGGTCCCAGTGTGGGGACAAAGTTTCAGTGCCCTTTCTGCTGCTCTTAATGAAATTCACCTGCAACCAAATTATCACAACCACCTGTTTCAGTGAGACCAAGCAGGTAGGACACCTGATGAAGTAACTTAGAGGAAGATTTACACTTGTCAAAACCTTTGGGGACTGCTGAACATAGTTCTTTTGAATTGCTGGCAGCCAACTAAAGGCTGATAGGATGCTGAGAGTTTTATTGCCCTGGAAGAGGAAAGATATGTCATGGAAGGTTTGAGTTAGGTCAGAAAAAGAAGGGAAAATACCCTGAAGAAGAATAATGTGAGACCAATAAATGATAACTGTGAGGTCAATCCTCACAGAACTTTGAGGCCAGTGTAGTAAGCATTTGGGTTGTATATACAGGGATTGCAAGAGGCCAGTGCTGGGATGAAGGATGGATCCCAGGACAATATTACAACTTAACTTGACCCTGGCATTTGACAACTATAATCAGCAGCACTGCTGAAAGCCCAGCGTGGAGATGGGCCAAACGTTTTCATCCACTGCCTACCACAAGGTGCAGTGATGCAAATTCAGCAGGGTGTCACTAAATGGACAGGGTAGTGCTGTGCTGGGGCACTGTATTTGCACAGAAAATTAGAAGACCAAGATGTGGGTGAGGCACTGAATATAAGCCAGTTGTGCTGCTGCTCTGCTAGTGCAATGGTAATTTGGTTAAATATGCAGTTGCCATTTTTTGCCAGCACCAGTTGTTTTTCTGAAGGCAGCATCACTATGAATGTGAGTAGGAGGACTGGTCCCACCCTGTCATCTTGTTCTCTGTTCCCCACAGCCAGTGTACCACTTCCCAACACAGCTGGGGATGATGCATCAGCTGAAAGAGCAGCTGGAGGAGAGGACTCGCATACTGCAAGCTGACATCAAGACACAGCAAGAAGAGCTCCATGTCATCAAGGAGCAGCTCCAGCTAGTGCAGGACTCCAATCTGCAGGTATCAACTGCCCCATTTGCTTTTTCTTTGAGCATGCAGATTGGTAACAAAATTGTCAGTGCCAAAAGCATTTAGAAATAAGCTCTGGATAAATTGGTGGTTTGGTCCCTGGTCATAGAATGGTAAGGTTGGAAGGAACCACAAAGATCATCTAGTTCCAACCCCCTGCCATAGGCAGGGACACCTCCCACTAGTACAGGTTACTCAAGACCTCGTCCAACCTGGCCTTGAACACCTCCAGGGAGGGAGCATCCACAACCTCCCTGGGCAACCTGTGCCAGTGCCTCACCACCCTCACGGTAAAGAACTTCCTCCTAACATCCAGTCTAAATCTCCCCTCTGCCAGTTTAAACCCATTGCCCCTTGTCCTGTCATTGCAAGACCTTGTAAATAGTCCCTCCCCAGCCTTCCTGTAGGCCCCCTTCAGATACTGGAAGGCTACTCTAAGGTCTCCTGGAAGCCTTCTCTTCTCCAGGCTGAAGAACCCCAACTCTTGTAGCCTGTCCTCATAGGAGAGCTGCTCCAGCCCTCCGATCATCTTCATGGCCCTCCTCTGGACTGGCTCCAACACTTCAATGTCCTTCTTGTGCTGGGGGCTCCAGAACTGTACACAGTACTCCAGATGTAGGAGTAGTGTGTCCCGAGAGATGAGTGGCATCAGTATATGCCTAAGTACTGAATCAATAATTTTCATAATCTCAAAAAACCCCCAATATCTATCTAATCTGAAGCCCTCACTGCATGAAACCTCAATGGGTCAGTGGCTGGTGAGTGCTGCTGGATCTCCGGTGCCATTGCTGCAAAACACAGCAGTTGTAACAGAACTGGAGTAGTCTCATGGCCCTGCATAAATATTTGGGCACAAGCTAACATCTGATTTTCTGTTATTCATCGCTCACTATGCCCCTGGTTTTAGTGCTGCTGCAGCAGTGATACATATGTTGAGAGGGCCAGCCTTGGGAGCTGGTACCTCCCAAGCAGTGCACCCAGCACAGGAGCTGCCTCAATTCACGTGTCTCCTTTATGTAAAGATGCTGATGCAGCAGCCCATCCCTGTCGTGTTTAACAACGTGCAGCACCCAAGTCCCAGGAGACCACCACAACCACCAGGGACACCCAAGCAGACCACAGCCAAGAAGTCTCAACAGCAAAGCCTTATGGGGACAAAACACTACTGCAACACCCACCTGCCGTCACCGTTCCTCAGGGACCCCTGCAGCACGGCCACCCAGGTCCTTGTCTTCATTGTCCCCTTTCATGGCTTTTAAATACTTGTCTGCTGTGTTCCCCATCCTCGTGGTCCTGCACATCTCTTCTGTGCTGGTTTGATTCCCTACCTGGCATTATGGAATCTATGCCAAAAGCCAGTTGCAAACAATGTCATCCTACTGTAAAAATAAAAGCCAGGTAGCATAGAAGGGTTAACATCTGGGAACAGCTGGAGCTATCCTGGTGACCAGAGGAAAACCTTATGGGAGGTTTGGGTTCTCATTGACTTCTGTTTGTGATTGCAGCTTGATGATTGTTTGTAGGCATTGAGAACTGTGACTTTATAACGTAGGGAAGCAGGCATCATTTTAAAAGATTAAATTCTTCAACCTGAGACATCTTGGAAAGCTGGTTTGAAAAACAAGTTTGTCATCACTAGATGATATAGATGGTCACATCTACTTGGGAAATAATTGGTGTAAAAAAGTAAAATTAGACCAAAGCTACTGCTTTAAAGGACAGATGAGATGCTTTACTTGCTTTATTTTGCACTCCTCCCAAGTATGTCTCATCTCCCCTGAGCCTTGCATGCTCTTACCCTTGTACTCTGATTTCTCAAGAGACTCCCTGGTCTTACAGCATTGCTGTGCAGAGACAATAAGTGTAAATGGGTTAGTTGTCCTAGTAGCTATACTGTTCTTACTGCTGTATTTGAGGAGAATACCCTGCTGTTCCTTCTTTTACCATCTGCATACTGGAAGCAGTTCTTTAAGTCTCCTGTTGGGGAAGTTTAAAAATTTGTGTTGGTTATCTGTGTCTTCATTTCAGGTACAGCAGCAACAGCACCTAGTAAGAGGCAGTCAAGCCCAGCAAAGCTGCCTGCCGGGCCAGACGAGCATTTCAGTGCCCCTCTACAACAACCCCATGGTGCTGTCACAAACACATCCCATTGCAGTGACTGCACAGATGCCAACTGACAGCAGTGAAAGGCAACCTGACTACAGCCAGGACAGGAGCCTAAGGTATGAACACAGCCCTGCTGGGACTGTCCTGATGGCAATGACAGAAAATACCGAAAGCTGGGCACTGGAAAGGGCAGGCACATCTGGACTCAAGGGTGATGGTCTCTGGGTGCCACAGCAGGGCTGCAGGGATGTTCCCTGGTTCCCCTCCTGCAGAGCTTTGGGTTGGTAGTGAGCCTGGTGTGCACGCCAGCATGGTGCTGTGCACACTGTGCCGTACCAGTCATTCTGAAATCAAAGTAACATACTATGGTTTTGGTTGGAAGGGACCTTAAAGATCTTCCAGTAGACCAGGTGTTTCAAATCCCCATCTAACCTGGCCTTGAACATTTCCTGGGATGGGACACTCGTCATGTCTCTGAGCAACCTGCTTTAGTGTCTCACCACCCTCACAGTGAAGAATTTCTTCCTAATATGTAAATTAATTCTACCCTCTTTCAATTTAAAACCACTACCTTCATCCTGTCATTACATTCTCTGGTAAACAGCTATCACCATCTTTCCTGTAGGCCCACAACACAAATATTGTGTAAGGAAACAAGATAAAGCCTTGAGGTTCTTCTTGGTGATGCCCGATGACAGGAAAAGGGGCAGTGGGTGGCACTTGAGGCATAGGAGGTTTCATGTAAACATGAGAAGGAATTTTTCACTGTGAGGGTGACAGAACACTGGAACAGGCTGCCCAGGGGGCTTGTGGAGTCTCCATCTCTGGAGATACTCAAAACCCACCTGGATGCCTTCCTGTGTGATCTGGTGTTGGAGATCCTACTCTGGCAGGGGGGGTTGGACTGGATGAGTTTTGAAGGCCCCTTCCAGCCCCTGACGTTCTGTGATTCTGTGACCTGTAAAACATTTATACATGAAAGATTTAACAAGTTTTGGCTCACCTCTGCAAGTGGTGACAAGGTGACAATAAAATAGCTAATGAAAGAGGATGCTTATCAGAGACTGACAGTCAGGAGTTTGGACCTCTCCTTTCTCTGACTATTCTTTGTTTTCCTTCTGCCACAGGATGCTGCTGGATCAGTCTATCCAAACCATGCTGCCCACCAGCAACAGCAGTGGCCAGTCCACACAAAGCAGTGCCAGTAGGCAGCAAGGAAAGTGAGTCTTTGCAGGCTCTTGTTTTCATTTAGTGCTTCAGCAGGGCTCTTTATGGTGCAGGAAATTACTTTGAAAAACTTGTACATGATCACACAAGCAGTCTCAGTTGCAAACTAAAGAAAAGCTGAGCTGGTTAGGAGATAAAATAATGAGAACACTTTTTTAATGACAAAGAAGTTTCTGATGATTGAAATGCTTTGAAAAAAATTAACTGCTTTCTGGTTTTTGCAAAGCCTAAAATGTGTAATCAAGTCAAGGAGGAGATGTACAGTCTGAAAAAATTTCATGGTCTGCAGTTTCAGTCTGCGCTTAATGGGGAGGGGGAAAGCTGGGGCATGGTTTCACCAGGCTCTGCATGGTTTGACAAACCCTGCTCTGATCTGGCTCCTGCAGCACCTGGGCTCCCTAGCACCTACTCCAGCAGGGGGGCCAGGGTTTAGGTTCTCACACCTTCCTTTCTCTTTTGTGGCAGATTCGTTGCAGAGCAGCAGATCTTGCCTCCTTCAATACAGATGTCACCAGTCACCTGTAGCACTGTCCGACCTCCAGCCCCATCACCAGTTTTCTCCCCGTCTCTGATGATCCCACACACCAGCTTCACATCCCACCAGGCAAACACCCCAGTTCATCTCCACCAGTGGCCACAGCAACAGGTCCAGCAGCACCGTCTCTACCTTCAGGTAATGGAGCTGGAGCAGGTTTCTGAGGATGCAGAGTGATGGCTTTGGGTTTGGGCTGGGTTTTTTTTGAAGAAATGGGTCTTGCCTGGCTAGTTAAACCTGGTCAGTGCCCTTCAGCACCCTCCAGCGCTATTGTATCTTCACATATGCCGATGCTCAGCCTTTCCAGCCTGGCCCTGCACCCAGTCAAGGATGTATTTTCCAAGAAATTCAGTTAGCAAACAGCCAGTTTTTCAAGCACAGCTCCCCTTGCAGGCAGGAAACCTGGTAAGGGATAAGCTCTTTTGCGAGCCAGCCTCCTGCTGCGATGTCTGAGCAAAGCAAGGGGTTTTATCAGCTGCCATCACTGCTTCCTAGGGATAAACACCACAAGTCTCTGGAGAAAGGCGATTTGGGTTTTTCAGAGCACAGGTTCATTAGTGCATGCCAAAGCAATGACGCTCCCAAGGAGAGGGGTGTTTGAAACTAACGAGTAATATTTTCTGCGAGACTTCCTTGGTTATCAGAGGTAAGTTATGGTCCTCCAGGGAACAATTTAGTGGTGAACTTGGCAGTGCTGAGTACACGGTTCTACTCAATGAGCTTAGAGGTCTTTTCCATCCTGAGCAGTTCCATAATCAACCCTGCAGCAAGCGAGGGAGCGAATGACTGTTAGGGCAGGTCCGACTTGTTGAATTTGTATCTCTTCACAGATGCAAGGTCCTGAGCCAGTGCCTGGGGGTCCAACGCCGCGCATTTTCCAGCCCCCTCACGCCCCGCAGCAGAACCCCCTGAGCTACTTCCTCCACCCGCAGCAGCAGAGCCGCCACACGCAGGGCCAGGCCTGCAACCTGCCAGACCTGCACCCCGAGATGCAGCTGCCCTGAACGCCAGGTCTGGGAGGCAGAGACCACAGCGGCTGCAACCGCTCGGCGCCCCGGGCGCACGCGAGGGGAGGACGGCGCCGTCGGAACGCGGGACGGGTGAGGTCGGGCCCCACGGGGCAGGTGGCTGCTGGGGAGGACGGCCCCGGCCTGAGGGGGCACCTCCTTGGTTGGGATGTCCAGCAAGCCGCGCTGCGTAGCTGCTCTGCAGCCTGCATGCTCTTGCCCAGCACCACAGTAGGAGACGACAGCTTTCTGACCGCAGGCAGGTTAGTTACCGAGTCATCACGAGGAGTGCTTGGCGATGGAGAAAAGCCTTCTGCTTTCAGGACTTCAGTGCTGAATTCACTGTGAATAAAAACTCGGCATTGGGAGCACACACGCAGGCTGCACTGGCCTGCAGGACGCCATTGGATGACCGTGTACATAACTCGTTTCACTGTAGTAGGTCCATTGTGGATTTTGTTTCCTTTTTTTTCTATACCTCAGTCCCACAATTTTTTGGTTTTCCAGGAGATTGGATGATGCTGCTAATTTACATTACACCACTTTTGCCTGAATTTCTTACTGTTGTTATACCAGCTCACATCACAGCTAGAAAGATGTTTGCCACGTTTTATTTTGGTTAACAAGTGCAGATGAATTTATATGATTTTTACTCCTGTAGCCAAGTATTTTTCAGGTTAGAGACAAAGAAAACTTACTCCTCGTTTTTCTGGTTGTTTTGTTTCAAGTAATGTAGTTGTATCTGTTTCTACACGTGAAAACAAACAAGCAGAGGATAGCATATGACGGCAAACTTTGGTTTTGCTGGGTCATGTTTCAATTTGGCAAACCTGGAAGGTTAAGATCACAACCACACAAGTGATGTTACAAACCCACAGGGTCAGCAATAAATTGTATTTTTGTAAATGGTGACTTTTTAACTATAAGTTTATATTTATGAATTGAAAAAAAAAAAACCCAAACAAACAACAAACAGTGTATTCTTCAGTGAGTATATAGTGAAGTGTCCCTACTGTTTGTCTCTTTCCAAAGGAAAAAGGAAAATGTACTTTTTTGAGGCGTTAGTAGGTGAGTGCTAACTCTGGGCACTGTTGGAGCCCAAACATAGGAGATGAGTTAAGTCATTGCTTTAAGCTCTGCAAGAAAATGGTTGGTTAGGACCAGGTCCATCTGTCATCAAAGCTCCATCTGGCAGTCAAGGCAAGGTTCAGGCTTGGGTTAGTTCATAACCTCTCTTGAATCCAAGCAAAGCTTGTTTTTAGGGTTGTTGGTTTTGGGTTTGTGGGGTTTTTTGGGGGCCTTTTTTTAGGTATTTTGCTCTTGTGCAAGATGCTTTCTTGGCTCTTCACACCGCTGCAGCAGCTGGACTGCTGTTCCATTCAGCTCTGCAATGCTGCATGGTGATGGGGCAGCCTTTGGCAGGATTGACCCCAAGCAGCCCTATGCAAGCAAAAGGGAGGAAGTTAACATGCAAAAAAATTTTAGATAACAGAACACACATTATCTAGTATTAGAGATACCTAATGCTGCAGATACAACTGTACCTTCTTGCAGCTTGCTCACACAGGTTTTCTGCACAGCAGCACCAGGAGGATGTTGTTAACTTTGAGGCCAGGCACCAGTGTGTGCATTGAGTATCACAGGGGCAGAAAAACCTGACACTTTCAGCCTTGACTCAAACAGTTTGCATCAGACCAAGTTACCCAGAGAGCTCAGGAATGGACAGATCTGCCCCAAGGGGCTGTTTCTTACTCACTATTTTCTTCTCGCTGAGGAAGAGGACAGAGTTTTATTGTGTCACATTGTCAGTGGTTGTGGTGGGAGGACAAGCTGCCAGAGTAGGGCGCGGGTGCACCATTCAGGATCTTTTGTCGGGGGCTGGTGCAAGCCACTGGGCTGCTTTGGTGGTTTGGCTGGGGTCACAGCTGTGCAAGCCTTGGCTCTCCATAGGGCTCCTGCTTTGGCAAAAGCATCGACTTTAGCTGGAACATTGGGCAAACGTCTCAGCTATGCTAGCATTGATGGGGTGCAGGCCGCAGAGCAGGCAGAGGGGAGGTGCAACCTTCTGGCCACAAGCAGCATTTCTGGGCAATGAAGCAGGCAATAGGATGGAGTCAAGATGGTGGCAGATTACATTATCAGGGCTAGCATACCCTAAGGGTAACTGTGACTAAAGCAGAGCCTGAGGCCACCTCACTGTTGGTAGTGGGATGTGGAGCACCTGTGGTGTTTGTGGTGCAATCTGGAGCCTCAGCCCTTGGCTCTCAGAGCTCAAGTCTCAGAGTGTGAACGTTGGTCTGTCTTTTGTGCCCCAGGCAGTTTGTCCTGCGACGTTGTGCACCGGGCTGCAACAAGGGCCATCACAGAGCCTCTGAGGCTGAGAAAATTTTCTTTCTTTTAACTGAGTACTATGATGTTTTTACCTTCCACATCCCCACACAATAGGGCTCCTCATGAGGTAGAGGCAAGAGAGGGTGCTCAATTTTTAGTGCAGGTTTTTTTGTTGTTGTGTCTCCCCACCCTAGCACATACTGTTAGTATAGCAAGTGTCAATTACATCTGTCTTGGAGGAGGTGGTTGGTCAGGGCCGTGGAGGAGGGTGCTGGGTTTGTTTTTAATAAGACAGAGAGGTAGCCAAGGCAGAGCAGTTTCATGGTATTGCTGTGGCTTGAAAGCAAAGTCAGCAAATGAGGGTTGGGAAGGGGTTTGGGGGGAGGTGGGAGGGTGAAGGGGTGCCGGATGGGGCTGTGCTATTGACACAACCCTTTTGATGGCAGCTCTGGGCTTCACAGACAGGGAGGGCTGAGGTGGGGAAGGTGGCACTGCTGCCTCTTCAGCCTCTCAGCAAGAAGCACAGGAGCTTTGCAAGGATGTTTACATGTTAAGTTGGCCTTGCTAAAACAATGACCTAAAAATGCACTTTATCATGTGCCCCCCTTCCTTTATTCCCAATGCCAGCCCAGCTGCTGGTGGGCAGTAGGTGGCTGCAGAGTCCCATGCACTGTCTCCTCACAGGTAGCGCCGTGCTTTCCAGATATGCTCCAAAGGACAAAATCCCACAGACCCTTTTTGTGGCTGTCTTGGTCCCTGCTCTGTCTCTCTCCAGGCTGGAGGAAGGCTAAGTCAGGGCCATGGGATTTTTGCCTTATATGGTCACTCTTAAAAAATACATGAATAAAAAAAAATTCTATTCAGGTTGATTTGTATTTGTTTACCTCGGTGTTAGTGATGACCTGTGTTTTGGGGATCCATTTGGAATTGAGGGTTGCTGATGGGTTTGATTCACACACCCCTGGGTGCTTACAGGAGAATACAAGCGTGACATGTTGGTGACAAGCAGACAGTGGGAATGTGACAGATGCTGGTGGCAGAGTTGGGCTCCAGTGTGTCAACTTTTAATGTTCTGTTGCTTTCTAGTTCCCAAGCACCTATATCTCTCTATACATATATAGATATGCAGATATATGTATTTTTAATATACATATATCTGTAGGTACATGTATATTTATATTTAAAAAAAAGTGTGTATATACATATATATAGGCCACACAATTCCAGACCTCTGAAAACACAGGCAGCTTTAATTAATAAAGTCTTGCACTTTTAGCATATGTGTATATATAAGCTAAAGCCGGGTGGGTATCATCAGGCTAGTTTGACAAACACAGTGAAAAGTTCCTGTATATACTGTATATACTCTGTGGAAAAAAAAAATTAAAAAAAATTAAAATCTTAGAATTTAGTATAAATTTTGTTTTATTTTATATGATGTCAAATATAGATACTTTTAAGAATAGTAACATTTATCAATGTATTTTGTAATGGGAAAAAGGAAGTGTCTTATGAAGAGGAACAGTGAAGATTTTATTCTTGTCTTGAATCTATGTCCTTGCACAGCTCCATTGAATGGGAGCCCATGCATTTTGACAAGCTTTAAACAGATTGTATATAGTATTTTAAAAAAAATAAAATTTTTAAAAAAAAGAAAGAAAAACAAATAAAATAATACTTGTAAGAATTCTTATGGACTGTGTTTATTCCTTCGATGATAGAGACCAAGGGGAGACCCTAATCCCCTCCTTGCTCTCCAGGCACCCCAACAGCAGCAGCTGTTTTGGGTGCATGTAGTAAAGGCCGAAGTGATGGAGCCGGGGGAAGAGACTCTGATTTAACCATGACCACTGCCAGAAGCTCTAAAGTCAATGTAGAACTTCTGCGCACAATAAATATTTTCACTTGGATGCAAGGGCTTTTGGGCTTCTAACTTCGTGCTGAACTACCCGTGGCAGAGGAAGACCTTTTTGCTAAACCATGCTTTTGCGCATGCAGATTTTCACGCTAAAGGATGCCTTGGCGTACACGGAATGTCACGCTAATAAGCGCCTTTGTGTGCACGGACTGTCGTGCTAAAGGTTGCCTTTGCATATGCGGACTTTCACGCTAAATGACATCTTTGCGTTCGCTCACTGTCATGCTAAAGTTAGCTTTTGCGCACACAGATTTTCACGCTCAAGGACGTCTTTGTGTACGCAGACTTTCGTGCTAATGGACACCTTTGCCTACGTGGACTGTCGCACTAATAAAGACCTTTGTGTACGATGACTGTTGTGCTAAAGTTCGCTTTTGCGCACGCAGATTTTAAACGCTACAGGACATCTTTGCGAACGCGGACTTTCCCGCTAATGGACGCCTTTGCGTACGCGGATTTTCATGCTAACGAACTCATTTGCATATGCGGACTTTTGTGCTAACGGACACCTTTGCGTACGCTGATTTTCGTGCTAACGATTTGCGTACACAGATTTTCATGCTAATGGACACCTTTGTGTACACGGATTTTCGTGCTAATGGACACCTTTGCGTACGCGGGTTATCACTTTTAAAGGACACCTTTGCGTACGCGGATTTTCACGCTGACGGACATCTTTGTGTACGCGGATTTTCACTTTTTAAGGACACCTTTGCGTACGTGGATTTTCACGGTAACAAACGCATTTGTGTACGTGGATTTTCACTTTTAAAGGACACCTTTGCGTACGCGGATTATTTTTTGCGCTAACGAACGCATTTGCGTACGCGGATTTTCACTTTTAAAGGACACCTTTGCGTACGCGGATTTTTTTACTTTTAAAGGACTTTTTGCGTACGCAGATTTTCGCGCTAAGGGACACCTTTGCGTACGCGGATTTTTTTACTTTTAAAGGACACCTTTGCGTACGCGGATTTTCGCGCTAATGATCGCATTTGCGTACGCGGATTTTCACTTTTAAAGGACACCGTTGCGTACGCGGATTTTTTTGCGCTAACAAACGCATTTGCGTACGCGGATTTCCACGCTAATGGACGCCTTTGCGTACGCGGATTTTCACTTTTAAAGGACATATTTGCGTACGCGGATTTTCGCAGTAAGGATCGCATTTGCGTACGCGGATTTACGCGGTAACGAACACATTTGCGTACGCGGATTTTCACTTTTAAAGGACACCTTTGCGTACGCAGATTTTCGCGGTAACAATCGTATTTGTGTACGCGGATTTTCACTTTTAAAGGACACCTTTGCGTACGCAGATTTTCGCGGTAACAATCGTATTTGTGTACGCGGATTTTCACTTTTAAAGGACACCTTTGCGTACGCAGATTTTCGCGGTAACAATCGTATTTGTGTACGCGGATTTTCACTTTTAAAGGACACCTTTGCGTACGCAGATTTTCGCGGTAACAATCGTATTTGTGTACGCGGATTTTCACTTTTAAAGGACACCTTTGCGTACGCGGATTTTTTTACTTTTAAAGGACTTTTTGCGTACGCGGATTTTCGCGTTAACGGACACCTTTGTGTACGTGGATTTTTTTAAAGGACTTTTTGCTTACGCGGATTTTCGCGCTAACGGACACCTTTGCGTACGTGGATTTTTTACGTTAATGAACGCATTTGCGTACGTGGATTTTCGTGCTAATGAACGCATTTGCGTACGCAGGTTCTTGCACTAATGGACACATTTGTGTACGCGGATTTTCACTTTTAAAGGACATATTTACGTACGCGGATTTTCGCAGTAAGGATCGCACTTGCGTACGCGGATTTACGCGGTAACGAACGCATTTGCGTACGCGGAGTTCCACGCTAACGGACGCCTTTGCGTACGCGGATTTTTTTACTTTTAAAGGACTTTTTGCCTACGCAGATTTTCGCGCTAAGGGACACCTTTGCGCACGCGGATTTTTTTACTTTTAAAGGACACCTTTGCGTACGCAGATTTTCACGCTAACGGCCGCATTTGCGTATGCGGATTTACACTTTTTAAAGGAAACCTTTTGCGTACGCTGATGATCACGCTAATGGACACCTTTGGGTACGCGGATTTTTACTTTTTAAAGACACCTTTGTGTACGCGGATGTTCGCGTTAACAAACGCATCTGCATGCGGGGATTTTCGTGCTGACGGACGCCTTTGCATACGTGGATTTTCGTACTAACGGACGTCTTTGCGTACACAGATTTTCACGTTAAAGGACACCTTTCTGTACGCAGAACCTATACTTAGTTCCCAGTTACATGCAGCAGATGACCTCCTACAATAGCAGTATGCATGCCTGCAGCCTCCTCCTGCCCCGTGGTGTCAGTTTGGGTTAATTTGCATTGCCAAGAACTTCAGATGGCCAAAAAGCTGTATCGCATAGGGATCTTTGTCCCTGATTATCCTGGACTTTAAAGTCAAGGCCTCACCCTTTGAGATTGAAGAGAGGAAAAGAGTTTACTCTTCCTCTAGCTCCCACCATCCCAACTAAGCCTGCATGCATTTGTTAGGCAGTTATCTCCACAATGGGAAAAGGATAACAGTTGAGCAAGCCTCCTAACTCCAGAATTACTCTAGCAGAAGCAAACCACAATCGTCCATCAGTGTTATGGCACACTGTGGAATTAGCCCAGCAAACACATCTCTGGGTCACGTGCTCTTGGCAGTAGCTGGCATTGGCTACATCTAACTCTCTTCAAAGGATAAACCTGTGATACATAGGCTCCAAAACACAGAACCGTGCCAGTCAGGCAGTTGGCTGCGTGGTGCCAGCCTGCCAGAAGCCTCCGTGCTCCACCCACGATCCTGCTGAGGCTCTCAGGCCCCTCTGACTAGTCTTGTTGGATCAACATGCAGGAATGCTTTAAAGATATTACCCTTTTGGGGGAAAGAAATATAAACAAGTTGAACAGACAATACATGCAGTTAATAAAGCTTAGCGTTCCTCTCTACAGCATAACTTCTCACCTTTAATCTATGTGTGTCTATGTATGGGTATATATATATATAAAATATCTGTACAAAGATATGATAAATGGCAAGAACTACTACATAACTAGCAATGGTTCTACAGTCTCTCAGACTGTCAACTAACAGAAAATAGTATTTTAAAAGAGTGCTCAGTTTTGCATAACTAAACCAAGTAATAGCACAATGTTATTGCATTTTGCAGGTTCCAACAGTATTGTCTTCTGTACATAGATCTTAGCATCTTGGTTCTCAACCAAAACCCATCAACTTTTGTATTTCTGTGCTACCTTGCATGTTCACAGCTTTGACTACTTGTGGAAATAAACAATATCCATTACAAACCTACCAAGACTTTTTGGATAGGCAGTTGCATCCGTTTTCATGGAGCTCCATTTATTTTGGCATGGCTCTTTGCAGAAGAATTACTCACTGAGCAATCCTTATCTGAGTAGGCCCTAGACTAGAACATTATCATCTGCTTTGTATTTCTAAACATTAGTAAAATATTGAGTAAATACATTTTAAAAGTAACACAGTATTGCCCTATTTCACTTCAGAAATGTCTCCATATGAATGGATTAAATTAGTTCTTTTATGCATAAAAATACAAATCAGTATTCTAACTATATCAAGTGTAATTATTCTGAGGCGGCTTCTGAAGAAACACTTCCTCACTTCTCACATATACAGGCTTTATATACATTTTGGAGTTACAGTTCATTTAATAAAACCTTATCTTACATTGATACCTGAGAGTATAGGGGATAACAAAAGAAATAATTCATAAATTCATTGCCCCTGATCAAAACTATACTCTTCAGAAGCAGCATGGGAACTTCAACACCAATTGCAATGATGATATTTTACCAAGTACATGTACCACAAGGTAAAATTTCATTTTATTCTTCACTCATACTAATAATGCAAGAAAAACCTGTGAGGATACACCACCTTCTCTGCTTCCTTACAAAAACATGCACAGTACAAAAATATCACTGATCTGCAGAGAACGATTGTCATATTTAGCAGAAAGTCCCACTTCACTTTGTTTTTGCTAAAATACAAGCTCTTCCTCTCTAAATCCATTCTAGCTCTAGCCACTGAAGGTACAAGGTCAACATTTACCAGCACTAACACTGGCAGAACCTTCACAGAGTCTTTACTACATTGTTTTGTACACATTAGAAATTTCAAGTCAGTTTGCAGAGGATTTTCTTGTTTCCATGAATTCTGGCAGACAGAGAAGTATTACAGCAGCAATAGTCTAAGGAGCTATAGAAAATAAAAAGTAATTACTGGGTTGAGGTTCGGACTCGGGGTAGACAAAGGAGCACCTACAACGCGTCTCTAGCAGTTCGGCAGTCAGCATACAGTTAACTATGAAGCATCTAAAGATGGCTTGCACTTTGGCTTTCCAAACACAAGCAAACCTAGAGTTCATCATTGTGCTCCTAAGCAGTCAGCAATTGCTCCTCTTGCAAGAATAACCACCACATGGTCAGACAGATTTAGCCAATGCCTTACCTTGATTTCAACAATCTATACTGCATTTTCAATCTGTGTGCAGCCTGGATAACCAAACAAGCTCCATCCTTTTCACCTGTATTGCAGGAGGATTGCTATGAAGACGGGAAAGAGAACTTGTATGCAGGCTGAGCTAGAAAAGCAGGAAACCACTTGTTAGTTGCTAAAACAGAGACATGGTTTGGGAGGATGCAGTCTGCAAACTACTGACCAAAGGTTGGAATCCTCAAGTGTCTGTGACCAGAGGAACTGACAATAGGACAACCTTCCTCTCTGTAGCAACTGTCATTCAGATAGGTTTGCAATAGTCACATCCAGTATATCCAAGCAACGTTGCATATTTTAATAACATGGCAACGACAGTTCATTATTCAGTCCTTTTTTTCCAGGGTGAAACTTATGTACAATGCAAGAAACTGATTGTGCTTCTAGCTATTTTTATTTACATTACATACCAGTAATCTGATACTTAAAACTAACTCTACAAACTCTGTTCCTGACATAAACACCAGACTTAGTTTCCATATTAGCAGCCTTAATTTCTAAGTGCTTTATGTCATTAATTCAGAGCTGAAGTTAAAGCAAGCTACACTCTAGTTCTTGCTTTCAGCTGTAAAATTTTAGCACTCTCTATTTTAACTTTTATGTCATGAGGTTTTTCAAAAAATCTCACAAAGGCTGGTTCATTTAATAAGGATGCCAGAATCTGTTCAAAGGCAAAAGACCATTCATGGCTCCCACTCAAACTCTGTGCTCTACTGCTTTTAGTCTGCTCAGAGCTGCTTTCAGTCTGCCCCTTTCTGGGCATTTCAGCAGGCTCCTCCATAATGGCAACTGTACTTTCCACTGGTGCTGTAGGACTCTGCAGCTTTCTCCCAACTTCTTCCATTTTCAGCAGGAGGCTGGTAACCACTGCTATAGCCCGATACAACAGCTCCTCATCAGGATCCCCGTGGAACAGGTTGTACAGAGTTTTTGAGAACTGGATGAACTGAGACTAGAGAGAGACGCAAAGAAGACTATTCAGAGTACAGCAACAAAACTGTCCTGTTTTACTACACGCTGGGGTCTCAACCCAGTGTCTACTGCCAACAGCCACCTGGTACAAGAGCTGCCAGAACGACAGTATGGGTGTGGACCAGCCCTGAAGATCATAACTATTCCTAAAAGTCTCTCTCTCTCTTCATAAGCTTACAGTTACAGCAGTTAAAAAAATCAGTGTGAAAGTCTGACACATAAGGGATCCTACAAATCCTTTAGAAAGCTACTAACAAGATTTAAAGGATAAATGGTAGTCAAAGAGACTGAAATAAGACCCAGACAGTTTACCTGATTCATTCTTGGTAAATCCTTAATGCTTTCTTCTTTTTTGGTAAGTTCATCTTGCCATTGCTTCAGATATGCCTGGATATCAACCTTACCCTTTCCTTTTTGACATAAAAACAAAACAACACACAAAGAAGGGAACAAAGAAGAACTAAGAGCTTCCCATGAAGGATGACAAGAAAAAAAAAAAAAGTGGCATCCTCAGTGTCATTCCTTCTCAGTACAGTGGTGGTGCCAAGGACTCAACAGGGTGAGAGCTTACACTACCCTCTTGCCCCCAGAACCATACTTATAGAAGTGGGTATAACGTTAGCACTGTTCCAGAGATGGTGTTACTCAGCACACTTTGTCATCATGCACTTTCTTAGCTCTGCTCCCTCTAAAGACACGTGGTAACCTAATGAGTCCCTGGGATTTGGGTTTAAACTGGCAGAGAGGAGATTTAGACTGGATGTCAGGAGGAAGTTCTTTGCAATGAGGGTGGTGAGACACTGGCACAGGTTGCCCAGGGAGGTTGTGGCTGCTCCCTCCCTGGAGGTGTTCAAGGTCAGGTTGGACGAGGCCTTGAGTGACCTGTACTAGTGGGAGGTGTCCCTACCTATGGCAGGGGGTTGGAACTAGCTGATCCTTGAGGTCCCTTCCAACCTTACCATCTATGATTCTTTACCTTTTTCTGGGTTGCCCTTTAGAGAGTCACTTTCAAGACTATCTCCAACAGACGAAGCTACAGTTTAGGAGGAGAAAAAGAAAATGTTATTTATTTGAGAAAGAAAAATCAATTCTTCATTTCCTTATATCAAAAATTCCTTCCTTAAGAAGTAAGATCCTCAACAGTCCCTGTGTTCTCAACACAGATTAGGCCAATAAGAAACCACATGGCAAGATTTGAATACTTTCTCTAAAAATGGAAGCCATCATGAGACAGGAGATGACAAAAGAAAAAGCAATCAATTACATCAAGCAAAAAATGTTTGTATTATCCATGGCTCACGGACAGTGAGATCAGTACCCATATGTTACATATAAGTACTTTTTGATAGTTTCAAAAAATGAAAGGGTATGCTTTCCAAAGAAGCAAAACTGCACAGCTTTCTGAATAATATTTTATAATCTCATAAACTTACACCTCACAAAAATATTTTTCAGCTTACTTGCTTTAAAATGGAAGCAGAGCATTTAAAATGTTTGCTTATGTGCCTCAAAATAATTATGAATTTGTATATTTTATTTCTTGAGGTAGGAAATATCATCCCTTCATGCCTTGAATGCAAAAGTGAAATGGTCACCAACAACCATTTTCAACAGGTTGCCTGCTGTGCTGAAAAATGCTCAGCAAATACACTCCTCTATTTCCATGTGAACACCCTTTGAAGACAACCATCAGACTAGCTAGCCACAAATTCTGGGCTGCTTGATGAAGATGTAACTATCTGCAGAAGCTCTTCACAGAAGATTCTTGTTAACAATGACATGATTTACTACTTTTGAAAGGACACCTCCCCCCATGTTTCACCATGAGATAAACAGACTCCTAATATTCTGCAGGCAAAGCCTTGCACTGTGGAGCTTACCAGTGAGTTGACTGAAGTGTATCAGCTCTTCTTTTGAAAGATCATCACCTTTGGAAGGGCTCAGAGATTCTACTTCAGTAAATGCTGCAATAAACGAATGAAGAGGTTCTAAGGCACCCAAGCATTACCAAAGCTGTGATAAGAACCAAAAGCTTTGTACAGACAGACGATCCCTGTGAAAAGAAATGCTGCTGGAGCAGACTAAGTTATCCCTAGAGAACACATCACTCAAGAAGAAACACACAGCCATGTTACAGCTATTGGGTTGTATTGTAGCCAGGACTGATGACAACAGGAAGAAAAGTAAAGCTAAGGAAAAAAAAACACGTGCAAAGATTTTAAAAGCCAGAAAAAGGCCTCCCCAAATGCCACCTCCTCTCACTTACCTGGGGGAATGTGCAACTTAAAAAGAAGCTTGAGTTTGTCAGTGAAGCTTCCATTATACAAGGTATCTGTCAGAAGGAAGAGGCAAAAGAGTCTGTTCAACTGGACCGAACTTTGAAAAGCTCTTTTTGCCTAAACAAATACAACCCAGGGAGGTTGGAACTGGACATGTGTTGTATCTTACAGGGAGTATAATCAGACATGAAAACTAAGGAAGGCACTTCCACCTGCAGTTGATCCTGAGGTTTGTCTGCACTGAGGGACAAACACTAATATGATTCACTACAATGAGACAGTACCAAAGAAATACAGTACTAATAATAATACTTCTCAGTATTTTCCCTAATTTTTTTTTTTGTTTCCAGAACAATACCAGTTTGAAAAGAAGATAAACAGAGTTGTAACTTTCAGTTCCCCAAATATATAGGGCATTTGTCCACTTGCATGGTCTGTGTATGAGATGATTTAGTATGAGGAAGCATTTATCATCAACCATACAGGCTGGGCAATGAGATCATAACATTTCCTAATTTTCTGCTATTTTGGTGATAAAGCTACATTTAAATTTAATCTCAAACAAAAGATTTTTCTCCAGAGCATTAACATCTCAGAAAGGTTACCAGCTTGTAAAGCCCTCCGTGAGCTATCTCAAGGTGAAACAAGAGTAAAATAAGATCACAGTTGTGTAACTTGAAAGTCTTTATCATTCACCTAAATAGTGTAGCTTCCACTTTCAAACTTACAGATCTACTTTGAGCATTTGCATTGCCATTTGAGCAGTCTTTGTATTTAGTATCACACGACTGAGAGGACAGGCAGGTAGGTGATCATTCTCATATACTCAGCACTGGTGAGGCCACATCTTGAGCACTGTGTTCAGTTCTGGGCCACTCACTACAGGAAGGACACTAAGGTGCTGGTGTGTGTACAGAGAAGGGCAACAAGGTTCTTCAAGGGCCTGAAGCACAGAGTCTGCAAGGAGTGTCTGAGGGAGCTGGAGTTGTTCAGTCTGGAGGACAGGAAGCTGAGAGACAACCTCATCACACTCTAAAACTACCTGAAGGGAGGCTGGAGCAAGAAGGCCAGCCTCTTCTCCTTGAGGACTAGAGTAAACAGTTACAAGCTGCATCAGAGAAAGTTCGGACTGGCTGTTAGGAAACTATTCTTCACTGAAAAGGTTCTCAAACATTGGAATGGTCTATCCAGAGCAGTCGTGAAGTCACTATCCCTGGGGGGTATTCAAGTGTCCTATGAACCTGGCACTCAGGGACATGGTGTAGTTTTGACCCTTTCAGTGCTGGGTTGAGGGTTGGACTGGATGCTATCTGAGATCTCTTCCAGCCAGATATATTGTGTGATTAAAATCCAACTATCTGACCCTAAGTTAAACAGCTAGTCTCCTTAGGCTCTTTATATAGCGTTTGGAAGGTGACACGTTCCAGGACTACTGCATGATGGAGTTCCCCTGTGAGCTACACGTCCATGTGGTTCTCATACCAAGAACACAGGCAAATTGCTTGAAGTTTATAAGGCAGTGGGAGCTCTCATCCATCAGTCTGAATGTCCACAGTGCAAGTGAGTCTCTGTTGGCACAGTGTGACCAGGGGCTCAAGAGATGACAGAGAAGCCTGAATTGCTGGCAATCAATCCGATACTGGTCAAGATAGGGTAGGCTGGCATCATGATGGTGCAAGGCAGGACTATTGACATTCCAATAACAGGAAAGAAAGTGCTCCTTCTGCAAAGGAAAGATAAAATGGGACATTTTCTCAAACAACAGCTGTCTCCCAGTGAAAGACATAGGAAGCCTGCTATGTACTTTGATTTAAAGCTGACATGTAAAACTTATGCCGAATCTAGTTTTTACCTCACCTAGTTAAAAATGTTTCATACCCATAAGAGAGTCCACTGTTCAGGTGGATCTTTGGTAAGTGAGGAACATGGCACATTACCTTAAATAATTCATAAAGCTCTTCAAGATCACTAGGGTTGAATTTTACATCCTGGGACACAACACGCAGCTAAAACAAAATTAAGAGAAAAGTAAGTAATGAGTCTTCCCTCTATGGAGCAAGCCTGTAAAATAAAGCCATGGGAAACTTAAGCTTACATTAAAATGGAATATTCCAGGTTTTGGCATGTTACATTTCTGAGTAAGAAGAGGGTTTTTAAAAAACAATCAGAAGATTAAAAATGGAAAGAAATTCTTTCTCCCCACATAAACGAAGTTTAAAGCCAGTCACATTACTTGTATACACTGAGTCTACACTATGAAACCTGGCAGATAAAACTCAATTATTCATCATTATATGTAACATGGAGCTTTCTTTATAACGGGCAAACAAATGTATGTACAACTCAAGAGTCACGCTGAACCCTCATTCTTCACATAATAATAATACAACAAATGTTCACAGCTTTTAAACCCAAAAGTCAGCTACAAGACCAGGTGCCATCTTCACAATATGTATCATAAAATTAAGCACAACAGTTAACCACCTTAGCACAAACAACGTCATTTAGCATCACTTACTACAAGCCACATTTACCACAGAAAGAAAAACAGACTACTGTTATCTGTTACTGGAAATGAGCCACAAAAGAAAATAAGCAAAAGAAGCACCTTGCAACCACCATCTTCATTCAAGAGTCTGAACCTCATGGAAGACGTTGGCAGCTGAAGAGCTACCACATCATGCACACACTACTGGACATTCACACCCACCACAGACAGAAAAGCAACCCTTGTTGACCACAGCACAATCATCTCTTCAGAGACATTTGGCATTGTTTTCCTGAGTAAAAATGCAGGCAATGAAACATTTCACTGTAGCACTGTGGACATTTTACAGTGCCCTGTGCCTCAGAGAAATGCATTAACAGTTTAACAATGGCAAATGGAAATAAAGGTCAGCCTGTTAATGCAAAGTGTCAGAGATGCCAGCCTTAGTAGTTGTCTGTGATGGTATTTCTTGTAACACAAGACCACAAGGTCCTGCTGTCATTCACAGACTGAAACCATACAGGTCAAACCTCAGCTAACAGACACCCTTCAGACCAGAGGGATTTCAGTATATAAAATTATGCATCTGATACTGGAAAATGTAGCTGTTCTGAGAATTTTCCAAAAGGGAATTAGTCTTGTCAGAAGGAAGGGTTTAGCTCTTCCAAGTCACTCACCACATTCTGTTTGGTCGTAGCCTCTAATGTCTGGATCACGTAAAGCCTGTTCCTGCAGCGCATGCTCTCAACATCCTCATAGCGAATATCACCGTATCTCTAAGAAGAAAGGCATCGTTCCATGAAACTGACTGTACCTAAGCTACATCTAACCAAGTATTTTTGTCCTTCTGGCATCTAAGTACAACACAAGCATGGGTACAAAGGAAGATCCCAGAAACTGAGAAAAAAAATTATCATTTATTAGAGCACTAACACTCACTCTAACCCATGCAAAAAGGTAGGACTGATCGAGAAAGAAGAACCTTGAGTAGTTCAGCACATAGGAAGACAAAGGAAGGTATTTTACCCCACTCTGCTATCCTGCTGTGCTAGTCACCATCTGATAGCAAAGTCCGAGATGTGTATGCTAGCAAGGCTCGAAGTTCACTCTAGTGAACTTTAGAAATCAGCTGAATTAATTTCTGAACATTCCTAGGCATCTCAGGAACTTCTCAAGCACATGGAAGGTATCTGAACATGAAATAGAATAACTTACTTCTCCTTAAAAGTTGTCAAAATCTAAAAATAAATTCCCAGAGAAATCATAGAACAACGTATTACAATCCACAAAGAAGCCAATAAATCAAATCAAAATGGGCCAACACACTATCACAATCATGTTAAATCAATTTAATTTCCTCCTGTGAGGAAATTCAGTCCAGTGTGCTCAACAGAAACAGTGAAGAGGGTAACTACTTCCGTAAGATTTTTTTACACTCTCCAGCAACACATGGAACCAGGAAGACATGGCCTGACCACAATCACCACGCACCATGTGCATGACTGGTTCTTATAACATAGTTTGAGAATAAATAAGCAATAAACAATCAAACTAGGCAGGATCTTTGGCAGTTTTCCCCAGTACATTTTTTTCCCATTTTCAGCAAGACTTTAAACAGGGTATGAAAAACTGAACATATAAGCTTTGATGTCAGAGGAACTGGTTGTACTGCAACTAGGGGAAAGGAAAAAAATAAAATTAAAAAAATTAGACCTGAAAGGGTAAAAGCTGAACAATCTAATACAAACAAGGAGCTACAGAAAAAGCTGCAACTGACTCCCCTCAGTAGCACTTTACGAGCATCCAAGTGGAACTACACTGGATATTAGGATATTTTAGGACAAAACCAGAGAAACCCAACAATGAGCTGAAGTTTTTGCAGATTCTCTTTGGTTGAGGAGTTTTAACATTAGACATTTTTCAAGGATGATCTGAGTGTATGCTGGACAAGGAGTTGAACTGGTTGATCTCTAGATTTCTCTTCTGTAACTATTTCTGTTAAGACCATTACCAGCATATTTCTAACTTGGAACAAAGAGGAAGCAGAGAGAAACAGCAATTCTGAATCATAATTCATTCACTGGTCTGTCTTCTGGGCACAGATATTGTGCAATGGCCTCAGCATGACTATAAATAAGACGTATAATTTAACTCTGAATTAGTGTGATAAGATAAAATGCTACACATCCTTCCATTCCCTAGTTAAGCACATCTTCTTCATACCTGACAACACTGCCAAAGAAATGTCTTGCATTTGTGCCTGAGTCATAAAGGCATGAAACATGATTTTAAAAATCAACTCCATATTTTTTCCACTTAATCTCAGGTATCTTGTGAAGACCCAAGCAAAGCAACAATATCACAAAGGACATCTCTGTTCAATTATTCATGATTTGTGACTAGACCTATCTGCAGAACGACCATGCTCCATTGCAGCAATCTTCCCCTTGCAAAATTTGGTTTATTTCTACAGTAAAACAAAAGAAAACCATCCCCTGGAACAGAACTGTGTTGAAATTAACTGTCTGGTCAAAATGGGAAGCAGGAAATTGACTCTCACTTTGTATCAGCAGTTCTTAAACAAGGGGTTGTGAAACTTATCAGCATTGAAGAAATTCAGTTTCAACTAAAGATAAAAAATTGCATCCAAAAAAGGGGTTATGAGACAGAAATGGGAATATATGCCTAGGAATGGGGTTGTCAGCTTGGTAGTGTGAGATTCAGGCTTAAGGATCTGGTCAAATTAGCATTCAAAAGTCTTATCAAATCAGAGGCTATGGCTTTGGTCCCATTGCCTAACTGCAAAGGCAGGAGAAGAAAGTAGTTTCTTTTATTCTGTCTTTCAGTAATGACTTCCATCTCTGTGAAACCTTCAGCTTATCCTTCTGAATGCAATCAATATTCTTTATTCTATTTGTATTCATCCTCATTATGAGGTCTCCCTATGACAAGAAAGGCCCATAACAGCTTGCAACTGTTCTTGTAAGCATATTAAAGCACTTTACAACCAGTTCTTGCACTTTACAACCAGTTCTTCAGTGTAACGTTCTTGTGAAACAATAGTGATAGCAGAACAATAGACTATTTAATACAGATTAGCACAAGGCTATAAAGACACTTTAAGGGAACTTAAATATCTTGTCATTGTGCACCCCACTAAAGGCAAGCTCTCTTCTCAGTAAAAATCAATAGAGACAATTCTTAGGTTGTAAGTGTTACAGTTAGATTAACTTTATCAAGTCAAGACCAGGACATTTTCCCAAAAGTGATGTATTGTGGATCTTTCACTAGAAACATGACAGAGACTCAGAGAAGTATTACATAGATAAGAGGAATCAGATCATGGAAAAAACAAAATGTGAACAAATCTCTTCTCCCAGCTTGCCTTTCATTTCAGAGGGGCTAAGCAGAAACCTATCTACAAATGGATTAACAGTCTGATACAAATTGTGTCAAGGAAGTAAGCATCTTGTGAAAAACCGAGGACAAAAGGAGAAAGAGAAGCTACATGCATTTCCTCCCCAGTGAAAAGCTGCAAAACTAGAAGCTGCTGAAATCAAACTTGCAAATTTAAAGATAGATCAGGAAAACCAGTTATGATCTTTGAGCACTATCTCTAAACATTCATTTAACCCATACACTAAACTACTTCAGTACACAGTTCCCTGCAGGGGTTATGTCAAATGTTACCACTCTCAGCAACATGCAGTAATCAGTCTCAAGTTAGTGAACGCGAGGGCTGTTTCTGTTGTACTTTTTCATTTAATTGACACACTGATCATGTCAGTGAGGGACAGTAATATATGAACTGGGGTAAACCTCAGAAAGTCCTCTCAGGACACCCTAGCAAGCACATTCCAAGCAGTTTATAAAAAAATAATCAAAACAGCTCCATAACCTACAAGTCTTTCAGTGAGGATCAACAAACTACAGGGCCCCATTTGAGCCAGTCTAGACAGTCTGCACATTGCAGCTGCACTGTTTTTAAAGCCGCCCATGCAATGTAAACACTGCACAGGATGTGAAAACATACCCACAAGAACACATACTTCATTTGACTCTCTGATCAAATCAGTAATGTCCACTTTTGGATGGTCACTCTTCGTATCGCCAAGGCTGGAGCCCTGCTGCACAGCTGGAGGCAAAGGACTGTCTTTGTTAGTGACACTGTCAAAAAATCTGCACAAAGCAAACACACAAAAAATGAGCAGGAACACTTTATCACAACAGAATGACTAACATCAGCATCTACTAAAGAGAATATGAAAAAGCAAAATATATCAACCTGTGTAGCACAAATCTGCTGTAGTAATAACAAAGTTAAATGCGGGAACTTGCTATCCAGAGAAGTTGTGGAGTTTCTAGCTTTGGGAATTTTTAAGACTCGGCTACCCAATAACATGACTGATTTGATCTAGGGCTAGTAGCAATCCTCTTTCAAGCAGGAAGTTAGCCTGCTTGCCAAGGTCACTTCCACTCAGCATTCCTCTGGTTCTCTAATCCATCTAGCAAGGTTGTACTGCACAGCTAGGAAAGGGGAAAAGTGGTTTGGACCGACCTACAACCACTCTAAAAGGATCCATTAGGAAGGCTGGTCAGTTCCTTTGCCAAGATCAAGGAACTCGTGTCTATGAACCAATAGCTTCCTTTTTCTTGAGGAGAGTCTAACTACTGCAATATTTTATTAAAAAACAAAAAACCAGCATGCTACAGGCTGGACTGAAAGTGCAACAGAAATGTTAGTGCTAGATCAGATTCTGAAAGCAAAAGTTCAAAAGGAGTTCATCATAACCATTAAAACATTGGGTGTCAAGTAGAGCCAGCAGCTTGTTTGGTTCAAGTGAAAAATCAAAATTTCAGTATGCCCTTCAAATTTTAACATATTTAAACAGGATGAATGTGCTCTTACTGTTTGGCTTTCTAAGTGTTAAATATTTAAATAAGCACAGCTAGCTTTTACAGTAAATATCAGGTTGCATGGTCTCTTAAAATGAAACTTCTGTTTTCCTCATTAATTCTGTTGCTTTTAACCTATTCAAACACATCTAAAACATTTAAAACTCCCATTAAAAGTAAAATGTTATTATCAGTGTTTAACAGTCATAACTTGGTGACTCCCATAGCATGGTCACTTGGCTCTTTTAATACTCCATGTTACGCAATCACAGTAGCTCCAACAAAATTTAGACTGCTAGTGAAGCAAAAACTGTGCAAGTTTTGCTTGCAATACATCAGTTTAAAATGCACTTTATGCTACATATTTGAATTTATGCTTTAAATGCTTATACACAACAGGCATCTGGTCACAGTTGTCCTCATTGTTTTGCTGTGGGGTTTTTTTTCCCCCCTCCTTATTTCTTCTTTAAACCACTAGCAGCAGAGGAGCCAGTAGCCTAAACTATAAGAACTGAGTTGTAGAGTATGTTATCAATATGTTGATGCTTGAACTGTTTGGAACAGTATATGCTCTGCATTATCTCACCATTAAGGAAAGCTACTTTATATAAATTCCAAGGAGAAAAAAAAAAAAAAAAATCACACTGTTTTTACTTTAAAATACACAAAATGGCAATGCAATATGGGATTTTAAGAGGATCCAGGCACATATCCCAGCTACCCCTTCCAGAATTTCAGCCCAAGGTGAACACAATTTCTCTGAAGCCTTTGAAATTCTTGGCCAAACGTGCTCTCAGTTGCAAAGGAGGGCCACAGAGATGATCAGAGGGCTGGAGCACCTCTCCTGTGAGAACAGGCTTAGCAGGGTGGGTCTGTTCAGAGTGGAGAAAAGGCAGCTCTAAGGAGACCTTATAGCAGCCTTGCAGTACCTGAAGGGAACCTACAGGAAAGCTGGAAAGGGTCTATTTATAAGGGCCTGTGCTGATAGGACAGAGAGCAATGATTTTGAAATAAAGCAGGGTAGATTTAGATAAAATGTTATTAAGAACTGCAAGGGTGGTGAGACATACGAGCAGGTTGCTCAGAGAAGTTATGGACACCTCATCCCTGGAAGTGTTCAAGACCAAGCTGGATGATGCTCTGAGCAACCTGGTCTAGTGGAAGGTGTCCCTGTCCATGGCAGAGGGCTTGGAACTAGTTGATCTCTAAGGTCTCTTCCAACTCAAGCCATTCTATGACTTACCTACTGGCAATTACAGAAGTTGCTACACAACCTGTAAGAATCACAGTTACACAGATACCTGTTAAGAACAGTGACTGCTTCTGCATCATCCTTGCAAGTCAGCAGCTTCTCCATGTTGTATTCCAGCACTGCGAGACCCAGTTGTAAAATTGCCTTTATTCCGTCATAGAAGAAACAGTCCACCACATTGACTGCACTTTCAATAGGCAGCACACTGATAAAAAGGGTAAGGAACCAGGAGAGAGAGACCGAGGAGAAAAAAGTCATGTCCATCATGTGGTCTGTCAACTGAGGCAGATGAACCCTGATGAGCTCCTCAAACACTGCCTGATCTACCAAGGCACCTGCAGGGAAAGGATAACAAAACCACCACCCAAATCTTAATACAGAGAGCACTGGCCAGAAATAAAGTCCCTGTCCTGATACAACTTTGTTTTTAAAGCAAGCACAGCTCTGGCTGCATGAACCACTGCCTTTGTCCCCTGTGCTGGAAGCTATCCCCTCCATGCCTGGGTTCAGAGTCTTGCCGCATGCTGTCAAGTGCATTAGCACTTTTACAGGTGCATGGCTACTTCCAATGACCTCCCTTGACAGCTAACATATCTTCTCTGCATTTAGAGAGAAACTTCACATCCAGTTCTCTTTAAGCACATACACCTGCAAGTACTCGGTATGAGTTCAAAGGTTAAGTCTGGAATTGAAGTGACTCATTTTTCCTTTATTTTAGCTGACTGAGTTTCAAACAAGTAGCATAAATTACAACTGAAATTCCAAAAGAACTGTAGAATAGTCTGTCTGACTGCTTCCTGAGTAGTTATACCTCAAGTTCATTATCTGAAAACCCTTTCCACTTCTGGGAAGGGGCAGTCTGGACATTCTCTACAGCTTCCATTTCTTCCCTCATGATAACGAGCCGAAAGTAACAGCTTCTCTCTGCTGTTCAGCTTTCAGGTCACTCCTTACATTTGTTCTTAATGAATGATCACTGACATTCAGTTCTAGACAGATAAAAAGACAGAAGGTTACCAATGATCCGACGATTGTAATAATCAGGTAACATCCTCTCACACACAGCAACCAAAAGCCAGAATGCTTCCTCCTCTTTGGCATACAGCAGAAGAACAGATGTCAAAATATTCATTGCCTGTAACAGCAAAGGAAGCATTTACTGGGTAACATGGTGAAAACACAACTGTTGTCATTTATTAAATTTATATTTCTGAAAGCACTTTACAGCACATTTTAGAACATCAGGGTAACCTACAGCCACATCCAGTATAAGACTCTTCCCTCTATATTATTAACTAAAGAGCATAGTATTGAAATTACATACAAATATTTTTAAGTACTAAAAATCTAGTAAAAATGCAGAGGCGTATGTGAACTGAAGATGACAGCAATTGCCAACAAACTCAAGTACAAAGTAAAAACTCATGTTACTTAAGTGGGATGAAGTAAGAAAAGTGAACCACTGAACATGAAACCATTGTGTGTATATGTGGTTGATTTCATAGCTGCCCCTATACTCTCACTGTGAGCTAATATTTAGACAACCAGCACTAAGAGTATCAAAACTGCTGTACCTGACAATATCCAATCTGGGGGTTCCTGTATGCGTAAGCTGTAAGAACTCTCCTGAGTGCAGAAATTCCTGTGTCACTTTGAAAAGCAGGATGCTCAGGTAAGGAGCGACGTAAATCTCGTTCAATTTCATCAGTAGCTAAAGTGCAGGTTCCTAAGGACTTTTCCACCAGCTCAGTGTAATAACCAGGGTTGGATGCCATGTCATTTACAGCACCTGCCAATTGCACAGTATTAGAACAACAGTAAAGTATTTCCTTGATTGTCTGCAATTTGTGTTAAGAATTTTTGGTGATTGCTGAGATACCTCACGAATCTTTGCATTACTGCAGTAACATATCAGAGTAATTCCACTGAAATTGATGGAATTACTCTGAAACTAAACTAGGGACATGAAATATAATAAGTCTTGGAGGAAAATCTAAATCACTTTCCATCATGAAGTTGATTTTGACTTTTTTTGTTTCACTGGGGAAGGGGAAGAAAGTTTCCTTTCACCTACAATTACCCAGGTTTTCTGGAAGTTACAGTAACTTTCGGTTTGTAGAGCTGGGAGTATATTACATAAAACTAGGCAAAGGACTGATAGTTACCTACTTAATTCTGTAAGTTTTATGTCAATGTCTTCCAAGACCCCTATCTCGGATCAACCTGGTAATAGAAGTGTAAGTGCCTGTGTAAACACTGCAAGAACACTAGCAAAGATATGTCAGTGTTTGTGTGTCCTCAAAAGGAACTACCATACAGAAAGCTGAATGAAGAATATAAAATGTGTTTGTTTTGATAAACAGATCCTCTGGTACAGCAAAAAGGTTTGTTCAGGGGAACTCAGCAAGTACAACTAGCAGATAAGGTGGCTCCTCAAAAGCTGCATTTCCATTTCTGACAGTGACACATGCTTCCTGTGTGACCCTGATCAAGCCAGTGGCTGCTGTTTCTCTTAAGTGTTTCAGAGAACTGGAACAGAAAGCACACAGGTGTTGCAAAGCAGTATTCTAATTCCCTGGGCCTCAAATTAACTCAGGTTAAGCACTCTGGCACACACGTATTATACAAAAGACAGACAGAAAAGCACGCTGAGAGCTTTGGCAATAGATTCCATAGGTACAAGAAAGTCCCTAAGTCCTATACCTCTCATTCTTTAGGCTAAGCACACAGCAAAAGAGTTGCCAATAATGAGAGCCTAATTCTCTACCAGGAATACATTTTTGTGTGTGTACCTGGTAACACTATCTCAGAAAGTTTAAACCAGAATCATTAAAATACAGTTCCACAAAAAGGTTTTTTCTTTTCAGCAAGAGACTTTGCCAAAATTGATTGTCCCCAGCAACAGTAGATATTGATATCATTACTTTTCAGTGGAGTTTCCTGTAAAAGAAGCAGATGTAGATTTTGTTTCGATCAATGCACAACAAAATCATGACAAAATTATCCTGCTCATCATTGTGAAGTGCCTTACTTCAGAGAGATTTGGGTAAATTGCTAGAGGTAGGAGCATTTTCAGTCAGACTGCACTCTGGCAGTAACTGGAACATCCACACAAAATGAATCAATTATACCTGAGAAGAGTAGCCAGAGTTCTCCTCTCAATGCCTCTGGGATCCCTCTTACAACCAGGTCTCGAGTCTTCTTTGTTCGAAACATACTGACACCGTGTCCCCGTTCCGCAAAGAGGATGTTCCAGGACTGTTCCTTCATTTTTTCTTTCAACTACAAAAAGCAGAGGGCAAACAAGCATTAAGTACACTGGAAGATTTTCCTTAGGTTTAAGAGACTAGACCGAAAT
This sequence comes from Eubucco bourcierii, assembly GCA_013396675.1. Taxonomy (NCBI): domain Eukaryota; kingdom Metazoa; phylum Chordata; class Aves; order Piciformes; family Ramphastidae; genus Eubucco; species Eubucco bourcierii. The sequence goes on along the minus strand of VWZE01007414.1, from coordinate 1,285,402 downwards.
TTTGATTTGAGTTATGTTCATGTAAATTAGAAATAACGGCACTGGCATGCATATTGATATGTGGAATGAATGCTGATGCAAATCAGAGCGGCGCATAGTGTAAGTCTGGCATAAAATGCAATCTCCTACATGACCTACTAATCTTTGAAGTACATTATGACAGGAATCTCTACACCAGCTCAGATAGAAGGTAAATCTAATGCCATATCCAATCCAACAGCAAGTGCCACAAGTGAGTAAGGTCAAGCAAACATCATCCTCCAGCAAACATAAGTACAGGGACCCCCTCAGCAGAGGCAATCCCTCTAAATTTAATGGCATACTGTAGATATTTCCCTGAAAATTGCTTTCTGAACCCAGACAAATGTGCAACTTCTAAATGAACCTGAAGCCCCCTTATTGTTCTGCTAAAACAGCAATCATTTTTCAAGCCACTCTTAAGCTACTTACTTCCCACATGAAAATTCCAACCCATAAACAGTGATAGCTGTATGCAAGTTGGATATTCATTTTTAATTAATTACCACTTATTCATTATATTTTTATTGTTCATTATTCTGATAAGCTTTTTTTTTTTTTTAAATACAAAAATCAACAAGTAGACAGCCCTATTTGTTAACTCTAGGTTTAATCATTTGCACTGAAAGGGAGTGAACAGCTAAATAGTTCAACTCACAGAAAAAAAATCTGCCATGACATTCAAAAAATGCACCAATAGTATAGTGAATAAGAAAATGTAGCATTTTATGTAATTGCTACGGTAAAAAAAATCGGAGGTACATAAAAACCTCCTCGTTTAAGATCCCCTTACTGTGTGCAGTTCTGGAGTCCCCAAGCACAGGAAGGACATGGAAGCATAGGAGCAGGTCCAGAGGAGGGCCATGAAGATGATCAGAGGCCTGGAGCAGCTCTGCTATGAGGACAGGCTACAAGAGTTGGGGCTCTGCAGTCTGGAGAAGAGAAGGTTTCGAGGAGACCTGATAGTAGTCTTCCAGTATCTGAAGGGGGCTACAGGAAGGCTGGAGAGGCACTATTTACAAGGTCTTGCAATGAGAGGACAAAGGGCAATGGGTTTAAACTGGCAGAAAGGAGATTTAGACTAGATGTCAGGAGGAAGTTCTACCACAGTGAGGGTAGTAAGGCACTGGAACAGGCTGCCCAGGGAGGTTGTGGCTACTCCCTCCCTGGAGGTGTTCAAGGTCAGGTTGGACAAGGCCTTTAGTAACCTGTATTAGTGGGAGGTGTCCCTGCCTATGGCAGGGGGTTGGAACTAAACGATCCTTGAGGTCCCTTCCAACCTTACCATTCTATGATTCTATTTCCTTGTATATATGTGTGTGTTTGTATGATACATACAAGCAAACCTTGTTACTGTAACTTTGGGCCAATTTCAAAATACCCCATTTTGTGTTCCTTTCTGATAAACACTAACATTTTCTTGGTAAAGGGTAAATCAATAGAAGGAGAAAAAGATAACATTGAATGAAAGCATCAGAAAAGACAACCAGAAAAAGCAGAGTAAAGAGAAGGTTCAGATTGCACATGTGGTGGTAGGTTTCCCTGTGCTAATTTGAGAGGTCTAACAAGCCATGAAAAAAAGTATTTATTTGGCCATGACAGCACAAAGAAATCAAGCAAGTGATTATTCGCCAACTCAACTCACTGTCACAGACACCTGCTTAGTCACTCTGATAAATTAACATTTTTTTCAATTTCAACATGTCTACTAACCTTTCTTTGCTAACAGCAATAAAAATCTACTAGCTGTTCTTTGCTAACAGTAATAAAAACATACTGTTACAGATGAAGTACTACTCAACAGGCAGAACAGGTTGTTTCCTTTTGTTCTGGGTTTGTTTTTGTTTTGTTTTTGATTCATCAAGCTTCGTTGCATTACGTTAGTTGACAGATTTGGAACAGAAAGGCTAAAAATGCTGGAAAGCACACAGACGGATGGCATGACATGAGCACCATTATTCTTCAACAGTTTCTCAATCTTTCCTTAGTTTATCTGCATGAGCTCCAAACAGCACTAGGAGAGAATCAACAATCAGGAAAAAGACTTCATTCTGCAGAATTTGGATTAAGGATAACTATTAAGGAGAACTACAAGGTAGATGAGACCTTATAGTAGCCTTTCAATAGCTGAAGGGAGCCTACCGGAAGGCTGGGGAGGGACTATTGACAAGGTCTTGCAATGACAGGACAAGGGGTAATGGGTTTAAACTGGTAGAGGGGAGATTTAGACTGGATGTTAGGAGGAAGTTCTTTGCAGTGAGGGTGGTGAGGCACTGGAACAGGTTGCCCAGGGAGGTTGTGGCTGCTCCCTCCCTGGAGGTGTTCAAGGCCAGGTTAGAGGAGGCCTTGAGTGAGCTGTACTAGTGGGAGGTGTCCCTGCCTATGGCAGGGGGTTGGAACTAGATGATCCTTGAGGTCCCTTCCAACCTTACCATTCTATGATTAGCTGAAAACCACTTATATTCATACAAGTTTTACATTTAATCAAATATTTATCAACCAGATAGGACATTTTTACAAACTGGCAATTTCTGTCAACAGAAGAAAACGATGTGTGCATGGGGACTTCAGGAAGACCACCATGTAAGTAACACCTACTTCACAAACTGAAAACTGGCAAGAAATTCCCTATTCAGACAAAACAAATTACAGATATTTTACCTGCAGAGTAGAGAGAGGCAGAGATAGTAGAAACAGTGAAATAGATCCTTTGTGAAGTACAAGATTACTGATAAATTATTGATTATGCACCTAAAATACAATTCAATTTCTCTGAAGCAAAACAATGTTGTGTGCTCCAGCTCATGTGAGACTCCAGGACCAAAACAGCAAACTACATCTTCTGTGCATGCAACAGTATGATTTAATATTGTCAAAGCAATGCTAAGAAGTAATTTTTGTCCATTTTTGTTTAACATACTATAAAAGACAGAATTTAAATCTCTGAATTCCTTTTTCTCCTGCCTAAAGGATGTCTATTTTCTGATATTTCTAATATTTAATATCTAATTTATCCAGTTCTGATGAATTATTTAATTTTAAAATACAACCTTTCTGTCTTCTTGCACAAACTATAAAGAAGCAAAAATAGGAGGTCCTACTGCAAAAGCAATTAAGGAAACATTCTCCAGAGCATAACTTTGTTAGACAGATGTGCAGAGGAACGAAGCAAGTAAGAAATAAAGTCATTTTCTTGATAACATTATCCTTGCCTCCAAAGAGTTTGTAGTGACTTCATATCTTGACAATTCACATGGATAAGAAACAACTACCACAAAATAAACAGCCAGCTGTTCCCTGAGGGATGGAAAAGCAGGAGGAATTAGCTCCATGAAGATAAGACATATCATTATTAAACAAGATGAACAGAAAATTGAATGGAAACATACAGAAGCACCCTCTGGTCTCTTAATAAAGAAAATGCAGTTGAAAGTTTGCAAAGCCCCAGAGGAAACAATCAGCCTTGCTGGAATACTTTTTGAATATACTTCAGACCTTTCCAGTTTAATTCCAGAAAACTACCGGCCATTTTATCCCTTACCATTTTAGAGTCTAGGTTCTCAGCATCCTGAGGATGGTAGACAGTCATTAGTGCTTCTGTACCAACAGTTTTGCTGTTATCTCTCTGACCCATTTTTGATGGTATTCCATCCAAATCCTTCGGGCTGTCTGAGGCAGAACTAGTTGTAACCTTGAGAAAAAATAAATACTAGTTCTAGTTATAAATGCCAAACAATCCTTCAAGCAGCAGCACTGATTCAAGAAACCATTTTGTTTCTGGGCCATCACAGTTTACTATTTTAAGTTTACTGGTACCAAATAGTGGCTCCAAAATAAATGAAATAAATGCAGGCTCTGCATAGCTGGCATTTCAAGAGGCTGCACCTAAAAAATATCCATCTCTACAGACAAAAGCTCTATTATGAAAAGACAAATATTCAGAATCAAAACTGTAGTAGATAGGCCTGACCATGCATCATCCCTGAAGTCAAAATTAAGAAGGCTCATTGAAATGGAGCCATACACAGATGAAAACATTTGCAAACGAGCATTACCACCTCAAGTATTTTTCAAAAGCTGGTAAAAAGTAAGAGAATCCAAACCAGAAGGCACTGACAGCAGCACCATCGATTAACACATTCTCTTTCATGCAAGCACAGTGCCATTTATTTTTTCCACATATTAAAACCAGAGGTACAGGACTTAGCATGCAAGATATGTGAAAATAATCCATATATAACCCAAAATAAAGTAATCCTAAAAGGAATGCCCTTGAGCAGCAGATTTTACCACTCAGGTCTCCCAGGGCTGTGCCGTACCCTTATCAGCTGAGCATTTCTGCCGATAACAAACTATCTTGGTTTTATTAGTCATTATTGCCTTTTAACCCCTAAGAATCAAAGTCCTAAGGCAGAGATTTGCTCATACATGGATTATTTTCCACCAAAAGGCATCTATTTGTACACTTCTCCACTCTTATAAGTGTTATTTTATAGGCTACTCCGTCTGAGTCTAAATGGTTTCTCAGGGGGAAAAAAAAAATCTTCAGGGAAGAGACACAGTATTAAGTAATACTTGTTAAGGCTGTTTTCTCATTGCTTTCTTGTTTCTCACACATAGAACTACACACAGAGGCTTCTTCACCTCTAGAAACATCCTTACAATTGTTCCACTAACTTTGAGTCAAATGTTCAGCTGACAAAAACCAACAGAGCTACACATAACTTTACATTAGACCGGAGCACTTCTGTTTTAATGTGAAAGGTCTCACGGTAAGAGATGGGAACATGATTTTTTGGAGAGAGAGAAAAAAATACAAGCAACTTGAAACTTAGAGGTACAACAGATATTGTTATCCATCTTGTGTCTACATTCAAGTTTAAATATAAATGTCTTGTTTTACATATTGTTGTAAATGTTATTTCTACTGTCTAACTTCTTACTAAGGCTACACAACCTTATTCCCCAGGAAGGTGAGGTAAGAAATCAGAGTTAGCAGAGCAGTTACCTCAGGATTTATGATGTGTTGGGGACTTGCAATTGCATTGCATTTCATTCTGAGTTTGGCTACCAGCTGTTCAAAATCTCTAACCTCTGTGAAACGAAAAGCTGTTTTTCCTTTGGTACTTATGCTGACTCCTCTGTTGGCTGGATCTGCCTTATCCACCCCTGTGACCTGTGGAAGCAAAGACACATAAATCAGGCAACAAATTTCACCAACTTATTCCCAAAAGAGAGCACCTATTCAAAATGCACATGTACATAGAACAGCAGTATGAAGCACCACACAAACAGAATTAGTAAGTCAGGTAACAAACTCACTACTTCAAAGCTCAGTGGTCTGGAGCTATTTAACACAAAGTATTAAATATTATGCAACAGATTTTCAACAGAGTACCAAAAACCTTTGAAAAAGTTTTCCCAGCTGTGAGTGCTGAGCTTATTTGAAAACCTTGCCTCCTACCTGCTGAAGCTGTTATTTTATTCCTATCATGGAAAAGCAGACAAAACAGAGGTTTTATAAGTAATCAAATGAAACAAGTTTCACAGGAGTGAGTTTCCACTGAGAACACCCTTTCAAAGACAGCTGTCATAACACATGACAGCTGGAGCCGATTTTAATTGCCATGCTAGAATAGCTACAGATTACAACAGTTAACACACTTTAATAATGCAATTGAGACAACCATGAACAGCTAGACAGACTGTCATTGCTGATGCTTTTACATTGTTATAGGTAAAGAATGAAAGACCACTGAAATTAATTAACTGCAGTACCACAGAGCAACTAGTGAGGACCTACCAATCCACAGGAACAAATTTAGGGTCAGCTTCTTTTACACAGCTGCCTCTTGTTTTTCACAGGCTTTGGAAGTCTCTATCGTTTGCAGGACTATTTACAGACAATCAAACAAAATTGCTTTATCCAGGCAGGGAATTCCAAGTGTACTACTGAAGTTAGCTAAGCTTACCCCAACGTGTTAGGTGTCTCACATCAGGCAGTGTATACACAGTGTGTAGAGCCATTAAAGAACCTAGTTAATTTTTATGCTATTGTAAAATAAGTCTGGGTGTTGATTAAAAGCTTTTAACGCTGGAAGACTGAATTGCAGCAATGGTCCAGATCACATGAAGTCAAGACAGGAACAGAGACGCATTTTCTTTTCCTGAATTTATTCCACAATCTAGCTATAGTACTCTATAGAAATATGAGTGTTGTGTCCTCTACAATATGGTCCTTACTCAGTCTGCTCAGGCTACCAGTTGTAGTGTTGTTGATACTTGTTCACTGATGACTGCCAAAAGACTCTCCTATATAGCCTTTTGAACGAGCACTGCCCAACTGCTATAGAATTGCAGTACGAAGCTAAGAAAAACGCAAAGCAGTATGATTACTAATCTCCAAGATTCTATACCCTCGGCAATTTGTTACATTTTATCTTGAGACTCTCTTAGTAACTCAAGAATTAGGTATAGGCTTTGCTATTTAAAAGAATTAAAGATTTTGGATGGTGCACCTAGCTATAGAAGCCAGAGTACATAGAAAAGGGAAGGAGGGTACAGGTAAAGCTTCAACACGAAAGCAGCTACATAAACCTAAATACGGAATTCCAATAAGCAGTCTCCAAGGTAGGGGGAGATGTATGACATCACATAAATCAAGCACATTTTAATGAAAAGCTGCTACATTGGCATTAAACTACACAAGAGTAGCACGAAACTTCTGGTGTAACTGGCTCTGACTTGGAGTTTGCATTACCTCTCTTAATGGAATGATTACACTGCACAGGCTGCCATCCTGGCTAGCAAAGCAGATGTAGTTTTCTGAAATGCACATTTTCCCATGGGCGTTGTAATGACTGAAAGGAACCCATAAGAAGCACTCATGAACTTCTTTCAATATCTCTTCCTTGGGTAGCCTGAAGAATGCACTAAATTGCTCACTGTGGGCATGGTTCTCTAGGCCTCTACATTAAAAAAAAAGGACAAAAAAACAAAAAACAGTGCAGGAGAAAGAAAAGAAAAAAAAAATTAAGTCAGTTTAAAATGTCTTTACACATACTGAAGTTAAAAATACTTTGGGAAAAGACAATAAAATATACTACTTTCATAATCTGTGGGGTTTATCTGGAGGGTTCAACGTTTTATTTGAAGAGGCAACAAAGTGCAGGACCGTATCTATCTATATACACCCATTTAACATATTATTTAAATGCTTCACTAAGCAAGAAGAGATTCAAGCATGTTCTTACAAAGCAATGCACTTTGCTGAATCAGCACCTACTGGCAGTACAGGAAAAAAAAAACCAACAGACTAATAGCCTAATTTGCTGTCTCCACACCCACTGGAAGAGTCCATTTAAACCTAAAACAAGTTTTGACATGACAGAAGGTGTAACCCATAGTGGGGGGAACAAGGAAGGAATTTGGAGTGCTCCAGAACAGAAGGTCAATTCCACGTAGCATATGCTGTAAACACCTGCCATGAGCTGATTCTTCACAGGTAACTGCACCCAGAAATGTTTGATTGTAGAGCAACATTCCTCTCCAGTACTGCTGCCATACTTCAGTATAAATTATCCAAGAAACAGAATTTAAGCCAGATTCAATTATCAGTGTGCTATAAAAATAAGTTGGTTTTGGTTTTTTTCTTAGATCAGGGGTGCAGGTAGCTTTAAGTAGGAACAATTATTAGAAAAGCATTTTGTGATAGTTTCTGATTTTCAAATAAGTAACATTTTCCAACAAAGATTTAGTGTCTTCATGTGAATTAGATTACCTAACAACAGATTGGCTTTTCGTCAATACTTCTCACAGTAAACATCTGTGGTCCACAGACAAAAATCTGAATATTTGAGTGAGAAAAACCATAAAAATTACTACAAGGATTAATCATACATCTTCTCTAAGAAGGCATGACCCTAAGTGTCAGGTTACTTACACACACATCTTTCCAATAGCTCAAAATATTGTTGTAAAGGAAATCCATCTGCAACTGACTGATTTTAACACCTGTCCCCAGTGGCAAAAAAGCCATGCAATTATGATTCACACATGACTATCAAAGAACTTATTCTTCGCTTTATGCTTTCTTATCAGGTCTTTTTGGAGACACTGCAGCTCCATTTTTAATTTTCTAATCCTAAATGCTGCTACACCTTTTAAAAATCCCAACTACTAGAAAACCTGCAGGTAAAGACCAGCTCTGAAGGTCTGAACCACTTCCTGCCTCCATATAGATTTTCTGCTCTGCAAAGTACCAATATATGACAATGCCTCACGTTGCTTTGGTCCCAGACTGTAATGACACATCTGTTTAAGAGAACACCAGCTTTGCTGACATTTACTTATCTCCTTGAGACAAGAATTCTCTTCCCTCTGTCTTAAAAACATACTGAGCCCAAAGCAGACTTGTTCTAAGTAATATTACCTCTTGGTGATCTGCAGGGGGTCATGAAGGACAAGGTCATTTTCAAATGTCTCCTTGTCAAAAAGTCTCCTAACAGCATAGTTTGCCAGCTGCTCCATAAGAAGAAACGTTTCACTGATGTGGAGAAACATGGAAAAATAGTGATCCTCTCCATGGGAGCACACATGAATGCTCTCTGTCAGAATCACATTGGAAGTCTTCTCAAGTTTTGATACTTCATCCCAGGAGATAATAAGTTTTACTGAAAATAACCACGTAAGTGGATGTGAGTCACTTCTCATTAACTGCTACTTTCATATAAAAAAAAGCAGTAGTCAACAGCACTAATACAATATGATTAGGCAAGAACATACTTGGAAAGGGCTACAAACACACACACACACCAAACACTCCTTTTATAATTTCTACAAAAGAATTCCATTAGAAGATATTTTATAGGAATAGAAACATTGAATACAAGCTCACATCACCTTTTCTTTGCTCTCATGTGAAACTGAAAACAAATGCCATCACATAAGCTACGCCATTTTTTTCACCAACATGGCTTCTTAGTCAATCACATGTTGCTATTTAGAGGAATTATGTCCCTTAGTTACGCATTTCCCAATACAAATTGAAATTAGCTTAGAAAGGATCCTAGTTTCTTTATGCTTTATAGTTTTCATATAAATACAGTTGTAGGTGACACTATTAGAAGCATTTGCTTGTGCATTTCAAACTAATGTTACAGATAATGAAACAAGACATGCAATTATCACCAGTGTGCAGTGCACCCAGCTAAATACTGGGTGAATAACTGTAATCCTCATGGGTTGAATATGCAACATGAACTAAAGATGACAGGCAACTTCTAGTCACAGTCAACTGTAACAAGTTTGCCTTCTTTCTGAGGCTTATATAGAGGAAGAAAACCAATGGATGTTAAGTAGTAAGTTACACAAATGTATTCATCTTCATAAAGTATTTTATATTTGCAGTTTTTTCTATTCTGTGTTGGCATCTGTTTACGTGGCAAAGTAGCTCCCTTGGGACATAGGAAGAGTACTTCCAAATATGAAAGACAAACAATAAAATGTGAAGGGATTAGGTTTAGAACCAAGGTTTACTGACCTTCTGCTCCCAGCAAAAATGAGTAAAAACTAAGGAAGTTGGTACTAAGATAAAGCCATCCCTGACAGGGCACTCTGCCCTTCCAGTAACTGCATGAGTAATAGGTAACCAACTTCTCCTGCTCAGGCAATCCAAAACATTTTTCAAACTTCATAAGACCTTCACGAAACTTCTCGGGATCATCTTCTTTTACAAAAGAACCTTTTGCCTCCTCAGCAATCAAACCCTAAAATAAAACCACCAGTTATTGTATATATGTTTACATTTGGATAGGTGTCATATATGCACTTAAATACATACAATTTTCCACCCTGTTAGGAGAATGCTAACTTTTAGGACAGCAAGAATAGTGTGAGGATCAAAACACAAGACACAATTCAAATGTGCTATTTCAGGCTCATGCCCCAAGTGCCCCCACAACTTAGGCAAGACACATATTCCCTCTTCTGAAGTATTTTCCTCAATTGCAAGAATTCCTGGGCTAAATATTTAGCATATACAAAGCAAACTGTTGCAACTTCACAAAAATATACTGCATATTTCTCAGGCATTATTAAAATTATGAAGAAATAGTTTAGCAACATTTCTAGACCACTAGCTAAGGGCATGTGGTGTATCATTTACCAAGAAGAGTCAAACAACTTTATTGAAATGTGGGGGAGATAAATAGGAACAATGGTATGTGTTGAAGTTAACAGCCACAATCAGAAGTATGTAGCATTACAATGCTGCCTTTTGATATTCTAAAGAGGACCTAGTAGTAGTGTACATTTAGAGGGAAAAAATACTTAGCCTTTCCTAGTTATGTCATGTGTGCCTGTTACTTACTCTTATCTTTCCCTGGACAAAGCTTGTAATATCTTCATTTGAATCAAACACTGATAAAGTTGTCATAACATTGTGTTCTAACCAATCCCAGTGTTCTGTTATTTCTTCTCTGCTGGATCCTGATTGAAAGAGAAATTAAACATTACTTAAAAATTAGAACAGACTTTAATTGTTTCACTAACAACAATAATCAAGAGAACACCTAGGGAATTCCCAGTTCACAGAGTAATTTAGATACCCAAGTTTAAATCACAAGTCTCAAATTTTCTGTCCAACTCTTGTGTGCACTAAAATTGTATCTGGTGTACATTAAAAATGTGCACTGCTGTGTTTTCTTCTTTAAGCCTTTTATGTAGCTATGTATGTTCAGCCTTTACATTCAGAAACACCTCAGTTTTGTCAACATTGTGTAGCTCAGTGCTGAAGCCTCACTTGGACTGACTGCCTTTACTGTAATGCCAAACACCACATTATTTTCACGCAGTTGTAGGTTTCTGCAAGAGGACAGAACCACAGGTACACCTCATATGGAAAGCATATACCAGAACTAACTCCTGATGCAGGAAAAAAGGCTCCTCAATCACACAAGCTGAGTGATCCTTGAAACCACATTTGGCACCACCAGAATTAGCTTTTTTTCTTTTTTGTTTGGACCCTCTGGGACTCAAACTCACAGGAATAAGGGCTGTTTTCTTACATTTCTTTACATATGTGCAAAGGAAGAGCAACTTAAACCCCCTGTTATCAATAGCCACAGTTGATGTAGAAGCTATAGAGCAAAGTAAAATTTGGTGTTTCAGAAATACTGCAACTTCAAACACCTCAGAGAGAAGCTGACCTTGTTACTTTATTTCCTTATGCTACTTTTTAACCTAAACTTCAGAGAGCTATCACCTACTGCATGGTGAATCTCACTAAATTTATGGCAATGAAAAACCTGTCTCACCTGAACTTTCCAGAAATACATTTAGATTACTGGTTTACTTGAAATACAAAAGAACGTTCTTATGCACTAGATAGTTCTGTAATTAGAGAAACATGGCAGGTCAGCTTCAAAATAATCACCACATTCTTTTTGAAGAGTTACAAACCAGGCAATTGGTAACAGGTAACAAGCAGAAACAACACTAGCAAAACAAGATTAGTAGCAGTAGAAAAGTAAAGGTTCAGTAAATTCAACAAAGTCAGTTCTTTAAAGACAGGTGTCACCCCATCAGATGGTAGGAGACAGGGAAAGAGAAGGAAAAACACAGTTACATAGGTTTCAATGGAGGGACTCTAGAATAAAATTAATTGGCAGTTTCATCTTCTGCTGTCGTACTCACAGATAAAATCAGTCAGCATAATCACAGACTATCAAAACCCCTAACCAAGAACACACCTTTAACATTTTTTTTTCCTCAGTTTACTTTGCAAAGACTAATAAAACACCTTTCCATGGACTCCACAGAATTAAAGTTGCCTTGGGAATAAACAGAAATTGTTCTAAATAACATTAAACAGACTGCACCACACAAGATGATTTGCAACACCACCTCGAAAAAAACGTTACGAAGTGTAATTAACATAGCAGCTAAATCACTAATTACTTTTCTCAGACTATACATGTAACCAATTATTTGAGTCAGTGTGAGTCAGAGGCACAGATATGACACAGTAAAGATTAAACTTTTTAGCAAATATCTACATTAATTAGGAACACTGATTCAGATCTTTAATATCTTATAGCAGGAACAAAATGTAGTGTCTTCAACCTCCTTGTTTCACAGAAGTAACAAACTGTTTTCTAACACAACGTACAACTACATTATGCAGGTTTTTGTTGTAAAGTGTAATTATGCAGTACAGAATTTGTATCAATTCAGTCCCAAAGTGAAGATTATTTTCACAAGGGGTGAACTGGTGGCATGAGAATCCCTCTCAGCATACTTCCAACATATTTACTAAAGTACCATTTTTATAGCCTCTTCAGAACCAATCCTAAACTTTTATTTACTGTCAGTCCACAAACTGTTCAAATTCTGTCAACTTTATATGGCTGTTCTTTTAAAGTGGCATGCAGTGAATGTCATTAAATTGTTATTAAACAGTTCTCTTTGCCCTTCAGAGAAGTCCTTGCAGGACTTGACAGAAGCAGATTAACATTACAGCATGGAATGTGTAAACTATTAACTGAACATCTAAGAGAACAAATCTGCATAATGAAAATTGCTAATTGTACATTCATCTGTATTCACAATACAGGAGCAACACTAAAATTCAATGTAACAACAGTCAGAACTTTTTAGTGGAATTAATCAAGTATGTGTTTGCAAAATGGTAGATTTTGTGCAAAGCTCACATTCTGCTGTGGGCAGTTAAAATGAAAGTCTAGAGCATGAAGTCTATATGGAGCCTTGTTTCTTTAAAGAACACAGATATTTTTAAAAGGGCAGGGAAAAACATGGTTCTTTTTCACTGTAATGCTTTCAGATTTTTCAATAAACATCAGGAATTATTAATTCCACAACAGCAACTTCTATGACAATAATAATTAATTCGATATAAAGACAAGACACTGCCTCAGAAGAAAAACTAATGATTCATGAGACTAAGAGTCCTCTCAGCTTCTGGGATGGAGGACTTTCTGGACACCCACTATTTAAGTAGTCTGTATAAAGGAATTAAGATTCTATTTTCAGGAAAAGCTGCAAAACTGAAAATAAACATAAAAAACCCCACAACAAAATAAACCCATGCATGCTATGAAGAAGCATGCTCTAAGGAAACTCACATACTCCACTCTTATTGAATAGCAACACAACTTGTGAAAGGGTACTTAATGGACTACTGCACAGTAGACTTGTGAGACTCCATGATCTTAAAGGTCTTTTCCAAACAAATGATCCTATAATTCTATGAGGAAGAACTCAGCTCCAAACAGAGTAGAATTTTAACTACCAAATAGGAAAGAAACTATCAGCATAAGGAGCTCTTATGCTGCTTATAAGGAGCTCCAACCTACAGTATACTGCGTACTCTCAAGGGTACTATCATCCTGAACTGCGACGCATTACACTTGCAGCTTATAGAAGAAAAGATTGTGCTTCTAAAAAACACCAAAGCTTTACTACTTGAAGGACTACTGCAGAAGGTAGGCAATCTGAAGTTGTAGTATGAAGAGCCCATAGACAGAAAGACTGGAATCACACAATACTGTCAATCACAGTTTTGCAAATAATTGTAAACCATTTAGAAGTCATCAGAATGAATTATGATGAGAGAGGATTAACCCCAAAATGGATGCCATACTTTGTTTCCTCATTTTTCACTTTACAAACTCAGTTTCTAAATCATGGTACATACCACACGCAATGGACCAGTAGACTTGGGAGTCTGGTGTCTGATGCAGGATGCGAAATGGGGCAACTTTCGATGTAGAATCCAACACCGCATCTAATGTTCCCACAAGAAGACCTGTTGTGTTCAAGAAAACGTATACAGCACAGTGAAGCTATGGTTTTGAAGTGTCCCTTCCTTTCTGATTCCCTTCTTAGTGAAGAGAAATGCTATCCAACGAATTCTGAGAAAATCAACACAAATCAGTAAAGCAAAAAATGCTCCCAGAGGAATACCCCTGGGAGGTGATGATATTTTGATGCAGTAAAAGCCATTCTAAACACAAAACGAGGGTGAGGACGTTTTCTGAGATGACTATCCCCCTTGGAAGACACAGCAGTAAACCAGAGGACAGCCTGAAAGACAATGAGATGGTTCCTGGCCTTTGACAATCACAAGCAATAATTAAACTACCTCTTAATTAGTCATTTGCTATTGTTCTGGCTTCCAGTTACAGGAAACAGCTCTTAGCAGACTGTAATTGTGTTACACCTGATATTTATGAAAATCCCATCCTTTTTCCATGAGAACACCATGCTCTATTTCCTGTACGCAGAAAAGTTTTACAGTCAGTCACCAGCAAATTTGCAGATGACACCAAGCTGGGAGTAGATGTTGCTGGGTTGGAGGGCAGAAGGGCTCTGCAGCAGGACCTCGACCGCCTGGACAGATGGGCAGAGTCCAAGGGGGTGGCGTTCAACAAATCCGAGCGCCGGGTGCTGCACTCTGGCCACAACAACCCCATGCAGAGCTACAGGCTGGGGTCAGAGTGGCTGGAGAGTAGCCACACAGAAAGGGATCTGGAGGTGCTGATTGACACCTGCCTAAACACGAGCCAGCAGTGTGCCCAGGTGGCCAAGAAGGCCAATGGCATCCTGGTCTGCATCAGGAATAATGTGGCGAGCAGGAGCAGGGAGGTCATTCTCCCCCTGGACTCTGCACTGGTTAGGCCACACCTTGAGTACTGTGTCCAGTTCTGGGCCCCTCCATTTAAGAAGGACATTGAGGTGCTTGAGCGTGTCCAGAGAAGGGCAATGAGGCTGGTGAGAGGCCTCAAGCACAAGCCCTATGAAGAGAGGCTGAGGGAGCTAGGA
>VWZE01007414.1:1224984-1270374 GCA_013396675.1 Eubucco bourcierii | reverse complement strand
GTCTTGAGGTCTGTGGTAATGGGTTGGTGTTGATGATCTTTGTGGTCTCTTCCAACCTTGGTGATACTGTGATACTGTGTAACTTGAAAGAGTAAGACAAAACTACTGTTAAAAAAAAAAAAAAGATGCAACCACCCAAAGAGATGTTGCAAAGTCTGTTCCACAAACCTGCTGAGATCATGGAAGCAAGGAATTCATTCCCATCCATAATGTAATTGATGTAGAGGGCTTGTTAGGGTAATTTATCACTTACAGCACCTCCAAGTACCCTTTATTGTTTAATGGGAAATCATATTTTGATTCAGGTTTTTAATATTCCATAAAAGCACTACACATGTATTTCTCAAAAGTAATTTCAGAATTTTTAGCTTGGCTTCTGGTACTTTTTGTTCCACTTTCTTCCCATCAACCCCTTCTAAAATTCTGAAAAATAACCACTGTGAAAGAATACCAGAAAGCAAGGCAAGACAAAATTGAGAAGTCTAGACAATCATCCTCAGAACACAGTTTTCCTAAGGATACACCTTCAGAATAAGAATCACAGAATATTGGAAGAGACCTCAAAGATCATCCAGCCCAAATTCAGCATGGAGCCTGTGTGACTGGCTTATTGTGGATACCCACAACACAGAATGTTTTTGCTTTTCTTCAGAAAAACAGAAGTAAATAATAATTGAAAAAAAGATTAAACAAAATTCCAAATTCCTAGTACATTGCATCAATCAAAAATATTATCTTGTCTTGCCTGCAGTTCACAGACTGCAAGTTATGACAAAGTAGATTTTTTTTTTGTATGTTCCAACTGAAGTCAGACATTGAATAGATCACAACATCTATGCCTGTGTAAAGAGCTCTGCCTTACTGAATGAGTCATAACTGGGCTGATCTCAAAACTGGATTTGATTCAGCAAATGTTTTATTATTTCATTCACAATTCTCCTAATGCCATTTTCTGTTATGATATACAGTAAGACATTAGTCACCATTTATAAGGTTGATGAAACTGCTCAGCTTGAGAGAATGATTACAATAATCCTCTCAAAAGCAGTACTCCTCAAAATGCCCTTCATCTCTGAATATTTGATTTAAAACATGTGAATGACAACTTGTCAATAACACTCTTTTTTCTATTTCCTCAAAACTATTTTAGCTTAATTTTATTTCCCAAGTGAACTCAATCACAACTAAGAAACCTCAGTTTAATGGAATACTGGGTATGGGCTGAGTAGCAAGTGTTCTAAAGTCAGCTGATACATAAAACAGGTTTAAGTCTTCAGTGAAAAAATATTTCATCTCTATTTACAATAACTCAAGTACATTATGGTCAGTGGTTATGACTCAGGTAAGACAATGGTAACTCATTAAACTAAGGTGTGTATCCAAGCCCTTGTGCAGAACTGTCTGTGGCAATGCAGATAACCTTGAAAGAAGGGAAATAGAAGCACAACTCTAAAAGAAGGTATCAGTCTTCTTGGTAGGTGCAGAGAAAGGCATTGCAAACATCACAGCTCCTCCTTATCTCTGCTTCTGCACAGCTGCATAACATGAATTGGGAAGAGGGTGGTGGTCATTTTCCTACCTGCCATTCCCAAACGTAAATATGTTGTAATTCATCTCACATATATATGAGCAGCAAAATAATCTTTGCTACTGCTGTTGAAAAAAAAAAAATGCAGCAGAGAATTTCAGATCTTTATTAACCACCACTTTTTCCTTTTCATGCCTTTTAAGTTGAGGACCCAGAGCAAGCCTGCCACATGAGATCCACAGTGTGCTAAAGCACCAGTAAGTATAAATTATTTCTGCATTTTACTACTGTATATTTAGAAATGTCAAAGCACCTTTGAGTTTTGAAAAGCAAGCATCTTCTTTGCTCCTGCAGGAGAGGAATATTCTCTGCTCAAAGATCACCAATTATTTTTTTAATTGGACAACTACAAAATTGTGTTTGTGACAAAGTTCTCAATGCTGATATCCACTTCTGTATAATACTTTGATATTACTCCTTTTGACAGATACCAGATAAGGAAAATTTCCCCAAAGCACACATCTAAGCCTAGCTTTGTCTCCCCTTCCACCACTCTTATGCCTCTGAATCAGGTTACAATTGCAATATGCTACATCTTTTTAAAAGCAAGAATATGAGCAGGTTCAGGGCAACAGTAGCTGTTGCAGGGAATCCACAACTCAGAGAGTTTGGGGTTCCAATCACTGATAAGTTTTTCCTTCACGCACAGTGATACTTTGATTAAATTCCTCAGGCAGAAAGAGGCAAACTGAAGTAATAAAAGCAAAAAACATAACTAGTTGGTTCACATTTCAGAGAAAGACTGGCATTTTATGACACCAAATACTCCTTCATATAACAACCCCAGGAACGCTAACTTCCTAATTAAGGCCCTATCCAAACAATAACCAAAGCAACGCCTTTGTGACCAACATGCATTTCACTAGACACCAGTTACAGCAAATACATTCACAACACAGGTTTTGTGTTATCATAACTGTACTACAGCACATGGGCCATTTCCATTTTGCTTAACTACATTCTTATCAATACACTCCAGAAAACCTGAGTAGTCCTCCCATGGTGGCTCTGCAGAAGACAGAACAACCAGAGTACAACAGTCACACACACAACAACATACTTTTGGGACAGTCTACTGCACACAGATTTACCAGATGTAGAACTGGTCAAACAGGTTACAGTATCTGTATCCTAAGGTGAGGACTAAGGAAAGAGAGAGAATGAAACATAAAGCTAAACAGGCACATAGCTGCAGGGAGAGAGTCAAAGCTAAGAAAAACTAGCATAGGATATTTCTGTCCATTTTTGTCCACTGTAGCCAGGTGTGTGTGGGCACAAGCCATACGAGCTAACTACCTTCTACAGATCACAAACTAATGCTGGTCATTAAAGAAGTTTCATGCAAACAAACCTAACTGCAGTCTTCTTTCTAAACCTAGGACAGCACCAGAATTCCCAGCCTTCCTCCAGGGCATCTGTGACCATCTCCTTCTCCTTGGTCTGTACCTTCTCCAGCTATTGGCTGTTCCTCAAAACTCACATCTCTCCTTCAAGTCTGTCTTGCCAAGTGTACTCTTATATTCTTGAGAATCTGTTGCTGCTGCCTCCTCAGCGATTTCCTTTATTGCTGTTGAAACCCTGCTGCCCTGTCCATCTTTCTTCTCACTCCTGCCTTGAAGCACTGTTCCCTGTCTTCCTTCAAGCCTTGCACTGCTACCCACCTCTTTCATTCCTAACTTCCTAATCCCTCAATGCTGCCAGTCACCTCTAGTCCTGTCTCACCAGCAGTTCAGGAGAACAATATTTTACGTGGCGCATTTGCAAGGACCTTGCAAGACAAAAAACCCCAGTTCATTGTTGGTTTGGTTGGTTTTTTTTTTTCCCCTGAAGTAAGGGTTTCTTTTCTTCTGTGACATATATCAATATGAAATTAAAATCAAGCATAGCAAATTATGCTAGCTTATACCTAGGTCTGAATATTTTCAAACTTGAAAGAACAAATGTAACTACATTTTAAAATATTTTCTTATTTATCTTTCCTAATCAAAATTTTAATTCAATAACATGTCAGCCTTTTTGTTTCTGGCTGGTGAAAAACATTAACTAGCACAGATGAAATGTGTATGAACCATTATGAGAAAAGCTACAGAAATAAAATACACAAATGCAAATGCCACATTAAAAATAAAATAAGGCATACTATAGGAACTATTCCATTCAAATGTTTTTCCATGCTGTCAGATGCCATCAAGGACAAAAGACTAGTAATAGAAGCCTCACCTTCAACAAAAAAAAAAAGCAAAGGGCACTATGAGGCCCCAGCTGTCTGCCCATAAGGATATTTTTAAATTAAGCAATTCTAGCTCTTATAATTTTCCTTCAGTCACAGCTCATAAACGAATTCTATCACAGAGAAAGACAACTTCAGTACTGACTCACCTTCCTCAGCTTCCAAGGCCAACAGAGAAGAGAATGGTCCATCTAGTCTGATAGACTTCCAAGGCTGCAAAACACTACCCATGGTTTTAAGCCAAAGCCTAACATTAACCTCCCTATCCCCTTATGATATTCCTAGAAGAGAATTTGAGATTTTGTAATTATCTCTGTTCACATTTTTCACGTGCTCTGGCAAGTGGTTCAGATGCCATTGAAGACATTCCAAGATAACGCTGACTCAGGTTTAATATGATTTGCTTTATCATGACACAGATATAAAGAGCACAGAAAATCCAGGGAGGTGCAACTCATGCAAAACTGTACCGTTTCTACCTGTCAGCATCAACGACAGATGCCGGTATACTATGGAGTCACTTCAAGTCTGATTAGCTGCTACCACAGCTGAGGTCTCAGTGGTAGCTAGGGTCCCTACAGTGTGCAAAGCTACAGACGGCAACCGAAAAAAGAAACTCAGATACATACCTTAAAGTGTTAATAAAATAAAGTTTAGTATACAGTGGTCAATGCCCTGTTACGCTCCTGAACGATACGCTTGCTTTTTAAATGAGTAACCAGAAATACCAAAACAAGAGCTGTTCATTTCAGGCAACCTCATATGCACGCAGAAAAATGGATCTGTAAATGAGCACCTTGCCAAAGCAAGCCAGATTCGTCGTTTCTTCTGACGTTTCCTCTTCCAATAAGCAGGAAATCTAACTGCCAGCGTGTCCGCTGGAGGAGCAAAGGGCTCCTACACTAGTACCAGCTGTTGGTTTAAACTGACTTCAGCTCTACCTACCCAGCACGGGTGAGGACTGCCCCAGAGAAGCCCGCAGCCCCCAGCACCGGCGGGATGCACATCCCCGCTGCCTCCCCGGTACCCGGGGCCATGCCATCGCGGGCACCCATCCCACACGGAGCGTGCCAGAAACGCCATCTAACCTTCCGTTTCAAGGGAGTGTTTTCTGAAATCACTCTCTCAGGCAAGGAAAAGAAGGAAAAACCGAACCACATGAGAAGCCCCATGAAGGTCAAGGGCTACAGAACTCGGCCAAGCCTCCCCTCCTCCCTGCCCCTCAGTAGTACGAGGGTCCCAGGACAAGCAAACTGCCACCTTCCTCCTCCAGCCCTCCCTCTGGCCGCTGACGGATCGGATCTGATGCGGTCCCGCCCCACAGCTGAGCCGAGGGGAGCCCCTGCCCCGGCCCCCGGGGAGGGCAGTACCTGCCAGCCCGCCTCCGCCCTCCTCGCCGTAGCCCCGCCGCCTCTGCAGCACGAAGTACTGGTTGGAGCGCTCCTGCACCCACAGCTTGAGAGCATTTTTCAGCAGCACCTCCTCAGGCTTCAGCCACATCGCCGCGGCCCCCTTGCTCTACGCTGCCGCCGCCCATACCCGCCGCGCCGCCCGGCCTCCCGCTCCCACGCACACAGTCCCGCTGCCAAGGGCCGGGCGGGGTAGGTGGGGCGCTAAGGGACGCGCTGCTACCCCGGAGCATGCTGGGAGCTGTAGTCCCAAGGCCCCGCTGGACGCGCAGCGCTGCAACCTTAAGACTACGGCTCCCGTCACGCCCTGTGCGGCCACCCTCGCCTCGGGTTGTGTTGCAGCCGTCTGCCTGCCTAGCAGCCCGGGGTAGCCATAAGGAGAGTGCGGGGACTCCGCTTACAGTGTCGCACTACCCAAGAATTAACGTTCTTTCTGCCCCGCATGCTGGAAGCGAGACGCTTCCTTCCGCTCCAAGCATATACCACCTCTCCTGCCCTTGGCCGAGAGCGGTCGGGCCCCAGCCTTGCTGTTAGGCAAGGCCGCAGCAGGTTCAGACCTCCCTGGCAGGCCTCCAGTGTATGTCTAACACGCCTTTATCAACCGGGTTCAATACTTTTTTTTTTTTTTGGCCTCTCTGACAAGGAGAGAAATCCCTTTTTCAGTTTTGGCCCACTGTTAGTCACCTTTCAGCCCAGAAGATGGGCAGACCTCACCAGAGTTTGCCTTTCTGTTTGTTTTCCTGTCAGTATTAAGCCTTAGACTGCCACAGGTGACCAAGGCACTGAAAAAACAAGGAAAACCTGTCACATAAGAAAGGGAGCCATGACTGTCACCTGCACCTCAGTCACAGTACCCATGTACATTGCTGGACTAGTCACAGGCCATACTAGGAGCAGAGAAGCAGCCCCACCAGCTACAGCAGGTGTGATCAGTGTTGCATGTTCACATTTCACACGATAAAGAGACAATCTGCCGCATTGCTTCTACCACCCAGCACAATTCAAAGATAATTTGGAGTTGATGTATTGGTTGAGTTTCTCCATCTCAATACTTGTAGAGATGGTACAGTTTAACTCCCAGCTCCCCTTAAGTCATGGTCACTGCCACCCTGCTGCTCAATCTGGCTCTTATTGAGCCCACTCATTTCTTCTCCAGTCACTCCGAATCTCTCCCTGAGGCCTTGCACTTGATAGCACTCTGCTTCCTAAATGGTATCTTCTGATGCTTAACAAAACCACAAAGGGAAAACCTTACAGGAGTGGAAGCACCACTGCAGCCTCCACTCCAGGTCACCGGCGCTGGGAGCTGCTGAGAGCTACCATCTTCTCTCACCTTTGTGCAAGATTCACTCATCTTGACACAGTCTGTCACTTGGTACAAATGGAGCAATCGGGACATTCTCTTTTTGCAAGAAGTTCTCGTCAGTGTGCTGTTCTTTAGGATCCTTCCCTGAGCACACTCCAGCATAACTGACCTTCCTGAGAGTTTCAAGAATAATGGTGTATTGATTAGTTATCATACAAACAAATTGGAATGCAGTTATTTAAACTCTAAGAAAACTAAAATAAAATATGCACATCAGGCACTAACTGCAGGTTGCAAACTTGGTACTTCTGCTTCATCCCATCTTCCCATTCATCCGTTTCAGTCCTAAATGTACTTCACTATCAAAAATACTTCTGCCATCACTGGTCTATCATGAGCACAAGTACAGCAAAATTTTGCCAAGTGTTCACAGAAACCATGTTTGGCAATGCTTGTTCAGTTCCAGTTGCATAAAGAATCACCTACCCAAAGGCACCAGCAGAAATTAGCATGTGCATTCACATTGAACTCACTAGAAGGCTTCAAAATTGTGTGAATTACACTGGTATAAGACCCTGTTTTTTTCTTCTTTTATATTTCAAATCACTTCCTACACCACAACAAGAGAAGGTGTAATATTACGAGGTTTCACCTTTGGGAGTGAATATAGATCTAACTCATACTACTATTCTTTCTATCTGTTGTTATAAGAGAGTAGAAAACAACAAATTTCTGGTGCTTTACTAGAAAGGAAAACTGAATAGCCATCCTTAGCCAGCATGTGGTGACTAACACAGATAAAACTGTAATGAGACAAAGGAAACAACTACATAAAGTTGAAACAGGTTCTCAATCCCCCAATGATGTTTCTCTCTCTGATGGAGTTGCAGACATTAGTGGGTTCCTGGAGGCTTAACAGATGAACTGACAGAGTAACTCCTGTGCGGATAATGCTCTTCTAGGAGCATTCCCAGCAAAAGTATTTACTATTTAATTTTCCCCAATTAGCCAAGCCCTTCAATATGAAATACCTGTGAAGGATCTAACACAGGTCTCCTAATTCCAATGTTAATCAAAAGGAGAGATACCCTTGGCATTTCCAACCCAGAGCTTGGCCACTGGCATCTCACATTTTGGACATGTTTGGACATAGATTGTTTCCTATAAAAGATTCAAACCATAATTAGGTAAAAAAAAAAATAGTAAAATGCTGCTGCTTGGGAAGATCTGCTTTGTTCTCCTCTCTCTTGGTTCAAGGTCTTGAGTGTCTGTCCTTTTTGCAATTCCCTCAGGCACTGGGTTCTTAAATACTATTAAGATGCAAAAAGCATCCCTTGGAGAAATTATTTATAGGCACTTAATTCTTTCTTAATCAGTGCACAATCATCCTACAGTCTAATCAATGTGTTCTGCAGCAACAGAGATCAATTTAGTGCTGCAGAATTTTCCTTCCGCTGTATTAAAGGCCTGCTAGAAATGGTAGATTACTTCCCTCGAGTAACCATAGCCAAGATTATATAAATAGATAAATAGCTATATAAATAACATTTTAGCTTCACTGTATATAACCAACAGTTAAACAACCAGCACAATGATTAGAGTGTTAGTTCATAGCAGCTGAACACTGCAATTTGATTTAAAGTTTCCCATAAAGCCATAACTAAACTGCCAAAACCAATAGATTTTCTTTTACCTGTTCCAAAATGCCAGCCATTACACCCCTACAGGGGCAGAACTCTGTTGAAACCTGAGTGAGAAGGCAGGGCTACCTTCTGAGCTAGTGCGTGTTAAACACACAATGAAATTACATTAAATCGCACAGCCAAGGCAGAGGAGTATATTTATTCTCTCCAGCTGTTATGTCATTTGACAAGTGCAGATCTTTCCACTGAAAGACTAAAATGGACTGTTTCTCCATTTCATGGGAAGAGTCCAACTGTATTTTTGACTAAAACTTCTTTTATATGTTTGCAGTCACCCATCACAAGCCCTGCTTTTCTCTTTAAGCAAATATCTCAGATATAACCATATTTCTATAGGGACAACTGAAAATTTTCCTCAGTATGAGAAAATGTTATTTCAAATCCTGAAGCAAAATAATAAAATCCTGCTGCTGTAAGACCTGGTCTACAAAAAAAGCACAGTAATCTAACACTAGGTGACAAGTCTTCCTTTCCTGCAGAGGACAAGTCCCCCTTCAAGAGCATGCAAGCCTTTCAATGAAATGTCTACATCAGAGCTCTCCTGGGGTTGAGAGAAATTACAACAGTGAGTAAACACTTGGAGATGATGCTGAAGCCTGGTTCTCCTCTATCTTTGGGGACAGAATAATTGACACCTGTGTGTGACTCAACAGGAATATTAACTGAATTGAGCAACTGTTACCACTGGTGGGCACAAAATTTCCACCCTCTTACATGCAAACGTTAATGATCACATAGCAAACCTCCAAACTCTTGCACAACAGCAGCAAGCTTGCATTGCCTTTCAGGAACAACCCTATCCCCAGGCACATTCCTGTTTGCCTCTTCCTCGGAGGAAAGATTACCACAGTGCACATACATATACATGTACATCGAGTCATTCTAGCCCATACCATCACCAAAACCAACAACAGAAAAACAACAACCCACCCACCTCAGCCCACCACAAAATACCTGCCACACAGTGCTGTGAGTGGGATCAGCTAAAGACAGTTATCCATGGCAGCCTGAAAAGACAAAGTAAAAGGAGAACTTTGAAATGTCTTTGAAGCAGGTAAAGCTTCTGCAATATTCTCAAAGGAGAAAACCACTGCAGAGTTCAGTGAAATAAAGTGTTTGTTTTTTTTTTTCCAAAGTCAGACAGTAACAACCTCAGTTTCAATATCATACGCAAGAAATTCGCACATTTTAAACAAAACCCCTCACATAGCTAATATTTACAAATACATATGCACACACAAGAGCATGGCAGACTTGCAGGTTAAGCTTCAAACCCACAACATTCTTCTGCATAGCAGTAGCTCAGATAGCATTCAGGTGTTAATTCTGTGTTTATTTTTCTCTCAGGACTTCACATTTGATCCAGGAGTTTTAAATTCTTCCAGAAAATTAGCATGCATTCCAATCAAGTCCCCATCCTGACAAAACACATAGACATCATCTGATCCTACAGCAGTACGAGTTCACTGACATCAACTACTGCATCCTACAGTACTTCAGTAATGCCTTGAGAAAGTGCTGTGCATCCACCTTACCCTTAGAAATAGCAGTGGAGGGCAAAAGGCAGGTTTATTGCCCTGAAATAAATAGAAAGACTTGAAAACTTTGTAAATGGAGGAACTCAAGTATTATTATGGGGTTGGAAAGAAAGCCAAAGCCCTCTTCAACACATTGAATTGATCCGAATTGCTTCCTCTCTTGAAGGTCAAAACTTGGTTCTGTTAAACTCAGACCGGCAGAGGATTTAAAGACCGTATCATTGTAAAGTACTACATTATAACTCGCACGCTACAAGAAGTATGTGAAACTAAAAGAGAATTCAGTGTTCAGAGGTTGTATATTTACTGCTTGGCTGTTCCCTTGTCTGCTCTATACATCAGATAAAGAATAGAAAGGCAACTGCAGCAAAAAACAGCTTTGGAGTGAAGTATGATTATACTCAGCTTTGCTATTTGAGCTTATAACCTACCACTGCT
Organism: Eubucco bourcierii; assembly: GCA_013396675.1. Lineage (NCBI taxonomy): Eukaryota > Metazoa > Chordata > Aves > Piciformes > Ramphastidae > Eubucco > Eubucco bourcierii. The sequence continues at coordinate 1,260,162 of VWZE01007414.1, read as the reverse complement.
TCCTGAACTAGACTTGGAACCAAGCTAAAAAAGCACAAGTCTAACTACAACCGAACTGAGACTGGATGAGGTTTTACAAAATCTAATAGTATCACACACAAAAAAATGCTTTGTCTTACAAAGCAAAGATAAACTTCAGTAAGGAAGAGATGACTGAGCAACTTGGCAAAGTGAGATGCAATCTGTCTGACCTGAAGAAGTAATGCGAGACTGCCTTGTGCCAGACCTGCCTAGAACAGTTCAGAGCTCTATCAAGCATCTTACTGAGCATCCCCTAAGTTGCTGGCTTTTTCCTTATCTAGAGTACAGCTACTAGGCTGAAGACTCTCAACATAATTTCAGTACACATTAAGAATAGCACCCAGCACATAATTAACACTCCTTATTTCAGCAAGTACTGCTGGGGGTTTTTTTTGGCTTCTCAAAACTGAATTAGTTTTGGGGTTGTGAGATGGAGCAAATTCAGCATCTATTTCCATATATGAAAGGGCAATCGATAGTTAACATAAGTCAGGGTCATCAAAATATAGTTTTATTTACATTTTCATATTCAAATTCAATACAAATCAAGAAATATTTACAGCTATTTGAATTGTACTACAGCTAAAGAAAACACATTGCTTTCCCCCTCCAGATTTAGTACCTTATTGCAGGCTTTATGACTAAGTTCTATAACATCAGAAACAAGCCATAGATAGAGATAAAAAAAAAAAAATAAAGTGCATCTGTAAGATGTCCTTAGTTACCTTTGCTGAGCAAGGCCCTCCACTTACTGAAACACCTCAGTGTTCCTCCTTGAACCCAGTTCGACTCCCCACAGATGGCAGACAACTTCTCCAATCATCTGCTACATTCACAGGACACCATCTCTCCCTGTAGCTTTAGCATACAGGCAAGACAATGCACAGCAACAGTTCAGAAATTTTCAGAGGCTGGATCACTTCCCAAAAGATATGCTGTGTTGTTTGGAAAGAACCTAAGTTTTCATCTTTAGTTCAGACTTCCTGAAGTCATCCCAGACTTTCACAGAACCAGGACTCTGGCATATTGCTAGTGCTAGAGATGGTTACAACTGGAAAAAAACCATGGGGGATCTTTTAGCCTGTCTTATATTAACAGGTTTGAAAAGTTCCTACAATTGTTCCCTTTGCAGTATTGTGCAAGTCAGGTTTGGTCTGTCAGCTTGCAGCTCTCTTCCCTTTAGGAATGCGTGGTTGGCAGGTCAGAGTTGAGAGGTAGAGAATCAGTCTGTTTACTAGAGACCTGAAGACACTGTGGACAAAACCCAGTTTGACAGGCATTAGCTGATACTTTCTCCTACCAAATTAGTGCACTGAAATACTACATACAGTGTTGTTTTAAACTGAACTGTGTCTGTTAAGTATTAGACCAGATCAAAATCAATGTGTTTACAATGAAAATCCACTTGAATTAAACCAATAAACAAATAAACAAAAAAACCCAACCAAACAAAAAAAAAAGCAAAACCCAAACACCACCAAAAAAAACCACCCAACACAAACCAGTCAAAACAATTCCCAGTAGAGACAGCTATGACATAAAAGAATCTTCTCCCTATTTAAATGACTCAAACACTGAACCTTCAGAAGTTCTGCTGAAAAATGGAACTTTTGGTTTAGTGCTAACATCTGATGTTTTGCTTTATATTTAAGACAGCTGTATCTGAAGAGTACTAAAACTAAATTCCACGTGGGAGATGCAGTTTTAAGAATTGCAAACCATAAAATTATGATTTGAATAGTCCATTTGATCTCAACATTGCCAAGGCAATATTTTTAATGCTACAGTCTTGCAATGTTTGGTATACGTGTGATGACAGTAGGCAGCTCCTTGCAGAAGGCTTACACCACGCTGCTCAGCACATATTTAGGATTTGACTTCATGAACTTGTGTTTCATCTGCCTCAAAACTTGGGTTGTCAACATGTGGGAGGATGTTCACAGTGGAGGGCTGGGATTCATTGTTTACAAGATGCATGTTGTCATCTGTCCAGAACAAAGCCAAGAAAAGACAAGTTAAGAAGTGCCATAAGCAAGCTACTACCTTAAAGCAAACCACACAATTTATTTCCATGAGCCCACTACAGCAGTCTTTTCCCAGCATTTTTTTTACAGAGTGGAAATTCCAAGGCCATACTCCAACTACTACTTCTCCGCTTCCCCTTGTTAGTTTGTGAGCCCATTCTTGACACTACCTGTCATTTTTAGAGGTGCTTGTTTGTGGAGCTCACTTTTCACTGGAGCTGAGCAAGCCTAGCTTGTGTCCTCAGGTGTCAGAGGGCCACATAAGACTACAAAATGCAACTCTAATATAGAGATTGGCAATTCTCATAAAACTGCAGGGCTGCTGAAGACAGGCATCAGGAACAACTTCTAGAAAGTAGGTTCAGGGTAAGATGGACACGGTCTAATTCAGAGACAAAGTTCTCTATGGGCTAATCTTGTCAGGTTAATGTTAGTGTCTGTGTCCTTGATACTCAAACTAAGAACACATGATCCCTGGGCCACATAAGTAATCCAGCATTGTGTCAGTTGCTTACAGGGATGCAATTTATATGTCTCATGTTTAACTTATAGCAAACGCCCTCTGCTTTACAGAGGTGTCTGAATGAGGAACTCCCATACACACAGGGATCAACATGTCCCACAGGAGGTTTGCAGAAAATCCCATGCTTTCCTATCAGCTAGGCTTTCTGCGGAAAACAGAATCATGCAATTGTTTTGGTTGTAAAAGACCTCTAAGAATATCAAGTCCAACTGTCAACCTAACAACACCATGACCATTAAACCACATCCTGAAGTACCGTATCTATATGTTTATTGATAGTTCCAGGGACAGCAACTCTACCACCTCCCTGGGCAGCCTGTTCCAATGCCTGACCAGTCCTTCAACAGAATTGTTTTTCCTAATTCCCAATCTAAACCTCCTATGACACAATTTTAGGCCATTTGCTCTTGTCCTATCACTTGATAACTAGGGAGAAGAGACCACCACTCACTTCCGTTACACTGCTTATTATAATGTATTGCTCACTACAGCCTCCTTTCAGGTAGTTGCAGAGAGTAATAAGGTCTCCTACTCAGTCTCCTTTTTTCCAGACTAAACAACCCCAAGTTTCCTCAGCTGCTCCTCAGAAGAATTGTTCTCCAGGTCCATGACCAGTTTTGTTGCCTTGATGCAGTCTACTTGACAGGCAGAGCATTCTTTTGCCTGTGAGCTTACCACCACTACTCACTCATCTCTCCAAGGCTATTCCACAATCCTGGCACTAGTTACTTCCATTTGTTTACTTGAAACCTTTCCATTTTTAAAATCAACATCAGTACTGAGTATGTGTTAGCAAAGTTGAATGCTGAAAAACGTTTTTCAATTGATTTGCTCTTTTTAAAAAGGCAAATCCCAATTTATAAGTATAAGCAATGAAGTGCAATGCAATCTAGCAAAACAGATGAAACAGTAGACATACTTTCTGATGGTACATGTTCCTCCAGAACAGATTCATCTGTTCCTTGTACAGAAGCATATCCAGATGATGCTGTTTCACTATGACTGTCCTCTTCATGAGCTGCAGAGGCATTTGATGTCCCACTTGATACTGTAGCTTGCACAGACTCAGTTCCTTCCTCTACATCCACCTTTAGGAAAAAAACCCAAACAAATCCAACTTAATAATCCTGTAGGAGCCTGCATCTTTTCCCAGGAGATCCACACCTGCAAGACCATATAAATTATCTAGCATCACTTCAGTTGCTTACAGGGATGCAATTTCAACTTCTGATGTTTAACTTGTAGGAAGTGCCCTGTGCCTTACTGAGGTACCTGGAGGGGGCATTCCCATACACGCACGGAGCAACATGTCCCACAGGAGGCTAGCCGTAGCCCCACCGCCTCTGCAGCACAAAGTACCGGTTGATGCACTCCTGCACCCACAGCTTGAGGGCATTTTTCAGGAGCACCTCTTCAGGCTTCAGCCACATCGCCGCCGCCCGTGCCCGCCGCGCCGCCCAGGCTCAGGCGCGGATGGGGTCTACCAGGAAGAGCGCTGTCCTCAGGACCTGCTAGACGCGCGGTGGTGTTGTCGCCTGCCTGCTTGGCCGCCCAGGGCAGCGGCAGAAAGAGCGTGGAGACTTCGCCCTGACAGCGCCTCAGAGCTCACACTGCCCATGGAGTTACCGCTTTTTCTCACACACGTTGGAAGCGAGACCATTCCTTCCGATCCAAGCACACACCACCTCCCCTGCCCTTGGCCAGAAGCTGTCTGGCCTCAGACTCGCTCTTGTCAGACAAGGCCACAGCAGGTTCAGACCTCCCCGGCAGGCCTCCAACGTATGTCTAAAATGCCTTCACCAACGGGTTCGATACTTTTTTTTTTTTGGGCTCTGACAAGGAGAGAAATCCCTTTTTCAGTTTTGGCCAAATGTTAGTCTCCTTTCAGCTCAGAAGATGGACAGACCTCAACAGAGACTTTGGCCTTTATGTTTGTTTTCAAGTAAATACTAAGCCTTAGATTGCTGCAGGTGACCAAGGCACTGAAAAAGAGGAAAATCCTGCCACACAAGAAAGTGATCCATGACTGTCATCTCCACCTCCTACAGCACCCTGGTCATAGGGCCCATGTATGTTGCCTGACCAGTCACAGGCCACACTGGGAGCACAGAAGCCACCCCACCAGCTGCAGAAACAGATGTGATCAGTGTTGCCTGTTTACATTTCACATGATAAAAAGGCAATCATCTGTTAGATTTACAGGACACCATCTCTCCCTGCAGCTTTAGCACACAGGCAAGACAGCAACAGTCCAGTGTTTTTGAGAGCCTGGATTACTTCCCAAAAGATACACTGTATTGTTTGGAAAGAATCTAAGTTTTTGTCTTCAGTTTTCCTCAAGTCAACTCAGACTTTCACAAAACCATACTGCTGGAGATGGTTATAACTTCAAAAAAAACATGGGATATCTTTTAGCCTGTCTTAAGAGGTTTGAAAAGTTCCTACAACTGCTACAACTTTGCAGCACTGTGCAAGTCAAGTTTGGCCTGTCAGCTTGCAGCTCTCTTTTCCCTTTAGGAGTGTGTGGTTGGCAGGTTGCAAGGACTGACATCTAATGAACTTCTACCCAGAAAAAAAGTAAGTTGAAAATTGAAAAAAAAAACAAACTTCTGGTAGCTTACAGCATCATAGGTGAAAAGCAGTTATTGCCTGAGTGGGAAGTTTGGGTGCAGCTTCTGCATTCTTCACCCAGCTCTTCCCTTTTACTGCTCACTACCATGAAAGATTCTTCCTTCCACTTTGTGCAGATCTTCCCTCAGGAAAGCTCTGGCATACATTTTGACTGGTCTAGGCAGTATCAGACATTGGCAACATCATCTTCCGCTGGCACTTGCCACAACAATCAGCTGCAGAACACACTGGAAATTCCCTAAGTATATTAGGAAGTCATGTGGCTCCAGGAAAACCACACACACTAACACATTCGCTTTTCAAAGACTCTGGGTACTTACTAACTGAATAGAGTTTGGTTTCAGGGACAGTAGAAGTTGTCAAAGTCTATCTGAAGCTTTGAGAAACTCCTTTAGCTGCAAGCACACGAGTTAAGAGCAGTCATGCATTACAATCAATTTTGTTTGATGTTCTGCCCCATGATACCAACTCCAACCAGGTCAGTTGCAGGCTTTTTAGTGCTGCATCTCACCACTTACACGGCAGTGCCTGTGGCGAGTGCTCAGTGTGGTTACTACACCAGGGTAATACTGATAATGGCATGACTACCATGACTGAAGACTACTGACTTACCTCAACACCCAAAACTTTGAGTATGTCACATTTGCACATGGGGCATGTCCTGTGTTCCAGAAGCCAGGGGTCAATACAGTTCTTGTGGAAGAGATGGCTAGGGGAAAAAAGTAGCCAAGTCAGATTTCACACCAAGTAAACTGTTTATTATCTGGTAGCTATAAAAGCTTATTTAAAAACACATGGTATTTATTCCCTCTAGAATAAGTTATCTTATTTTGCCACAAGTTTCTGTTGAAAGTCACAGTTGACCTCTCCACTTGTAGCTGGTTTATGCTCGTTAGTTGTTAGAATTCAGCATTATTATCTTTGCTACATCAGCCTAGGGTTTTTCATTTTAAAAAAGCAAAAAAACCCAACAAAATAAACAACCCACAATGCACTGGGTACAACACGTTCCCAGTTGTGAATTTAACTAATACAAATATTGACATCTCAGCCTTAGCTTTATGGTTAACTTGTGTCATGCACATGACTAAATAACACTTGTTTCTGTTAAACCATATCGAAAAATCACCTCAGAGTTATGTCATCAGGATAAGCTACACCCACACAGGTTTACTTTGTCTGTGCAGTCACTACGTATTCCAAGTGGCTATTCAGCAGGCTGTGTACTCAAAATAAATATAGTTCAGCCATTACAGATGCAAATGTGTTCTTCTATGAAGACAGTTCCACAATGGGACTGAATTAGGCCACAGATTTAGGAAAATTACTTGAAATCCTGTAATCTGCCTGCTCCTTCAGCTTGAATAGAAACAGCAAGGCATACAGGCACTGCTCACTATTAATCAGAACTCTATTATGAAACAAGTGCAGAGATCACCATATCCTGTGCTTAGTATTCTACACTCAGTATGATACCAGCATTCTGCAGTTCACATAACCAGCACCTCCTTTCAGCTGCACCAATGTGATGTCTCAAGTACAACTTCAAATACCTTGATGCAAGACTACTTTAAGTGCTTGGACTTAATACTGGTCTTCTGTACTGTTACTATAAATGCCTTCAGTTTGACTATCTGGACAAGAATGACTTCTGCAAATACACACACCTCAGATACTTCAATATCACCAATGTGACTCACAGGAGCATTTAATTGCTTGTTTCTTTCGTGGATATAGTTAAATGCATTCAGTGTGGAGGGAACCAACATCAAGTACATTCTTGCTGTGAATATTCGTTTATAACTCATGTGAAATAATTTAATATGGTTGATGTTCACACAGAGCACCACTGGTGAAGATTATGTACTCAATGCAGCCATCTGAAGAGCTACATTTGGGCCAAATAGGAATGAAACATCACAAGTATACGTAAAAGCACTCTCAGAGGAAGACATTAATATGGTAAATGTGTATAAAGAGTGTGTTCAGAAGAAGTTAATCTCCTCGTAACCCAGTAAGTCATGCATTGTTTGCAACTACACATCAGGATCAGCAGGGTTTATAGGGAAATAACGAGAACTCAGATCTCCTGTGTAAATGCTTCCATACTTGAGGCACCTATTTCATAACTAAACAGCACTATCCACAAGCAGAAACCTGACAAGACAACTCAATAATCATAGAATGGTTTAGGTTGGAAGCGACCTCCAAGCTCATCTAGTTCCAACCCCCCTGCCATAGGCAGGGACACCTCCCACCAGAACAGGTCACCCATCTAACCTAGCTTGAACACCTCCAAGGAGGGAGCATCCACAGCCTCTGAACGCAACCTGCTCCAATGTTTCAAGACCCTCACTGTAAAAAGCTTCTTCCTAACATCTAGTCTAAATCTCCCATCTGCCAGTTTAAACCCATTAGTCCTCGTCCTGTCATTACAAGACCTTGTACATAGTCCCTCTCCAGCCCTCCTGTAGGCCCCCTTCATATACTGGAAGGCTACTACAAAGTCTCCTCAAAACCTTCTCTTCTCCAGGTTGAAGAGCCCCAACTCTCACAGCCTGTCCTCACAGGAGAGGTAGGTGCTCCAGCCCTCTGATAATCTTTGTGGCTCTCTGAACTTGTTCCAACAGTGTGATGTCCTTCTGAAAGCTTAGTAAGTTTGTTTTTTTCCTAAACTATGAATCATTAGATCAAGGAAGTTTGTTGTTAACACCTTAACAAGCCAACTTTGTGAAGTGAAAACAGCTTAGAAGTCTTACTGCTTGGGAGCAGAGATAGCTTCTGTAAAACTGTCCCCTTGTTACAACCTGTAACCCCAGTTCAAATTTATAGTTTTTGCTATGACTGTGCTCAGCACAACAGCAGATAATTTTTTTTCCATTCTTCAGAACTTGATTTTTCCTACATCAATTTTTTTTTTTTCCAAGTGCTTTTCTGAAACCTTCTCCACAGGTTGCAAAACCTCTTCCAACACAAAATTCATGCAGTTCACACTGCAACCCTCTGGTTTAAGAAGCTTTGCCACGAGTCGCATTCAGCAGACACAGAGGGAAGTCCCACTGCACAGGTTTCCTTAAGGTCTGAAATGGCTTCACTGCTTCATTAGGAGCAATCAAATTAAAGTCTTGGTGGTGCAATACTGGGCTCCCACAGAAGCACAGCAATGGGATACAAGAGTAGAGAATTCTAGGAAAACAAACTCCTGTAGCTCTGTTTGGGTCATAGAAATGCCTTCTTCTGCATGACAGAAGTTAGCATGAAAGTTTTAACAGGTTTAGCAGGATCACAACCCCCTTAGTAACCAGTAAGCTAAGTGACAAGAAACAGGTCTAGTTTTGCCAGTTCCCTCTGCAATTCAGATGTAATGTACAAAGGAACAATAAATTAAAAAAAAAAAAATTTAAGAAGCCCTGGCATGCCCTGGAGAGGCACTGCAGTTTGCTAAGTTATAGCTGTCAACATACTCAGAGAGGAAGTTAGGAGCACAGGCCATTAGGGCACACACACAAGTGTGTATTCACGTGGTTCCTGTTATTCAAAACACTGTTTGACAGATTCAAGAATTCCTGCTGTGCAACAGCCTGATTAAAGTTTGATCAACCTTGTTGGCATAGCAGAAGGAGTAAGTTTCCAGATTTTGGATTATGGGCAGTGTGGAGGACAACTTACTTGCAAGTCAGAATGCGCACTACTTCATTTGGCTTGTACAGTTCAATGCACACAACACAGGTATCTCCATCAGGACCAGTTTCCTAAAGAGGTGAAATTAATTTATGTTAATACACATACAAGGTTTCCCTTGAATTACCATCAGATTTAATGCAAAGGGGTCTATCTAAAGTAATATACAATAGCTCCCATATAATCTTATATAAATGTATTGTGTGGATTACACACACAGTGCTGTGGTTTAAATCAGAACAAACCAAGTCAAACCAAAGCAGTGAGTTAACCTGTCTATTCCTATTTTCCCAATGGAGAAGTGAGGGGAAAGTAACACACAAAAAAACTTAGGATTGAGACACAGAAAAGAGTGATTAGAATCTATTTGACTGAGCAAAATCAGAAAAAACATAGTACGAAATGCATAATTACCTTAGCCTATTTGCAGAAAAAAAGCACAGGGCAAAGCAGCAGCAAGAAGCAGCAAGTGAACCAAAAGCCCAAGCCAGACAGCTACCCTCCCATTCCAGCAGAACAGACCAGCAACCAAGAACCCAGAAGCAGCAACTAGAACAGGAAGCCTCCCATGTGGCAATCTGAACTTCAAGCCCCATAATACTTTGCTCCAGCCAGTACTTCAGTTTTTGAAGCTGGCATGCCTGCAGCATGGTATGAACAACAGCAGCAGATTCAACTCAATCCATGACAATCAAGATGACGCTTCAACAGAATCAGTGGAAGTTTAAGCTCATAATTTCAAAATCCAACTGCAAATCATCATTGGATGATTTGAAGCACTGCTGCAGCGCTTTAGAAAATGCTACCTCCAGTTTTAGTTACTGAAGAACAGCCAAGGAAGCTGAATAGATATGCTATTTGGCCTTTAAGCATCCATGACAGTAAATTAGGATCCCTCACTTTAGCAAAACTGCAAGTAAGAAATTAAAAAAAAAAATAATCTGATTTATATGAGCATGCAAACTAGTAAGCCTTACACCTTGGGAAAGGACCTGACGTGAAAGAGAAACCACCTGTACAAGAGACAGTTACAGGCTCAGAGAGGTTTCTATATCCTGGTCCAGTAGTAAGGACCACTCTGTGGGTGTGCCGTAACACTCAGGATTAGCCATACCTTGTCCCCTTGCTTCAGGGTACGCAGCTGTAACTGTTCAATTGCCTTCTTAGCCCTGGCCTTCAGTTGTCGCTGTAACAGAAAGCAGCCCTGGTTAAACACAGTAACCTGCACTTAAGAGAAAAATGACTAACAGATATCAAGATGCCTACTACAAATTTGCACCAGTTTTATAACCCAGATGTTATACTATTTAGTGACAACATGAAATGAGAGTTTCAGGACATAGTGATGTGGTTGTTGACTCTGGATGACAAAGCATTTGGATGTGCTTGCTTTTACCTTTTCAGCAAAGCCCAGGATTTCAAGGGTTTCTTTAAGATGTAAGACAGTACCTGGCCAAAGCAAACAGAAGCCTTCAAACTAACTTGGTACAGAGAACTAATCATCAAGCTTGACGATCAATTTTAACTACTCAGTTTATAACAGTTTCCTGGCACACACACACACATCCTGATGAAAGGTGAGAGTCTTTACTCAACTAACACACCCTGAACTAGCCTCTGTCATGACTGCTTTACAGAACACACATTAGGCTCAGGAGCCTCCTAGCACCAGCCGCTCCTGTCAAGTGGAAGAATGCAGTTTTATCTCAATATTGGTTCAAAGTAACATGTATGAAGGGAAATGAAGGGAAAAAACAGTGTATGTAGGGGGAGGCTCAAAGCTATTTCTTCCCCTCATGGTGACAACAGGTGTGAAACAAGTCAAGTGACTAGCCCGAAGTGGATTACAGGGAATCTTAAATGAAAGCAAGAGGAAGCATTCCTCACTCACCTTCATGCAGTAATTTACTTGCCGTTGTCAGGATAGAAGGACAGACATGAGCAGACAGCAGAAGCCCTGCGTACCTGCCAACTGTTGCTGTCCAGCTGTCACTGCAAAGCATTTTATTAGCACGGGAGCCAACATCTCTGTTTAAAGGTCACAGGTTGATGTTGTTTTACTGACACAAAGAATATGACTGTCCTCTCCCTCCTGGTGCACTTCCTGTCTCAGGACAGAGGCATATGAAGGAGCTCTAGCAATGCCATCTCACTTCGGCACTTATTTTAGGGACCGACTAGGAAGTTTTGCAGCCAACCAAAAATCCTTTTCCCAGTGCAGCTGCTCTGTGTTGCTTTGGGATCTCAAGGTACAGCACCAATGTGCACACTTAGGGTTCAGTAGTTGATAGCTCATAACAACTATCAATGGAGACACATGTACAAACCAAAAGTGAAACATGCAAACAAGTCTACAGGTCTTTTCGTGAAAAATGAGAACCAGTCAAATTTGGCTCAAAGCCTGCAAAGTTGTTCTGCTGAAGACATCAACATGTTTCAGTATGTCACTTAATGTTAATTTTAGAATCATGTTTTCTTTGTTAATGATTCAGTGAAGCAATGGAGAAGCTGCCACATACTCATCTCAGCAAACACAGAAGCTCCCAAAAGTTTCAGCAGCAAATGTGGTTAACATCAACCGAGCAGGAATGCAGCAGTATTCGTACTTCTCACACGCAGCCAGAACTGCCTGTCACTGCTACTTGTTATTAATTGAAAATTGAGCTTTCTAGGAATGTACTCCCTCTGCATTATCTAACATACACATCTAACAGCAGGCCAAGCATATTAGACAGGACTCGACTGGCTGCATTGTTAATAATTTACTAGAACAACATAATATTAAGGCACAAGTTTAATTGTTCTTCATGAAACACACCGATGGCAAAGTCACCTTTAACATTGATTTTGATAAGTACAGCAAAACACTCCTCTGGGGAGACAGAGAGGTTACAAGAGGAAGTTTTTTATTGAGTTGTCTACCAGTAGGTCTAGGATACTCAAGGCTTTAAGACGAAAAGTTTTTCAAGTAAACATTAAATGTTGATGGCATTAAAAGCCTAAAAGCCCCAACTCAGCAAGCTATTTTTATTACAGTTGCTAAGTTGAAACCGGGAAAAAGAAAGAATCAAGACATTACAAAACAGGTCAAATCCCATGTCCATTCTGATGGTAGAAGTTGAAGTAGAGAGATACCCAACTGACAAAACTAAGTTTGCTGTTTAGTCCTTGGTCTTTCCTAGTCAAACACTCATTCTACCTCCATCCCTTTCTGCATACAGATGCCTTCCTGATGTCCTGCAAGCATGGTCATGGCAGTGCATGCCAGCAAGCGCTAAGGAACTCAGGAACTCCTGCTTTTGTGCTGCAAGCCTGGGAAGTTCTTCCCACATGTAGCTATTGCCATGAAGAGTCTGGACTTGCAGGAAGTTGAGCAACTTAACCTCCTCCAAAGCCATTAATGAGGTAATTTCTCAGATACAATATCTAATCTTTATGAAGTCACGGGAAGTGAAGACTTGAGCTTAAATTAGAAACCAAGCCACAGATAACATCATTGGCCATTTTGCATTAAGGAAAGTTAATATGCTGGGGAACTGAATTTGCCAGTACTCCACAGATGAAAGGCAACAAGCCACCTATTACACTTGCCTTGTTTTTCTGGCTTCTTGCTCACAGACCTCATGATGCAGCAACAGATCACAAAGGCGGGGACTGGGGACTTGAATTTCAAGCCCAGAGGAAAATAGGCATTCAGATAAGAACTAGCAAGTTGTAAATACTTTAGATAATTCATGACAAAAAAAAAAAAAAAAAGCTACTCTATTTTAACTCACAGTTAGGACAGATGTGCTACTAAGCTTATATTTACTAAACTAGGCAATCCTGCTCTGGCAGGGAGGTTGGACTAAATATCTTTCAAGGTCCCTTCCAACCCCTAAGATATGTGAAAGCCAAGTTTAAAAGGTGCTCAACAGCCTATCTATAAATCAAGATATTACTTCAGAAAACACCTAAGTTTTTTTTAAAAGATTTTTCTCAAGCCAAAAGGAAAAACATACTGCCAGTATGGTAATTCTTGGGAGCCATGAATTCAAGCAGGGGTTACTACCAGTTCCATGCATAAATGAAAGTATCTAGCCAGGCTCTTGCTTTCAAGAAGCTTTTGCAAAAGAGACAAAGCATCTATCAAATGGTCTTCTCTTTCTGTTCTATCTCTTAGTAAGCAAGTGGGATTCAAGCTTCCTCACCCTTTTCAGGCCAGGGCAAGAGCTCTCCTGGTGCTTCAGCCTGATCCATAGAACAAGCCTGAACATAAAAAAGACAAGCTACAGGGATCATTACCACATTTCATCGTAGCACTCTGAAGAGCAATTCAAAAGTATTTTAGTTCAGCTGTTAGACTGACACTTTAAAAGACTCCTCACACAACAGCAATAGAACCTATTCCCCATAGGGAATGTAATGAAAGGCAGGTAATACACTGAAGAATAGTAACACAGGGTAAAGGGATTAATTCAGAACAGCAGTTCCCTTCTGAAAGGGGGAAGTTTGTAACACTTAGTTTGAGTGCTTCCTGAAGACACCTCCTGAAAGAATGCATAACCCTTCTGTGGCTGTGCAATAAAGGAGATAACACATGCTCCTTTAAAGCACATTTCTATACTCCACCCAAACAAGAGACTGAAGTCCAGGCAACTGGAGTTTCCAAAGGGCTGAACAATGACAGAAAAATTCCCATGTAGCATGCCAGTTGCTAAGTTGTATGACTAATATTCAGTACTTTATGGAGCTAAAGCAGTTAAGTCTCAAACTTTTGATATAACTGTAAATCCAGTCAGCGACTAAGAGGGAACATTGCAGCATCATCTTGTAGTCATTCACTTTAACTAACAAGAACTTTGTCATTCTTTGCTTATCTAATCATTACATGGTCAGCTTTTAGATGGCATGGTACAAAACAACAGTTGAAAACAATTCTGGATTGTCTCGAGTTTCACTTCTATAGAACAGTAGATTTTTTACCCCCTGACCACAAAGAAGCTTTCTTCTATTCTCAAACTTTATAAAGCACTTTTAAAGACTCCTTCAAGTTCAGCTGAAATCATGTGGAACTGACATGTCATTTATCAATGTTATTTCTCAATCCGCAGTAAACATCTTGTGCACACAGAGCCCAAAATAGAAATAATATGTGAAGGTACTAGCTAAGCAGACTGGATTTTCCCAGTATTACCTATCACTGGAGGCATTAATAACATTTGTAGCTTGTTAAAATCCTGGTAGTTCAAAATAATCTGGACTTCCACAACTGCTTTGTTAAATACCTTCAAAGGAAGAAAAATTTTCATGCGATTTGATAAACCATGTATTTTGCAGACCACCTTCGGGGCACTCAGTTTCTCCTGCCCAGGTTTGTCTACCATTGAACAAAGTCCTCATAGAAAAGTAGATGGCAGGTAATGAAAAGACAATTGATCAGCAGGAAGCTGGGCACCTCTGTCCAAGCTGCAAGATGAGAGATGCAAGACAACAGCATCAAGTTACAGAGCTTCACCTCTCATGACAGGTACTACACAGACATCTCCATATGACACCCAGGAGCAACCATGGTGTATTTCACTGGCAGGTGACAACTTCCAATGCTGCTCTTCCAACTATCTCTTATTGTATCCTCACAACACATGCAAACAGACTAAAACATAGAGGAGGTCTAGTCCAGAGGTTGAGGCAAACACAATTTACACAAGACACAAATACAGTTCACGTCACTGTTAGATTTCTAGACCTAGTAAGGGTACAGGCAGTTGACCATCATCCACCAGACTACACTTGGACAACAGGATTTCAAATCACAAACTCGACTGAGTTAGGTTCTGTGATTACTAAAGAGAACCCAGCATTCATCTCTAGGAACACTACTGTCATTCACCCTAGGTAGTCTCTCAGCCTGCCAAGAGCAATGCCACTTCTGCATTTTAACACTTTAAAAAAGCCAATTTAAAAATGTTACGAAAGCCTGAAATTCAATACTTGGGTCCAGCTTCATCATCTTTCTCCAGAAGGTTCTTGCTCAAAGGATTTGAAATCTCAAGCACAGCAACTTAGTAGGGTTGGTCTTCTGCAATGGCAGAGAAGTCTGTCACTTCTTTAACTATTTAAACACTGGTCCAGAGACAGTTCACATATTCTGAGTCCAGTCAGAGTTAGAACTTTGTGCTATTACTGTCTGTAGGAAAGGACTTTGTAACAACTCTTCCTTCAGAGTTCAGGCAGCTCCTGCAAAAGGCACTGCCAATACCACAAGCTAAGGGCAAGGCTGTAGAAGTGCTTGCATCTGTGCCACTCAAGATTCTGTTCCTGTTGAGCCCCATACCTTTGACAGATGTCATGCCAGGACTTCATTCTCACTTTTAAGGCTTTTGCTTAAGCCCCAAAGTAGCAGGTATAAGGCAGACTGAAGACAAAGCTGTAAGCATTAGTCCTATCAGCTGATCAGATTATTGCACAGAAGTCAGTTACTTGGAAACTTAACTGATTAGCAACTCCCTGCTTGAGGTTTTAAAAGAGCACAATTTAAAGGTGCTTTTCTTTCAATTCCTAATTGAGGCTGTCACTGCAATTCTCAAGAAGCTTTCAGTCAGAAAGCAGCTTTCAACAAGCAGAAGGCTCCCAACTTGTGGTCTACAGAAAGTCAGCCAAAGTCATGCACCATTTTGCAGATATTTGCAGACATGTCTCACATTACAGCTAGCACATAGGCAGTGCTATGTGGGAAGTGTGAGGGTCAGTTAAAAGCAGTTTACCACTCTCACTGCCTCCTACACATCAGCACTGCAGTTCAGGGAGTAAGAATTTGTAGGAGACAAGTTAGTTGAATATATCAATTCAGCTTTCTCCAGGCAGTTTACTTCTTGCTATCTCTTTGAAAAGTTTTAAGCTGTTTATATATCTTAACACTAAGATCACTCTCTCCTTCCAGTGGAATGCACAAATTTAGTGATTTTGGTACTTAGTCAGTATTTTGCCCTCAAGATCCACAGCACTGTCTCAGGGACATAAAAAACCCAAAAGTAACAGTATACACAAACTCACCTGATTCTTGGACTGAGCTCTTGCAATCCTGAGTCTCCGAGCAGAATAAAAAATAAAGTAGCCCATGGTTGCTGCTGTGACAATGAAAAATGACACCGAGATGAAGAAAATGGAATATTGATTCATCCAAGGACCGTGTTTTTTCCCCACTTCAATAACCATGGTCACTTTCATGCCACTTTTAATCCGGTGAAAGATCTCCATGCCTTTCAGGTTGCCAATCATAATTGCAACGATGCTTTCAGCACCTGCAAAGGAGAAGGGAAATCCATGTTCAGTTCTTAGGTATGATATCAAAGTTGTTGTTTTGGATGTCCCAGTTCAAGAACTAAATATCAGACTGAGAAGTTCCTAATTAGCATTTAGATTCAGCAAGAGTTGATGGAATAAGTGACATCTCCATGTGCTTGTTCAGCTGAAACATATGTCAGATTACCTATGAGCCGCATAAGTGAAGCATATTTAGAATTCATTCCTCTCCAGCACACCCCTCATTCCCACTTATGGCATACATTGTCATTATTTTAGACTCAACACTTTGGTAACTTACATTTTAATGTGCCTTTGAAGTGCATTAAGTTAAAAATAGATCCTATACTGAGAAAGGTCACTAGGGATTGCTCAGGGAAGCCAGGCATGCAGCTAGTGGCTTAGGGACTCTTCCTGCTCCACTGCTACTTCTTAATATTGCTTTTCTAAAGTAGACAGTATTGCAAGTACCTCTCCAGACAGTCTCAATACAACAGAAGCTCTTAAGAGAATACAAAAAAAAAAGGGACACAGAGACAAGGTATGTTCTCAATGTGCTCTCTAAGCTAAATACAGAAGTGGATTTGAAGACTAGCCAGCCAGGACTCTCACTGCATTAAACCATTAGCTGAATGAAATCCATAACAGATATTGCACGCTGAAGGAATAAAAACTGTCATAGAAGTCACCTCCCAGCCAAACACTTTTTAATGAAGGGACCAATTAACACCACCAACAGCTGGTGTTAAACCACAAAGGCTTTAATTTGAGAAAACATTTACCAGTTTTCCAGTTTGTTCATGTAATGCCTTTGATCCAACATGGATAATCATGTCTAGCAACTCTCCCCAGTGTGATTAAACTCATCTTTAATTCAGAAAGTTCCTTGTAATAAGTAGTACATCACACAAAAAGGAAAAATTAATAATAATAATACTATAAATCAGCCAGACATCAACTGTTGTCCTTTATGAATAACTAGGGCTCATAGCACAGTTACAAAATGAGCTGGAGTCAGGTGTTAGGAGCAATTGAAGAATTAAGCATAGGTGAAGTCAGAAGTCGAAGTTACATTCATAAGAATAAAGTGTGAAAGAACAGGCTGTGACAACAAGAAAATAAGAAGTGTGACCCAAAAAAAGCAAAAAAGCTTGTTCTGCCTCATCCCTCTTCACTCCTGCATGTCTCACTATTTAAATATAGCTTGTGGATCTGCTCAATACAAGATGTAGCGTAAGGGTTCCTGTTAGTCAAATGCCACCACCAGCAAAACACTTCAGCTATGAAAGCACCATTTGTGAGCAAGTTTTACCCTTAAAGAATCTTCCATTCAAGTTTTAGGCTAATCAGTTCACTGTGATGTCACTAGATAACCTATTTAAATCATCTTCTTGATGTTTCTCCCCCCAGAGATTTTTCTTGTGATTTTATTTATGCTTTATCTAAACACACACATGGTCAGCTGGTAGTTTTGACACTAGAGCAGCAAAAGCAGAAGTGAGAGAGTGGTCATTTCTGTCAGCACCTGGTATCACATGAAGTTAATCAAATGCCTTGTGAAAACAGCAGGGCTAAGGAATCCAAAAACTGCATCTAATTTCTTGCCATCAGCAGCATATAAGTTTAGTCAGTTAAGAAGCTCTTTTTGGGCAGGGACTAAACAATGCCCTGATACTATCACACAGAGCCTGCCATGAGGCCATCACACTTACCTGAAAGAATATAAGGCCTCCTTTGCCTGCCAAGAGAAGATTCAATGATGTGCTATTAGCCTCAAGCTAAGATATAAGCACAAAATACATGTTTTGGACTACTGCTGTGCTTCCAGAATAAAATCAGCAAAGGTCATTCCCACCCAATACTGCCTCAGCTGCCATAGAGTCCCATCATGACAGGTACTGAAACACGTTACCGTGGCCTGGAAACCACCAACCCAGACAGAGGCTCCTGACAATGCTTTGGCACTTTAATGGAAACAAATTATTTGAGGGGACATCTGCAGAGATATCTCAAGTGTAGCAACTGTCCTGAACTCGATTTCCAGATTCCAGCAAAAACCAAGTCAACTAGTTGTGCATGGCAAAAACACCTCACAGAAACCCAAGTCCCTCACTTAGATGCCACCGTTTGCCATCCAGATAAAGCCTTCAGTAACACTTTGAGGGACACTGGAATAAGAGATTAACCTGCTGCCTGCTTACCTAATAATGGGCACATTGCTAAACAGAAGCAAGACCTGTTTAGTTAAACATTTCCCAGCCTCTCTCCTCCATCTCCTATGAAATTGGTAAGTTACTCTTTAGACAAATCTGCCTCTGTACACGTGGAGTTTTGCAGAAGGTGCTTCCAAAATTCTAACACGACATGCTGGTCAAAATCTGAGGGATGCTGTTTTACCAATACAGATGGCAGAGATGAAGCACAAGAATTTAAATGGTTTGCTGGGACACAGACACATTTGGCACACAAGAAGAGTATAACTGGGATCCAAGTTTTGCCTTACTGCATCAGTTTACTTAGATGTGGAGTGAAGTTGCATTTATTTATACCAATACAAATACGTCTCAATCTCTGCTCTGCAGAGATTTCACTTGTTCAGCCATTACACTTCTGATCCCTGTAAATATGAAGCACAGATTTGGCAATTCAGTAGAGAAATGCAATGTGCAAGAGGTGCGCACTGGGAGCATTAACTGTGGCACAGTAAGCATCAGCTTGGGACCTGCTGAAGTTGTCTACCCTTTCACATAGTTATATTAAAATGTCAGGTGGTTTGGAGTTCAAAGTGTCAAGAAGATTCAGAGATTAAGGAACGCACCAGGTTCTGTGGTAATTAGAGCCTACATGACTGAAGACTTTCTGCTCACCCCCGCAAAAAACTCACTTTTGTTAGAGTTTTTCCAGCATAACTTGAGAAGGCAGTTACACCAACACTGCAGGTGGAAGTGTAAGATTTAAAAGCCCAGACACCAAAGCCACAGTAAGTAGACTTACAGGAAAGTTCTGCCCACAAGAGACTCTGCAATGGTGACGCTGAGCTTGCTCATATTTTTGACTTGAGGTCTGCTGTGGTGCTAGGGCAGTGTGAAAGGTCCTCTCAGCCCTACAAAAGCACAGCTGCTAGCTATGCATGTAAATGTAACAGGCAGATTTCCTCACCTAGAATGAGGGTTGAATGCTTCTTTAACAATAATTGAAGTTTATTCTTAGTGTCCTGTATCTCCAGCCTTGCAGTTGAGCCACTTACTGCATGAAAACATCTGAACAAGTACAGGGCAGTATCTATCTAAGTTTCATCCATTGCTGCTTTCACGGCAGCCACCCCTTCCCAGCCAGCTTTGGTAAGCAAACCTCCCCGAGGGAAGCAGAATGTTGCTGTAGCAGTGTGTTTGCCAGGGTAAAATCCTGCCTCCTGAATCCTCCCATGCAGACTCCTACAAATTGAAACCACTCGCAGCAGGCAGCTCAAAAGGAAGAAGCAGGGCCTTGTGCACATTGCTCCCCCAACCAGTTTCAAGTCAAACTTTGCTCATTCACTTTCATATCTTTGCCTTTTCTTCCAGATATTAGAGAAAACAAAAGAACTTTGTCCTTAAGTTAACCTTCCTTAATGAAATTCTGCATTGTGTATTTAATAAAACTGAAACACAACCTGGAAAGGGGAGTAAAGAGAGCACCTCCAGCAATTTAAATCTCCACTATGTGAAAAAAGCCCCCTCAAGTTATGAAGGTTACATTTAAGCTTCCCAGCTAATGAACTGCCAAAATCCAAGTTTTACTTCAAGGAAACCCTTTTCAGCATTTGAATTTATTGACTCTTTATTGTAATACCACATTTCTTACTCACCACTTGAGTTTCATAGCCAAGAACACTGAACTGGTTCTGACTTATAACCACAACTGCAGCTATACAACTGTACACTACTTTCTAGTGCAGCCCATTTTAAGGTCTAACATACTAGTATTTAACAGAAATCACATGCCTTCAAAACTTAAACAAAGGAAACACAGTTATGAATCATCCCATCTCTGCACAGCTTCCCCTCCTCTACTTCGATACCCCACTTAACACCACAGAGAACATTAATTCAATCCAAGAGAAATATTTAACGTTTTCTCTGTGCAATACTCCGAGGTGACATTGACAAATGCCACGTATGTGTTTCCTAATTTTGTGAGCCCCTGGCAAAGCTTTTTGCAGTGAATAATTAACTTCCAGCTGTTTGACAGCTTTGCATGCCATGGAAGCCAACTCAGAGGTTCCAGCTCCAAGTAAGCTCCTCTAGCCTCACTTAAAATTGGTTTCTCAGTTCATTCAGGCATTGGAACCATTTTTGCATTGTTTAAACTTACTTTAAACCAACCAAATTTAGCTTCAGCTGAGTCACAAAAGAGTCTTTGATTTCAATTTAAATGTTTCAGTGTAACTTGGGGAAAATTTCCACAGATCTTTTTGCCTGTTAGCAAAAGACAAACCCCTCTATTGGCATTCAGCAAAAACAGGCTGTAAAACATCATGATGGGACCGTTTCCTACTTGGGAGCAGACATAGCTACAATAGTTTTGTGAAAACATTTGAGAAAAGCAATAGATTTAAGAAAGAAGGTATATTATATGAGTAGTGAAGTAGGTGGTGAAACACTGGCACCAGTTTCCCAGAGAGATGGCAGAAGTCCCCTGGAAACACTCAAGACCAGGTTGGATGAAGCTCTGAGAAACCTGATCTAGCTCTAGGCGTTCTTGCAAGGGCATTGGACCAGATGACCTTTAAAGGTCCCCTCCAACCAAAACCATTCTACAATGCTAAGTTATTTCAGAATAAACAAAAAGCCAGCACACCACACACATCCTCCAATATTCTAGCTTCAGTATTTCCTTCCACTTTCTGTAAGTCCAAAGTTTTGCATCATCTCTAAGCAGAGCGAAATTAAGTGCTAAGACTTTTGCCAGTATTATTTCACATTGTCCAAAGAGCATCTTGTGCAACCAACCAACCGACACATCTGCTGTGCCACAGCCACGACTTCCTTTTCACAGGAACCAACATGGCTCACTCTGCAGCTTGCCTAACACCTCACTTGGGTATACCCACACAAGTCCTTGGTGGCATCAGCAAGCCATTTCAACAACATTTTTCCCTAATATCTAACCAACACTAAATTTCCCTTAGGACTCAGACGGGGTTTTAATACTGGAGAGAAACAGTTTCACAGAAGTCACTGAAAGGGGAAAGAAAGGAAACAGTACAGCAACTGAAAGTTAAACATTATCTTTCCCTCTGGAGAAGTGAGTTTCTGACAGGGTAGCCATGGCAAGCTGATTGTATGTTGCTTAATATCACACAATGACAGATCAAGTACAGATACATTAAGAATATATTCGTATGTACATTTTTGTTTTGCAAAGGAATTGAGCAGACATCCATCAGATTGTTTTCTTAATGTTCTAAGAGACTGTGAAACGAGAGATGAAACTTAACAGATTAAAGGCTGCAGGCATGCTGCTACAGTTAAATAAATTCTGCCAGAGAAGGCAGGATGAAGGATTTTGAAGAACTTGCATAGTCTTGCAAAGGAGTCTTCAGAGAACAGTCACACACAAAGTTCAATGTTGTTCAATGTACAACAGCAATAACCAATCACCCCCCCTCTTCCCACAGCTATAAAATATCCCAGCTGACCACTACATAAGCCACATGGTCAGAAAGAATAGGATGGAAGAAATTAGTTTTTGTTTTGATTGCTTTGCACAGAAAAAGAGCAGAAATCAGACTTCAGAGTTGGAATTACCAAGGAAAGGCTAGGTTTTCCTTAATCATA
Source organism: Eubucco bourcierii (assembly GCA_013396675.1). Lineage (NCBI taxonomy): Eukaryota > Metazoa > Chordata > Aves > Piciformes > Ramphastidae > Eubucco > Eubucco bourcierii. Next base: position 1,238,179 of record VWZE01007414.1, on the reverse strand, counting down.
GTAGGGTCACTATCTGAAGAAAGCTTAGAGTGGCCTTGGTCAAGTGGTAGTGGGATCTTTACTTTTATCTCTGCAACATGGTGCCTGCAGGACAGAAATTCAGCACTAAGTGTTCTATCAGCCTCAGTCAAAGCAGCTAGTAGTGTTTCTCTGGCATTCCTCCTATATTAGAAAAAAGGAAGGAGGAGATCAAGACACCTCCTGTATTTTAACATGAAAGATACTGTCAGATGACTCTCCAACCATTTCCTACCAGGTTAGCATGCCTGGGTCTTCAGCATGCATCCAAAAAGAATATTTGAAATACTGTCTCTCTTTTGAATGTTGGTTATCTCACTGCATTGAAACAGTAAGAAACAAGGGATTTCTGGTGGTTATTGAACAGGCCAGAACAAGTTCACTGTTATCTGTTACAGTAGAAGGGAAAATAAACCAAGAGCACAGCAACTGTACCCACATCACAGACATGATGCAATTCAGCTGGGATGAAAGGCCAGCACTGCACACAAAAGCAGTTGTGTCTTGGCACCATACCATGCTCTGGAGGCAAGGGCCTCAGAGTCAGCCTCAGAGAAGTGCTGTGAAGCCAAATGCCACCTGCATCTTGCCAACAAAGCACCTTGGCTTTGTTCTCATCCATGGCACAATGTTGACAAAACCAGTAATGATGGCACTCATCCACATGCACAAAGCCAAGTCTAATGAGGAATGCAAGTCTGACCAGCAGCACCTATGCCAGAATTCATCCTCCATTGCATACACCAGAGGAAACATCACTCTTTCACTGCTCTTCAATAAGCTCTCTCCTTTGCAAGAGGAGAGGGTGACTGAAGCCACAGTTACAGGAGCAATTTAAGCCTGGATAAACTGACATGAAGGTAGGCTTATCCCTCCCTCTTTTTCTGTTCTGCATGCTTTCCACCCCAAACATTAAGTGGCACCAAGACAAAAGAATGGCTCACTGCCAGGCTACTCTGCAGTTATTTAAAGCAGCAGCCCCTTATGATCTCAGCTTTTTGATTCAACTGCCTTCTTGCTCACAGTAGCACCTAAGCTTAATGAAATCTACTTTCATCTTGCTTTACTTGGCAGTTGGCACTATGCTTGATCTCTTCCTCCTCAACATATAAATCTTATGAAGTGCAGAGGTAAACATTCAACAAGACACTTGAAAGTTACCAAAATTGGCACGAGTAGGAAGCAATAGCCAGAGTTTTAAAAAGAAAACAATTTAAAAAACGGAAGCAAGGAGCATTACAGCGAAATTTAAAGATGAGAGAGCACCTTCAGAGAGGCAGGAAGGGAAAAAGAGAAATTCCCTGATCACTGGTGGATTTGCTGCCCAAAATGAAGCATGTATTTTGGAAAATTCATGCCCACAGTAGCCTCTGCCTGGAAACATATACTGCCATGTGCTCCTTATTTATTAATGGGACTGCACTCCTCAGGAACTACCACTCATGTTTGCCTAGGGAGACTCCTCAGTGAGTTTATTGGTCACCCAATTGTAACTGTGGATAAAAACAATTTTCACATTAGAAAGCACGGAGAGACTTTAACCAAACAGGCTGCGTGTCTACAGAAGCACACCAGACCAAATGCCTTTTGCATAACATGAATTTCCATGGGTCCCCAGGGGATGCTGGAGGTCAAACATTTAATTTAAACAGTGTTAAAAGTTGCTGTTTGCCAAGTGACTCCAACAATTACCATCCTTTTTTCCTTCCCTTCAGAGCCATTAAGCAAATGCTGCCAAGTCCTAAATCTTTGAACTTTCAGAATATTAAATCATGCTTTAAAACAGCAGCCAAGACTTAGTAAGGGCGCTGAGATGAATGAGATCTGTAGTACAGCTCTCTTCACGTGCTATTTGGTCAGTTGCACTTGGAAGAGTAAAGTATCTTTCAATCTAGTAAACAGCATCTAAAACCCTCTAGAGAAAGCGATTAACGTTCCCTAATGAAAATTCTTCAGTAAAGTTACTCAGCAGACTTCAGCAGTTTTGATTTAACAAATGCAGTGCTCACCATTTTCAAAGGGGATTGAGCTTGCAGCTAATATCCTCTGCTCTCAACATTCTGGTAGCAGCTATGTGCTCACTGGAAGCAAGTAAGTCTGAGAAGGCTAATGATAAAATAGTGTAAGTCAGCACAGTGTAAGCCAGAAGGCATCTGTCTGCAGAAAGACAACAGGTCACATTCAATCCAATAGGAAGAGTACTGAGCCTGACCACTGTTTGCTCACTGGCACATTCAAGACTGGAGGCAAACAAGCAACAACATTGTTTTAGGGCGGTATGTCCCACACAATGAAACCTCCGCTACCACAGCTGTCATTTAGGATTTTAATTCATCCTTTCACATTTCAGCAGACCAGTAAACCCGAAGAGCAAGGGGAGGGATCAGAAGCTGTCAGCAGCACTGACTAATGAACCCTGCTTCCCAGTGCCTCTGTGCTGTGGGCAACCCCAGCTCACTATTGCACCCCCACCATACCCTGCAGGTGGAAGATCAAGGAACATCAGCCAGAATCTGTACTACAAAGTTATCAAAATCCCACTACAGCTGTGACATAGTTCACCCTAAACCAAGCAGCCAGAAGAACTGAACTGAGCACAAGGACAAGACTGCAGACAGTTCTCCTCAGATTTCAAAGAGTTACAAACTCCAGCCATTACAGACTGCAGATATGATCCAGGCGCAGTGGATCCATTCAAGCTCTCTTTCAATAAGCAGCCACTGGTAGAAAGTTCTACATAATCTACAGAGGCTCACCCAGCCATGATCAGGGAAAAATGGATGAGCAAGTATCAATTAGACCATGCATTCTCATTCCTCACCTCAGCTGTGAGCACATCTCCACTCACTGCAAGGGAGGGGTGCACTGTTTGTTTACACAACACTTACAAAGCATCACCACAGTCTGCCTTTGGATTACTATTCCATCTCGATCTTTGACAGGAAGAGTTTTGCAGGTCACATCAGCTTTTTAATGCCATGGCAAAGCTTTGAGTTGTTTCTAAAGATCGTGCCTCACACAGAGCTGCAGAAGAGCACAATTACAGGCTTTTGCCATGTGCTGCTTCCTCTGAGCATACGGAGATTAGCCTCCATCGCAGCGCAATTCCTGCAGAACAAGTTAACTTTCTCTTTACCCCACTGATGCAAGTTTACACTTGAAACAGATCCTGTTAGCCTGAAACACACTGGTACTGTTTTAGCTAGAATTTTTAGCTATGTTCCTCCAGAATAACTCCTCATCAGACCAGATGATTTGCTTCTCACAGTTAGATTACATGACAGGAGAAAAAACAAAACCAAACACAATTATCACCACAGAATTCTGCATTCTTTACCAGCTGTGGGGAAATACTTAACACCAAAGAATACATTTTCACAATTATTACCATACTCAGACACCAAAGCCACTTAAATGCCTGGTTTTATCTTAAATCAAGGTCCACCTTTAAAGCAAACCAACTTGCCATGCACTTTTTCTCCACGTGCAGCTGTTCTTCTCCAATCAAACGTCTTTCAGAAGGTCAATATAGATTACAGAGACATACAATTGTAAGCACACAGAACTGTACTTTGAAACCCTGCTCAGCCTGCCACAGAATGGTACCATCTTCTCAATATGAACCCAATTAAAACTCAAGTTTGCCAATTGATAGAGTTTTGTGCTTATAAAACCACAAAGTAAATATTACCTTGGACTCCATTAAACCCTTGGTGTTCTATGTGCTAGACAGGATTAGACAGGAACCAATCACATCTGATTTGGCTATTTGTTGCATTCTGTTGTTTTTATTGTCATAGTGGTGTGGGTGTTTTGTTGGTTTTAGGGTTGTTTGCTCTGGGTTGGGATTTTTGTTTGTGGTTTAGTTTTTGGGGTTTTTTGGTTGTAGTTGGGTTTTGTTTATCAAGTTTGCACACTAAAATATTTCCACACAAAGCACTAACATAAGCAGTAATGTACTGTTACAATAAGTATACTGTTACTTATAACAGTAAAGCACTGTTAGTACTTTACTAACAGTAAAAACTTTATCAGACTAAATACAAGAGAAAAAGTCTCTGGAAGCGAGATGACCAGGATAAGCACCGTTGTCAAGTACAGCCACATTTAATTCTCCAAAGGAAAAAAAAAAAAAATTAAAAAAAAATCATCACTTTAAGAGCCAAGTTTGACAGTCCCAGAAAAAGACACACTGTGCCTTTAGAAAGATTCTGCTAATAATTTTATCTTCTACTGCTATCAAAGTCTCACAAAGAAAATCATGTTGTGCCATGCTTTTCGTCACAGCCCACCCACTGGATCTTCTTTTCTCTGCCAGGCTAACGACAGCTCCCATGTCCTGCTGAGAAGAGGGAGAACATGCTACCCCAGCCATGTCAGATGGGAAGCCCTGAGGCTTAGCTCTCCCTCAGTCCTTCCTGCTGCTCCCACTGCCTCAGCTTGGAGGAAATGCTCAGCATTGTTTGGTTTCACTTGGTGGCATATGATGGCTCAGTTAAACCAGAAATGAAGCCAGTTAGGACTGTGAAGTCACTCTTAGCACAGCTGCAGCTGTTACAGAAACAGTAGGAGTTTCAGTTGCACAAAAACTGTCCTTAATGAGTACAGTTATCTTCACCACTGCCTCCAGAAGAGTTAGAGCATCCAGTGCCACCAATGGAAACCAGAAGAGTTCAGTCCCAAAACACAGTTCACAAAACACTTTGAAGCTTGAGCTCAGTCTACAACACTGCACAACATGATACAAGGAGTATCTTGCACTTGGCAAAACAAATTTATTGGATTATTTGCAGCTTGCTTCTTCTCAGCCATGCCGTGTTGAAAGCCTGCAACATTTGTCAAGTTTGACTGGAGAGCATTGGCTCCCAGCAGGGGCACAGGGCAGGGGCAGCCCAAGCATAGCATGCCACCAAAGCCTGTGGACAGAATGAAGAGCACCACTGTGGGAAGAGGTGAGAAGGGTCACTCAGATAGCCATGATAATACTAAAAGATATCTCAAGGCCAGAGAGGAAGTAAAGGGAGAGTGAACAGGAGTGGAAGCAAGGGACTAAAACAAGGATGAAGAACAAAAGCAACAGCAGTAATTGTGCTAGGACATGGCAAGGAGGAGTCATGCAGATGAAACAAGTGGTTTGACAGAAGCTGTCTTTCCAAGCAGTCCCTGTCTTGTTTGTCTGTAGTTCAGCTGGGAAGTTTCAACATGACCTCAAGCCTGTAACTCATCATGCAGGATAATCAGGACAGCTAGAGCCACTCTGACATAAATCCCTCAGAAGAAAGCTTAAGGACAGCACAGGAAAGGAGGGAACTCCTCATCAAGCAGGCCCTGCAGAGAGCAGATGGCTTATTTCAAGAGGCAGCTTCTAGCAAGATTAAGATGCCATAGGTCTCCTGGTAGCCAGGATAGAGAAAGAGACAGAAGAACATATATCACCACCTCATGAATAGGTTCAGCAGCAACTACCCAGATCAGTAGTGCCAAAGGAGCTCCTTTGAGAGCTGCAGGGTTAGGCAGACACATGGCAAACAGGGCTTAGGGCAGGGATGCTACTGTCAGCAGCAGGAACTCCCCAAGCAATAACCAGATCTCAACAGCATTTGTCAGCAAATTATTTGATTACACAAAAAAGCTCTACCTCAGAAAGGCCAGAGCCCATCCAGGCTGTATGTTTTAAATTCTTAAAGCTCAGTACAGATGGTCATACTGCTCATTAAGATTGCACACGATGAACCTTCACAACCAGCTACTGCTTCCTTGTCTTCCCAGAACACTTAAACTGCCATGGCTAAGACACGGCTCTCTGCCCCTTCTAAGAGAAGTGCTGCAAAGATATAGTTATTTTTCAAACCAGTCAAGACTTTAACACTCGCTATTCATTCTCAGTGTTTTGTTATTCTCCAGAAGATGTGGTTTCCCAGAAAAGTGCCATTCAGCAAAACCCAAACACTTCATCGAGGTGCATGAGCATCAAATCTAACAGCCGAGGGCTGGACAGAGCCACCAATGCCAGCTTCCCTGCCCCACCACAGACAGGACACCTGCTCCTGCTGTTATCAGGAGGCCGTCAGCCCAGGGCTGATTCTCAAGCAAGCACTAGCCTGAAACACAGCTGTATCTTATTCATCATTTAAAAGATGGGCAGTTCAGAAAACAAAACAAAACATGCAAACACAAAGCAAAACAAAACTGCTGGCAAGCAGAAAACTTTCTATAGTGAAAGTGAGGCTGTCATGAGCCTGCGCAAAATGAAAACCACCTTTAAAGAGCTTTAGCCACTTGTACTGGAAGTGACATTTTGCTGGTGAAATTCCCCACTATGAGTCGAGTCTCTGTTTTTGAGTTGGTTAGCACGGGAGAAAGGGACAAAGTGTCTGTGTGGAAATCCAGCCTATTTCGGGGCCCAAAATCTACTTCAAGACATTACAAGCTTTAACAACCCTTGCATCAATCAGCTCTGGGCAGCTACCTAGTCATACTAGAAAACCAAACAAGCAGGAGACACGAGTCCTACCTTCACCCCCCCACACACAGGCCCGTGCCCAGCCCACCCAGGCCAGCAAGTTCAGGCAGCCGCCGGCTCGTCCCCAACCCACGGCAGCAACCTCAGCCGTTACTCATTAATGGAAGGGAACCCAACAACAGCGGCGCCGTGCACACGACGGGCTAGTCCAGGCAGAACCTCTGCTTGTGCTGGGAGCCTGAAGAATTCCAGCCTCTCACTGAACACCAAAGCCGGGTTTATGCAGCGAAAGCTGAATCACCCGAAGGTTAACCCAAGACGTACTCTGTTCTTGCACCCTACGGGGGAGGGCAGGGACAGTTCCCAGCGCAAGAAACATTCTCTGGCTAAGGTGTTCCCCACACCCCCGCTTCCCGCGGCCGCTCACCGTGGTGGGACATGGGCAGCACCTCGTTGCCGGTTCCGCGGTAGTTGTAGATGACGGCGGCGGCGGCGCCGCGGTCCGCGGCCAGACGGATCTTGTCGGCGAAGGAGCAGCCGCCGCCGCGCTGGATGAGGGCAAGCCAGCCTGCGGAGCTGCCGCTGCCGGTCGCCGGGGCCCCGCTGAAGTTGGTGCCGGCGCTGCAAGCGTTGAAGGAGTCGCGGCCGTCGGGCAGCACCAGCACCCCGGCGGCCCCCTGTAGTGGCGAGTCCTGCCCGTACAGGCCGCTCTCGCTTGCCTCCCAGCCGCTCCGGTTCTGGTCCGCCGCGTCCTCCCACGACACGTTCAGCCAGGCGGGCCACACTGCCGCTGCCGCCCCGCCGGGACCCAGTGGCGAGGCGGCGCAGAGCAGCGCGGCTAGCGGCAGCAACGCGATCCCCGACGACATCACGGCACAGCACGACTCCCCCTCGATACCGCCTAAAATCGCCACGGCCCCGCCACCGCCCACGGGGGAGGAGCGGGGCCGCCTCCGCCGCGCCCCGCCTCCGCCGCGCCCCGCCTCCCGCCCGCCCCGCCTGCAGCGGGAACCCCACCGGGCGTCTGCTGCCCCGCTTTAGCCGACGCCGGACCGGGGAGTCCGACAGGGAATGTTGAGCGCTGCAGCTGCGGCCGTCCCGAGGGCGGACACCGGAGGTCCCCTGGCCAGATCACCTCCCAGAGCAAGAAAGTAACCACGAGGGGTGGCTTCCCAGGAGAGATACAGGGGGTCACTCACCCAGGTCTTATAGAATCATTATGGTTGGAAAAGACCTTAGAAGTAAGATCAAGTCCAACCATCAGCCCAACATTGCCATGCCCGCTCAACCACGTCCTGAAGTGCCATGTCTACACGTTTTCTGAACAACTCCAGGCAGGATGACTCTATTGCCTCCCTGAGCAGCTTGTTCCATTGCTTGATCACTCTTTGGGTAAGGGCATTTTTCCTAATATCTAACCAAAACCCCTCCTGGCACAGTTTGAGGCAATTTCCTCTCACCCCATTTCTAGTTACATGGGAGAAGAGAACAGCACCCACCTGGCTCCAAACTCCTATCAGGTAGTTGTAGAGAGGAATAGGGTTAGCCCTACTTAGCCTTCTTTTCTCCAGGTTAAACAACCCCATCTCTCTCAGCTGCTCCTCATAAGACCTTGTTCTCCAGACCCTTCACCAGCCTCATTGCCTGTCCTCTCAGAAGTGGTGGTTCCTCCAGACATCACTCTCAGGGGCAATGGATGACTCCCTGGATTGCTTCCAGGAAGGGAGCACCAGGAATCCCATCAGGCCTCTGACCACCCCCTAAAGAGGCCAATTCCACAGCAGCTCCTGGACACAGCAGGCCCAGCACGCAGTGTCCAGCCAGTACCCAACCAGCTTTGCAACACTGAGTTAATATTTGCTGAACACTCAGCAACACGCAGTATCAGTTCTACCTGAAATTGGTTTATAGAGTAGCGGATTAGCTGGTTTAACTCATTGGCCATTGTTCTCCTTGTCATTAGCCATATACTATAAACCTGCCACTTCAACCAAAACCACCTTTTTCTATCCATGTATTCATTGTGTTTGCACAGTTAATTGTTATTTGATCTGTGTGGCTGGCAATCAAAAGTTCCATTTCTTCAGAGCTCTGCAGTTAACGTTTTGGGCAGCCGGTTTGTGCCCTTCCTCTGGTGACTATACAGTTCCGTGCCAGGCTGTTCTGCATAAGGCAGTGTAGTCAAAGTGCCGGCAGAATCACTGCAACCATGAGTATGACATTCTGTGGAGCCTCACCATGGCATGTGAAGCAAGACAGTGAGATAACAAGAGAAATAAGAACATTTCAAGCTCCTCTTCTCCATACAGCTGCTGTGGAGGGGCCCTGCTCCCATCAGCTTCTCTGCAGGACTTGCCCCCAGCACCAGGAGCTGCTCAAACACATCCCCAGCTGGCCACATGTCACTACAAACCAGCTGGTTCTCTGGACAGGAGCCTATCCTCCAGAAAGGATTTTCCCTGTGCCCTGATTACACGGCACAAGATCAGCTGCTGCCCAGGCAATCACCAATGGAATTAGTGTAAGCACAGAGCTAAACCCTTTCTGATACAAGCTAGCAACACTCCATTTCAAATGCAGGCTTTTGGCTGTTTTTGAAGCCGTGTGGCTGATAACTTGGTATTGATCCATGGCACATATTTTCCTTCACTTCATCTGTGCTAAATGCAACACAATGAACATCACATGGTCAAACCCGGCTTGGGTTTGCATGACAACTGGGAGCAGAGGCTTTGAAACCAACCCAGTGGCCACCCCTGCCATTAATGAAGAGCAGATGAAGCAATTGGATAAAGATCAATATTGCTAAACACACCAAGTTTACCAAGCTGATAGATGAAAAGCTGGACATGACCCAGCAATGTGCATTCACAACCCACAAAGCCAGCTATATCCTGGGCTGCATCCAAAGAACCATGGGCAGCAGGTCAAGGGAGGGGGTTCTCCCCATCTACTCCATTCTTGTGAGATCCCACCTGCAGTGCTATGTTCAGCTATGAAGTCAAAGACAGACATGGACCTGTTGGAGTGAGCCACAAAAATGATCAGAGGGCTGTAACACCTCTCCTGTGAAGAAAGGCTGAAAGACTTGGGGTTGTTCAGCCCAGGAGAGAGAAGGCTCCAAGACACCTTATTGTGGCCTTTCAATCTTAAAGGGGACCTGTAAGAAGGTTGGGGACAATGACAGTACAAGAGGTGATAATTTTAAACTAGAAGAGGGGAGATTTAGACTAATTGCAATGAAGAAATTTTATGCAGTGGGGGTAGTGAAACACTGGCCCAGGCTGTCCAGAGACATGACAGAAACTTCATCACTGGAATCATTCCAGATCAGGGCGAATGGGTCTCTGAGCAACCTGATCTGGTTGAAAATGTCCCTGCTGACTGACCTTTAAAGGTACCTTCTAACTCAAACCATTCTATGATTCTAAGAGAACTCTTTTGTCCTAATTTAAACGTCTTCTCACTCCACGTCTAAAGAGACAACAGTAACATCTCTAGCTATAAGAAGCAGAGAGGCATGGTTGTGTTTTGAAACCTGTTCCATATAGGCGCAGGGAACAACAGCACTGAAAATATAACCAAGTTTTATGCAATGGACAGCAGCTAAACTGCTCAACTTCAAATCCCTCTAAAGCTTCAGCGATGTTTCACTCTGGCACTTTCAACACGATGAAATTGGATGAAAGACAAAGACTGGAACCTCCTCAGGTTACAAAACTTCTAACAATTCTGTGAATTTTGACTCCAAGGCTTAGCCACAATCCCTTATGCTTCCATACATCAGCATTTGTAATATGATTCTAGTAAAACAGCAGCATGGGTGCAGGTGCTGCTGTGCGCGGCTGCAAAGGTGTTTCTGCTGCTGGAGAGCAGAGTTGCAGGGCATGGCCGGGACACAGCTGTTCACCTCCAGCCTGCCTTTCAGTGGTGGTAGTTAACTTTGCTGCTCTTCAGCAGCTGGTGGGAAATGTGCATGCTGTCCAAGCTACTGCCTGGTGGTGAAACACCCACAGCATATTTGGTAACCCCACCAAAGTGAACAAGAAGCCCAAACGCAAGCTTCTCCCCACACAGCTCAGAGACCAGTAAAGAGAAACAAAATTGCTCTGAACGTGACTGGGAGCACCTTGCTGCCACAGCGTTATTTTGATACCAACTTTCTGACTCCTTGTTCAGACGTTCCCACTTGCCTGTAAACAACTGGGTAAGCAAAGGGCTGGCACAGAGAGCGCGTTCATACAGCTTAGAAATTCCTCAGGCTAGCAAAGCAAAGAAAGCTGAGTGTTTGTACTGGTGAAAAAAAGTGTACACTTGTGGTGACAGCGCCTGTCCTCCCGAATAAACACTCACCAGCCTTGCTTGGCTTGGCAAGCGGCCAGCAGACCCTGTCCATCCTGGCACTTAGCAGCTCTTCCAGCAGCACAACTGAGAGGAGCTGGGTGAGGTGGCTGGATCAGTGTTGGAGTGCAGTGGGGCATCCCAGCAGAGTCAAGACAACGTGGTGCTTGAAAGCAGTGTACTCATTACATCTATCTTAAGCTGCATCTCTCACATTGAGAACTTTTGGGGCTTTCACTCATTACATATTCTTTCAGAATGGTAACTATTAAACAGATCTGCAGCCTCACTGGAGTGTGACCTTTACTCCTCTTTGAAAAAAATTATCATTAGTCTGATGACTTACACCTCAGTTACCTGCAGTTCACAACAGAAAAGATGTGCATTGAGTAGCAATCAGAAATGATCACTGCTGCCAGGAAGCCCACAAGGACCAGGCAAAAGGAGGGCTTATAGGCTGGGGGGTTTTGATGGTTAGTTGTTTGGTTTCTTTCTTCCTTTGCATAAAAAGCTGAGATTTGTAGTGTGGAGAAAGCACATTTTGTTTTGGAGGCCAGATGCTGCAGAGGCTGTGACATGTAGTATAAGGTATTACCAAGTAGTGCAACTTACTTCTGCTACGTTTGTGAGAGCTTTCAGAGTTTCTGAAATTCAAAGCACTGTGGCCTGTAATGACCACAGATGTGAGAGTGACAGAATAGGCAGCATTAATGGGCTCCCACAGAATCAGAAGCAGGATTCTATCTAAAATAGGTAGAGCATGAAGGCATTTCTGGCACAGGGCTGACTTTTTTAACTTCAGAAGATTTTTATTATTTAAAAGCTTATGCTGTGTAATTTTGCTTTTCATCCCCCCACCCCCCACCCTTGGCTACTGGTGGAGCCTCTAAGAAGTTCAAGAAGTAGGGCATGACTTTTCAGATAAAGTGAAATCTTGGGAACGCTGTCACTGGCTTCTACAGAGATAGACCCTATCATTATCTGGAGCTTTAACTTATTTGAATAAATATTTAAACATCTCTTTTCAAGATAAAAAAAATGTGTGTGCTAGGTATTGCTTCTTTAATGTCATGCCAGATCACTCAGGGCATCTTGCTGATGAGAGAGCTGCAGGTTCATGTCCTTCAAAGCTGCATTTTTTCCTTATTCAAGTACCCACTTCTGGATCTCTGCCTTTGGAGGAAAGCTCACAAGGACACAAGAATTCTCTGTGAGGGCCAAGCATTAAAGGGGCCAGCACTGAACCTTCCAGCTGCTGCGTATGGACCTGAACTGTATCTCCAGTCCTTCTCCATTGAAGAACAAAGTGGAGAAGAGAAGCATTTATAAAAATGGAAAAAACAATCAAAAGGAGAGCCCTAAAATTAAACTCAAAACTGAACATCATGGGACACACAAAAAAAAAAATAAATCCATGAGTCACAAGTTAAAGACAACTGGTAGTGCATTCCCTTATCCAGAACCAGCTCATGTCCACGACCAGCAATGGATGGGGCTTGGGTAGGTAACTCGCTCTAGACTAGGCAGTGGTGTGTGCTAAAGCACTCCAAGTTTTTAAGCTAGCTGGAAAAAAAAAATTAATGTATGAGAATGGAACTTGTGGTCCTTTGCTGCTTTATAAGAGGATAGGCTCAGGCCAAGGAGATGTAGAGCCTGGACACCTCCCTACCTCCTGCCTGCAGGACTTAGGAGCTTCCAGGAGAATCTGAGGTGATTCTCAGACATAGATGCAGAAGACACACAAAGGTTGCCAGTCGCTGCTAAGTTTTACTATGAATCTGTGAGGTGTAACACAACTCAGAAACTCCATCCTACAGCTTGGAAACTCCAGCCTACAGCTCCATTACTGGCTGTGGAAAATCCAAGTGTGTCAGATCACTCTGTGTGCTGGCACCAAGCACTTGTCCTTCCCTAGCCAGATGTGTGCAAGAGTCATAGAATCATAGAATGGTAAGGTTGGAAGGGACCTCAAGGATCAGCTAGTTCCAACCCCCTGACATAGGCAGGGACACCTCCCACTAGTACAGGTTACTCAAGGCCTCATCCAATCTGGCCTTGAACACATCCAGGGAGGGAGCATCCACAACCTCCCTGGGCAACCTGTTCCAGTGCCTCAACACCCTTACTGTAAAGAACTTCCTCCTAACATTCAGTCTAAATCTCCCCTCTGCCAGTTTAAACCCATTGCCCCTTGTCCTGTCATTGCAGGACCTTGTAAATAATCCTTCCCCAGCCTTCCTGTAGGCCCCCTTCAGATACTGGAAGGCTACTATCAGGTCCCCTCGAAGCCTTCTCTTCTCCAGGCTGAAGAGCCCCAACTCCCTCAGCCTGTCCTCATAGGAGAGCTGCTCCAGCCCTCTGATCATCTTTGTG
>VWZE01007414.1:1170012-1224221 GCA_013396675.1 Eubucco bourcierii | reverse complement strand
AGGTTTCTTAGGAGCTCATAAACGTGATCTTCTACTATAGTAGGTAGATTTGCCTGCTCCCAGTCCTCACTTTTACCCTCTGCAACTTGGACATTGTGGTTGGAGCCCTTGCTGTTGAAGACTGAGGCAAAGAAGTCATTGAGCACCTCAGCCTTGTCCATGTCCTTTGTCAGCAGCTCTCCATTTTCCTTCTGTAAGGGTCCCACATTCTCCCTAGTTCTCCTCTTCTCACTAATATACCTGAAGAAGTTCTTCTTGTTCCCTTTAATGTCCCTGGCCAGATTCAATTCGAGCTGTGCCTTAGCTTTCCTTACCACAGCTCTGGCTGCACGAACAGTATCTTTGTATTCATCCCATGTCCCCTGTCCTCGCTTCCATTCTCTATAAGCCTTCTTCTTGCTTTTGAGTGTATCCAGGAGCTCTCTATCCATCCATGCAGGCCTCCTGGCATTCTTACCTGCCTTAAGTCCCTGGTGCCAGAGAAGCAAACTTTGTTTCCCTGTATTTCTGCCCCAGCGGGACCAGTCGTTGACAGCACTGCATGTGCCCTCTACCATCCCAGAGAATTGGGGTTGAACGGCAGGCACAAAATGTACAGGAGGGATGGCTGCTCATACACCGAGCAGAGTTCACAGGTACTCTGTCTCTCATCCGAGACACTTGCAATTTCATGGCACTGCTTTTCCCATCTTTCATTTCAAAGAAGCCTGATTGATAACTAGAAATAAACAATACTTAGGAGAGGCAAGCAAATTAAAGATAAGAGCATTCCCCACAGGTCACTACAAGGGGTCTTGAGCAAAAGAAGCACCTACAAATCCTATGAAAAGCTAAAACCACCCAACCCCCCCCCCCAAAGAAACAAACAAAAAACACCACCCAACCCCGAAACAAACAAACAAAAAACAACACCCAACCCCATACTTTCAAGAAAAGCCAGGACTTGCCAGCCAACATGTACTTTAGGTCTGTTTTGGTTTCACAGGGAGATGAAGCATGATGCTGCTCAGCCCTATTGATTCTGTGGTGGTCTCTTATGCAGTGACAGTAGGGTTTCTAAACAGGGCACTGAACAGGGGGGTTCTTTCCCCTGCAGTGCATTGGGCAATCTCCATCCAGCTGGGAACTGTGATTTTCCACATAATGCATGCAATGCAGTTGACCAGCTGAGAAACACCATCTACCTGATATCCTCAAGAGCAAAACATAAGTGAGGAAGAAATGAGTCCAAGTCAAAATGTTTGTCCTTTTTAGGCTTCTTTGTGCACATGCAGAAATTATAGGGCCACAGATTGCAGTCACTTGCACAAATCAGTAACACACCCCTGAGGTGCTTTGTCACACAAGGTCCAAGCACGCCCAGCTTCAGTTCTGACTTTGTCTCCATCAAATCTACATGGGCTCCAATCTGAAGCTGGCTCAATTTTGCCTTGGTTTTCTAAGGAAACAAGGTATGCAATCGTACAGTTCTGACCTCACATCTTCTCCTTCCCTGTCTCCTTCCCACAGACAACTTTCCTACTTGCTTACGTTGCTGACCAATTCTGTCCAAACTCAGAAAAAAGCTTGGAAAAGTCAAGTAGATTTACAGAAGTTTTTTGAACATCAGCAGCTGGTTAGAGGACAAAACCACCCCTTGGGTTCCTGCACGTCCCTCAGGAGAGGCAGAAACCTGAGGTTCGACAGCCACGTGCTGTCCTTGGATTGCCAGCTCCTGCCTGCCTCTGCCCAGGGAGAGACCCACCTATGCGTGAGTCGGATTTATTAGCTCAAGGAACAAGGAAGCAAAAAGACTTTCAGGCTTGTGATGGGAACAGAGGGGAAATCATAGAGACAGGAAAGAGGAAAAGAAGAAAGTGTTACCCACACAGAGTCAGAGGGGATGTAAGGACACAGGGACAGGTGTAGAACAAAAAATATCACTTTGTTAGGTGTTCTGCTCACAAAATAGCTTGTTTACTTCAAGCAGCTGCTGTCCTGCTTCTACATGTTCACAGGTCTGGGTAGAGCCAGGGATCAGCCCTGGAGTGCTATAGTGCAAAAGGTGCATTGCCTGAAGCTAGAGGATCTTTAAGGAAGCAAGAAAATGAGTTTGAATTCTCTCAGGTGATAAAAGGAACCAAACCCAGCTATTGCCTGGTGTGAGTCAGTGCACTGAGGTATTGGAGAAAGTTCTCCACCACATCCTCTGTGCTTCACCAGAAGAGACAGTCACAAAACATGTCAAGAAACTATGTGTGAAATGATTAAATCCAGTTGGGTTACAAGCTTGAGTCTTGGCCTGAGCCATGCTCCAAATCACAGGAGGTTTCGAGATCAGAATTTAAACTTAGCTTTCTTGAGCATTTTACTCTTCCACCCAGGTCCTTGCTCAGGTGAGTAAGCTCAGGCAGTTCACAGTTTGCCTTGCTGGCTTTCATTGATCCTTCTGTGGTGTTTCACAGTGGTGCCAGAGTGAAGAAGAGGCACCAGAAGCTGGCCCTCACCACTGCACTCTGCAATGCCCCCTGGGACTCATTCTACTCACACCTGCAGGCAGCCATCAGGCTTCTACCATTACAGTTTTCTTCTCTTCAGTTTTTGAGTTGTAACAACCTACACAACTTCAGCTGTGACAGCATGACTGTTAAGAGAGGTTCCACTGATATGTGGCTGAGGAAAGCTGTGCAGGTTGCATAAAATGTCACATGCTTTTAATTAGAAGCCAGATTGACTGATTTGATTAGATGCAAATATTTATTTTGCTGTTTGTTTCCAAGTGGGTTAAACAGAGTTTAGGGGAAATGGTCAACCAGCAGTCTGGCTTCTTTTTCTGGTAGTTAAAGTTTTTCAATGCCTCTCCTGAGCTCTGCTAACTGAGGAAGCTCACAAGAGGGCCTTGTTGTAGTTCCAGGACAAATCTTCTGCTGGTTTTCCACAGAAGCAGAATCTGGGTTCCCTGTATGTGCTCACTAGCAAGTTTATGGATGGACAAGTGGGTGACAGGGTGCAGTCACATGAAACAAACCCAGTGCTCATCACGCTGATTACTTTGGAAGCTAAGGGAACAGTACTAAATGCCAGTGTGGTGAAGCTCTGGGCTTTGCTGGCTTCATCTTCTGGGAGCTGTGGAAAATCCCAAATGTGAACACAGGTCTCTGGCAGCCTGTGCTCTGTGGAGGTAAGCACAGCCTGAAGGGGTTTTTATGGCTGCTTGGGAGCCTTTCTGGAAAGAATTCCTCTTTCTAGTGGGAGGTGTCCCTGCCCTTGGCAGGATTGGAACTAGATGATCTTAAGGTACCTTCCAACCCAAACCACTCTATGATCCAATGATGATTCTATGATTCTACGAAAAGGTGACCTGCATTGGAGATCAGACAGCCCAGCCTGGCTCTGTGCAGGGCTGTGTCCAGTCAGGTTTTGAGTGTCTCCAAGGATGAAGACTGCACAACCTCTCTGGGTAGCCTTCCAGGCTGTTCAACCACCCTCACGGTGAAGCAGTTTTTTCTTATGTGATGTCTTGTTTGTGCCCATTGCCTCTGCTTCTGACACTGGGCGCCACTAAGAGGAGTCTGGCTCCATCCATTTCTCCTCCCTGGCTCTATCAGGAGTTTGTACAGAGAGGTGAGAATTTCTCAAGCCTTCTGCAGATGGACCTGCCCCAGCTCTCCCAGCCTCTCCTTGCAATGCCAGCCCACTGGTTAAGGGTTGTGCACTTCACCCTTCCTGCTGCTCCCTCCCTGATTCTGCACCTCTCACTGCATCAAAGGCACCAGGCCATGTGGACAATTTTCTCAGACAACGAACGGAGGAACTTAGTCTGTGTTATGAGAACACTGACTTCAGAGAGACATCTGGATTGCTGATAGCAGAGCCACTTACTTCACAAGGAATAAAAGAAAAGGGAAGTTCATGGCATCTGCTTTGCACAGCCATTCTTGGAAGTTCATTTGTTTTCACATGTAGATCCCACAGGCTGTTCAAAGCCAGGACAGAGAGTCAGGCTTTTTTTGTAGCAAACACAGCTGATGACTGAGAACGTGCTATAAACCAGAAGTTACTCTGAAGATCAAATGAGCAATGATAACTTTGACAGCTAAGATGAGGAATCTAAGCAAGATTTTATATCAGCTTTCAAAACAAAAGGTAAAATCAAACTCCATTGTCAGGCAGGTAACCCTCAAGTTTGTAACAGGTATTGCACAAAGGGTTGATAAGATCCTATCTCAAAATATTTCTGAGATAAGAGAAGTTAGACTTTGAGGCTACAGGATATCCTGGAAATAATTGGGAAAGAAATGCAGATCCACAACAATTCATTTCCCCCCACAATTCTTGTCTGTACTGCCAATTATTTCTATTGTACAGACAAACAGATGTCTGCTTGCTCCTGTTGTACAACCATCCTGCTAGGCTACTGCTCTTCATGAGCCGGGGGGTGGGGTTTTAACCAGTAAGAGAGTTAGTCTTAGTAAATCCCTTTACTAGGGTCTTAGTAAATCCCTTGGGAAAAACTTTTCACAGAATCACAGAATATCAGGGGCTACAAGGGACCTCAAAAGATGATGTAATCCAGCCCCCTGCCAGAGCAGGATCACCTGTACCAGATCACAGAGAAGACACTTGATGTTTTAGCTTAGCTGCTATATTGGACTAGCATCCAAGTAGCAGCAATAACGGTGTTTTAGCTTTATTATTATGAACTATTGTACTGTCTCCAGTCTCCTGTTTTCTCTTGTAAGTGAACATGAGGAAAATCAAGAGAATAGAGCCCTTGCCTGGCCCATGCCAGTACTGCTCACCAAGCACAGGCCAAAACCAGCTGCTTTGGGCCTGCAGAGCGCTGTTATTCTGCTGCCAGCTGTGCTCTGGTATTCGTCACTAAAAAGGAGCCCCCAAATACCTTGTTTAAATTTGGCTACGTTTCAAAAACTTGGTAATTCCTGGAATTTCCATTTAAGTTTCAAGGAGTGGAACTGGAAAAATGTTGATACAGATGGATATTCCATTTTCTTTCCAGAGCAAATCAACTAAGTTCTGGAACTACTACTAAAAAAAAAAAAAAAAGGCATTTTTCTTTTGGCACAAACTTAAGTTTCTGTACCATTGGATCAACGGAAGTACTTCATGAAAGTAAGGCACAAACACCTACAGAAAATCCCTCAGCTTGAAGTACAGCATTTTCTCACCACTGATTTGTGTAACTGTAGAGGAATGGGGAAGTTATTACTAGTATCGTGAATGCTAAACTTTTTGACCATAAAATCTCAGTTTTATCTTGTGTGTGTGTGTACAGTAACACACAGTAACAGGTAAAACTGATGACAGGTAAAAGGAACTGTGGTAGAGGACAAAGGAGGAGTCACCAAGAGGGGAGTTTTTGATTTTTGTTCCTTCCCAGCAACTTTAAATTACAAATGTTTACTGCACACCTGGACTTCGCCCTGAACAAACTATTTCATTGTAAGACTGAGTAGGTGTATTACAATGTGAAATACCTACATTGGACTGTTCTAACAGAAAATGAGGTTCACTAGAAAACTCTGTTGACTTTGTGTTAAGCTCAGCAGGAAGGGAGAAGGGCAGTGGGAGCAACGGTGGTTTTACCCAACATGGGACACTTTTATGATCAGCCGGACAGGGTGCTGGGCCACCTTGTCTAGATCCTGCTTTTACCAAGAAGGTTGGTCAAAAGGTGATCTTTGAAGTCCCTTCCAACCTGGTATTCTATCATTCTCTGAAACTGCAGCCAAGGCCCTAAAACCTAATAAAGGAGACAGCAAGGGAAGAGTGCAGACAGATGACTGAAGATGTCAGGGCTGACTGATAACCTTGGAAGCTGCTGCTTCTTGCTGCTCCAGGAGCTTACAGATTGCTGGCAACAGCAACGCAGATTTCTCTCTCACTGCTTTGCCAACAAGGTGTCTCATTGCCAAAGCTCTCCTACCCAAATGGCAGAGTAATAGGATCATAGAATAGTCTGAGTTGGAAAAGACCTCCAAAGATGTACCAGGTTAGGGTGGATCCCTCCCCTGGTAGAATAAACTCACCACAACATGGATTTTTTTTTTTTTTTTTTGGGGTGAAGTCAGGAAAAAAAAAAGCAGCAGCCAAAACAGCAGCAGGAGAAGATAGCAGCAGGCGCAGGGGAAGCAGTGGAAGTAGCAAGCGGGAGGTACAAGCAGTGCTTACAGACACAAAGTTCTTGATGCTCCAGTGAAATTATATTAACTTATCCACCGTTGCCATTATATGGCCTATCCCTAGAATGCTCACCTCAGAGCTTCCACTTCTAAGTTTCTCTGTTCTGAATTTTTTTTTTTATGTCTGAGGTAGGAATCTAACTCAAACGGCCACAAAAGGTCATCTAGAGTCCAACTCCCCCTGCAGTCAGAAGGGGCATCGTCAAGTAGATGAGGTTGCTCAGGGCCTTCTCAAGCCTCACTCATACCTCTCTGGGTTTGGCAGATTCCAGTCCTGTGAACAGCTCTGCAGTAGAAACACTTAGTCATCCCCAAGCACTCTTCTGCCCTAAGCACTGTGCTGCAGTGACCAGCCCTCTCCCAGTCTTTTCCTGTTTTACCTGAAGAAGGTATGGCTCCGTGCTTTGCGCTGAGGGAGACAAATACAGAGAGCTTTTTCTCCTATGCTGATTAGACTAAGAGCTTATCTCACTGAAGTGTTTTGCACTCACTCTGTCGAACATGTAACTACTGCACTGATTTATAAACCCCCTTTGTCCCCAAATAGATTGTCATGTTCTGTTTAGTCCTAGGGGATGACCATAGAAAACAGTTCTGCAAAAATCACAATTTATCTTTGAGAAAAATAAATCAAATCAAATTAAGAAAGATGGGACTTCTTGTCTCATCAAATACACTCTAAGGTGTTGCTTTCAAGATTTAAAAAGTCTTTTTAGTTCTGGGGAAAAAAATCCAGATCTGCTTTCAGAGCTAATCATAAATCATTGTCATAACTCTGGAGTGCAGTCTGTTAGGACTGTTACATCCCAGTCAACTCAGTATGTCTAAACAAGGTTCCATCTCATTCTCCTTGGCTGACTTAGGGAACAGGCCACCTGCTCTCACCTTGGGCCAGCTGCTCACAAGAAATGCAGCGGCACCAATTTTGCAGCTACATAAAGCAAGTGCAGTTACTTCTTCATTCATTGCTAGTATGAGCTGGCACATTCCAAAAGCAAACGAAAAAAGCCAGTGAATCTGAATCACCATGCAGGCCACTGAAGTCTAAATCCCTTCTCCAGAAGTAGAACAAAAGCTCTGGTTTATTTGCTGTGCATTTTCAGTGTAACATTTAAGATCCATTTGGAAACATTACATCTGTCAGTATCAGGAGAGCCAAAGCCAGACATGCAGTACAAGCCACTGCACTTTCAGTGCTGTACTGCACATTTTTCATCACTGCTTCAACTGCTCTTTTTACCTTTGAGCTGAGCATCTCGTGATGGTTACATTTATAAAGCATCTGTGATGTTTCTACACATGCGTAACTGAGACTCTGAGCCAACCTGCTCAATAGCTGGTGGAGGCTGACTCCAGTCAACTACCCAGGTGAGGGCTCCACAGCTAGGAACTTCCTGAAGTGGCAATCTGACCCAGCACAGGGATCTGGTCAGCAAAATGCTGCTCCATCTCTGGATTAAAAGTCACTTGGTTTCCTCACAAAGTCAGATAAGCAAGACTAAGCCAAGGGATTTCATGGAATTAGCTATATGCTTTCCACTAGAATGCTAATTAGACAAGCTGAACCAGAGGAACACACACAGAAATAAATGCCAAGCAATACAGTATCCCCTAATAACAGCTCATAGTGATTAGGGCCAGAACGGGAAATTACAACAATTCTGTCTAACCTTTCATTAAGAAATCAGGGAATCTCAGAAGAGGCTGCAGTCACTGTTTAGAAAGGATTAAGAGCATTCAGGAAAAAAAAAAAGAATGTAAAAAAAATTTTAAGAGGCAAGTTCTAGCTCGTTATCTGCAAGGCATGTGCTGATGCTGCAGGTTCATTTGTGTCCTCTAACTCTGAAAACTCCCTAGGCCTTTCAGAGGATGTTCTGTGTGTTTCTTTTACATCCCTTTCTAAAACAATCTGTGTGCTGTTGTAGTGAAAACCAGTACCAACTCCAGAGCCTCACCAGTTTGGCTACGCTGTACCAAGCTCAGAACATTACAGCAGAGGATCTCTTACTCAGCACTAAAGTCTAGACTCAAATTGCATAACACTTTTTTTCCTCCATCGAGTTCCTTGATAAAAGCAACAATCAACCAGAAGCACAACTGTGTCCTTATCGCCCCACTGAGCTGTACCAAGCAAGCTCCAGAGAAAGGCTCAGGTGTGACCCTCCAGGCCGTGCTACTCACCGAGATGTGACATCAGGACAGTGGCGCTGCCTTTGTCCGGAGTGTTGTAGATCACAGCTGCCGTCGCACCCTTTTTGGCTGCCACATTGATTTTTTCGGCAAAGCTGCAGTTGCCTCTCTCAATCAGCGCTATCCACGGTTTGTTCATGACGGTGAACTGGGTGTTTATGTCACAGGCTTGAAGATTAGATTCTGGAATGCCCACAGGCCCCTGAGCGCTGAGCAGAGGAGAATTTAATCCATACAAGCCGCACTCGCACTGCTCAGACACAGACCTGTTGCTGGTGCTGTTGAAATAGAGTAAACTTACAGAGGCACGCACAGAAAACGCCTCTGCAGCCCTGAGAACACTGGCAACCACCAGGAGGCAGGAAAAACTGACCTCAGCCACTGGCTTCATTGCTTATTCATACAAGCGCAAAATGTAATATCTGTAGAGATATTTTCGGCTGGTCGCAGTTGTTGTTA
This sequence comes from Eubucco bourcierii, assembly GCA_013396675.1. Lineage (NCBI taxonomy): Eukaryota > Metazoa > Chordata > Aves > Piciformes > Ramphastidae > Eubucco > Eubucco bourcierii. The sequence continues at coordinate 1,215,390 of VWZE01007414.1, read as the reverse complement.
GCCTACAGCCTGCTGCGGAGTCTTATATTTCAGTTCCAACCGGAACTTGACACCGCCCAGGTGAGTCCTCGAGGTGTCAGTGAGCTTATCTGGAGTGGGGGCTGGGACGGGACACAAGTGACGCACCTGCCTGTTGTGTAATAGAGAAGGACTTAAGACTTGCAAGTAACCTTCGCCCCAGCTTTCTGCTCCTTTTTCGCAAAGCCCCCTTCTCCCTCTCCTCCCCACTTACTGCACAGGCCCTAGCTCTGATGGTGCTTCCTGACAGACTGCTCAAGCCTTCTTCTCCAATTTCAGCCTGAACATCACTTCAGAGGCTCAGGCCATCTTTCATGCAGTGATGTAAGCTCAGGGTTCTCGCTTCATAATGCAATCTGTGATGCAAACGACCCTGTTATAAATGTCAAAAGTGGAGGGGAGGGAAGCAACAACAAAATTTACTCATCTTAAAGACTAAGATAACCAAATCATTCCCCACATTCTTCCCTTCAGATTCTTTCAGTCACTCAGAATAATTTCATCAGTTTCTTTAGAATGTTAAGGCTTTTGTTCTTTATCTGAACTCCCATTATAACAAAGACACAGCTGCATTCCTCCTTCAATTGCCATTAACTGAAGCTAGGGTACAGAATTTACTCAACCAGGTCCAGATTGTTCTGGTGCTTATAATAAATTGATTTTGATACTGATTTACAGCAATGCAAGAGATGCAGAATCACCCAAACTGATGACAAAGGCAAGCTACTGCTTTCAGCTCATTTTCACAGCCTCACAGCCTGCTTCGCTTTCAAAAGTTACACTGAGATGTCTGAGAGGTTGGCACACAGCTCAGCTCTACAGATTCTTTCTCTAAATTCACTCAGTGTTTTATTACATAACAACCACTAATACAAACTCTTGTTTTCTCATGCTGGAACAGAAAAATGAGTATCTTACTAATTAGACCTCTGTAGCCCATAATGAAAATGAAGGGCAAACTGCAACATTATCAACACCCGTTTCTTGTTTTTCTGCAAAAGTCATGCCTGCGCATAATGCTGAAAGCCAACAGAAGCTGAAATTGGTGGTATATATTTTGATGGTCTGAAGGAGTGAGCACAACTGTGGAGAAAGTCCTTGGAAAACCAAAATGGCTTTCAGAAGAGAAAAGAAAAGAAATAATACTAAGCCAAGATGTTTACATATATTAATTTATTTCTATTCTCCAGTTTTCAGTGTTGCACTAGTTCTACATTTCATTAATTAAAGCTTTTCTTACCTCTAAGACCTATAACAGCAACTTTTATAAACTGCAAAATACCATTAGCTACATACAGTTTACCTTCCTCTAGTTTTCCTTGAAATTAATGCTGGAAACATAAGAAACAGGCAAATGCAGGATTTGAGAGTACAGTGCTTTGGCTAGGTATGAATTCTGCAGTTAGGAAAAGTGCTCTGATAGAATTTACCCTCAGCAGCAGCAAAACACAGCAGCAAGAAAGATAATTCCTATGACATTTTGCGGGCATAAAGACTCTGTCTTGGTTTAACACACTGAAAAATTCAGTATCAAGAATGGTTTTGTTTTATACTTGTGTCAGTTAAACACAAAGTGCAGTAATCAACCGAGTAGTTTCTGTGCAGAGGACCTTTGCCACAGTGCTACAACGCTGGTTTGCCAGGGAGGAGGAAGGCGGTGGCGGAGCCACATTAACACTGCAACACTTTAGACACAGAATTCAGCGTATTAAGTTCGGTGTAACTTACAGGGATGGGGCAGGTGCCTCTACAGAATGACCCAGAGTAGAGTTCCATGTTTACTACAGACATTGAATATTCTCTGTGCACAAGCAGCCTATGCTCCTAACACTGGCAATTTATAAAAATCTCTCTCCTCAGTTTTTGCCATGAAAAAAGTAAAATAAAGCTTCTGTAAGAAAAGATAAAATTATGTACTTTAAAGTCTCAAGTTCATCATTTATACATATTCCACAGCATTCTGGTACTTCTTAGGAAGTCCTAACATGAAGGTTGAAATGATTAATGCTACATGTTTAAAATGTAGTACAGTGCAATGCAGCAAACAGCCTTTGCTGCATTTCTGTTTCATGGGATGGATGGGAGTGACCAGAACAGCTGAATACGTGGCACTGTGACAGTGCTAGCCACAGCATTCCCTTTGTATAAAGATAATCACTCTAAAAATTGCTTCTGGAAGTCATGGTTTCATTAAAATTAGACTTCGACCTGAAGTACATCCAATAAAAAACACTGGCTGACACAGTCAGCATGGCTCAGCTTGGTACATGAAGTGCTGGTGATAACCTCTCCCACTCTAGAGCAATGGCTACTGATCTTCACATACCCATAAGTAATGAAAATATATAGACAGCATACTGCAAGCAACACCATGCTCTTTTCCAGGTGGTGTGTTTTCATTTTGCCATCTGTGGTGAGGTTACAATGCACTCTGAAAGGCACAGGTTGATGAACATTGCTCTACAATTAATACTATGTGCTCCATACAACATATAAACATCTACTACATAATCGACATTCGATTTTTTGTCTCTGTGCAGTTTAACTAAACTTTTCTCATTAACACATTTTTAAACTGTAAACCACATTAGAGAGACAGAATAATTTAATCAGTTTCTTCAGAATGTTAAGGCTTTGACTTCTTATCTGAAGTTGCCTATGAACTTGCACTATAATAAGGATAGCAGCCTTCCTTCATCAATTTCCATTAACTGAAGTTAGGCACAGAATTTAAGCATTTCAAGACAAAGCCCTCTGTCTCCAGGGCAGATGGAGTGAGCTACTAGTTGAAAGAGATACTTCCCAATTACCAACAGCCTGCCAAAATGTGCCTAGAAGTTTACCACAGAAGAATAAACTTGTTCCTATAAATTAACTCTGTAGGCTTTGGAAAATAACGGTACAAGTTAATTGGCAAACTTCCATCATGCAATTACTTCTTCTTAAAGAAGTGAACTGAGACAAGGATTTCATATGGACAGGTTGTCAAACTGCAGTATGTTTTAGCTTCTGCTTGAGAATAATTTCCTAAGCATCTCGCTGTTGAGACTGTTTGGCATGGGAAGAAAAAGTGGGACTGGTTCTAAACTCAGCGGGAGCCAGGTGCTACTTAGTAGAAAGATAAAGAGTTAACAAAACTCTAAAGTCTCTTGCTCTTGTGGAAATAACAGCTGCTGAGCTTCTTCATGTACTCAGCACATAGGTATTACAAAAAAACCCCAATGAAACAGGGATAGTGAGGATCAACAGAACAACATTCAATGATGATACAGAAACTGTCTATCCTGCTATGCTAAGCACTCCTTAAAAGTATTTCTTTTCTTGCAAAGCTAGAAGCCTGTTCCAAAGTTCAAAGATGTTTTGTTTGTGGGTGGGTTTTTTATTATTAATTTTAAAAAAAAATAAATCAATAAACAAGATACTTTAAAAAATTTTGGGTGTTATGCTCACTACCTATTGTAGTGAGCATACTACTGTATATACAAAAGCGGACATATGAAAAAACACAGCACTTGCTGTGCCTTCTTGGATCACTGAGTCCAGTCCCTAACACCACACCTGGCATCTAATACCTCTCACTAACACAGTAAGCTTCAGGACTAAAGAGCAGTTAGGTTGCCCTAGTACCTCTCACAAAAAGATCACTACATAAACAGCTCTAATCCTAAAAATGATTCTGACTTCCAGCCTAAATTTATATCACAGACAGTTAATTCTTCTGCAGACATTGCCTTTAGCACTGGGAAAGCCTGCCTCTCTTCCCAGGCCTCAATCTGATATACACATTTCCTGTGTATGTTATGTGCATAGGCTGAGAGGTGGCCATCATGCTCCTTGGTACCCTATCAAAAGAAAAGGTCCCTGTACTCCCTTTTTGAACATAAGTGACCAAGACACTGTGGAATCTATTTCAAGGCTGTAAAAAAAGCAAAGACAGCAGTCATCCTTCTCAGTTGCATGGATGACCGTTACAATCGCTCTAAGAATCTTAATTTCCTATTTATGTCTGCTGGTTCTAGAAAGTGCAATGTGTAGAGGGCATATTCAAGTTAGAGGAATTTTATTTCCCTCCTTCTCAACATTAATTTGAAAAATAAGTTATTAAATTACACTGGATCCATCATTTCAGGTTCCACTGTCTTGTAGATTTTGCTCAGAAAGACTTCCACCTTATCCTCACCCAAGTGGCAGAGGTCCAGGATGCAGACAACGTGTTTGCCATCTAGATCCATCGCTGCTTTTACAACTTCATCTAGAAGATCAGAAAAAGTGTTTTAATAGAAGTGCAGCAAAAAGATACATGGAATTGATGTTGCTTTTTATGCAGTAATGCCTGTATGTTTAACCTTCTTTCAGTGAAAAGCCTTAAAAGCCTACTGGGATTTATTGTATTTCAGTAGATTTTTCCTAGGAAATTAAATCACAAGAAGTGACAGTATCAGAACACAGATACAGAAAAGCTGAAAATTGCATTACTTAACCATTATGATTCTTAGATTTCATAGTAGTATTCAAGGAAAAGTGAAGATACTTCAAACAAAATCAGGTGTGTCTAAACATACAGGAAAACTCGATGCTTATATAGCACTTTGTAGCAGGATATGCATTTAACAGTGTTCACCTTTTTTCTTGTGAAGTGCTAGTAAATACAAGTATAATCTGAGGGAAAGTAATTCAGTATCAGGCAAATACTGCAGTTTATAGGGACTACAGGTTGCACTACAGCAGCTGTTCAGAGTGACATCAGTGAAAGGGACTGACTGACAGTTACTCCACTCTGCTTCACAGCAGATCAAGCCAAATATTCACATGGCCAGCCACACAGGCTGACTTCTACATTAGTCTGATTTAATTAGTCTAAATACTGTCTAGGTCACTTAGCAGTTTCTGGTTTGGACATTAAAATACTATCCTCAGAGTATGAAAACAGCTCCAGCAAAAACTGCCTCCAAAGTCCAACGTTACATTTACTGAAGGTGTCCATTTCACAATGTCTAACCTACACCAGAGATTTCTATAGAGGATTAACTCTTGCACTGAAAGACAGAACAAGAAATGATGTGTGAAAGCCAGTTTCACCTGAAAGTGGAAACACACCATGAAGCCTCCCATCGTTAATGGTCTTCTGCTGGCATGCAGAGATGTGACTCATACAAGACAGCAGAGTATCATTTTCAGTGTCATCTAGCTGAAATAAGTGGGGATGTTCAGGACAGAAGAGTGGAAGAAATGCAACATCTATTGCAACATCGTGGTTTATACCTTTTGAAAAAGAAATATTTAAGTTAGGGGAAAACTTCATCTTCAGCCCATTAGCAACATCTTGCACAACTTCTTCTTCTTTAAAACAATCTATTGCAGCCTGAACACTGATTCTAATTTCATTGTTCTTTGTCCACTAATCAATACCTGATAACTAAAAAGACTTTTCTATGTACACATGTACATATTTATACACAAGCACATTCAAACAGATATATTATAACATATGATGATTTAAGGTTAACAATGCCTTCTATACCAACACTGGAAGCCATTTCACACTCCTTAAATTCATTGCTGCTATGAGGGAAGAAAAAATAATTTTACAACCAATGCATCTATGCAATATCTGTGCTACTTTTGTCTTGAATATTGTAATATAAGTCTCAGGGTTCTAACGACTAAACATTCAAACACCTTCTCCATAAACCTCCCTTAGCAAACTAATAGAAACTTTTAAACGATGGGAATTTAACATGAACATGATTAACCTAGGCAACTTGCTCCGCTCCTCCTTTTAAAAGGAAAATGAAATCCAACAGATTAATATCTCATAGTAACACTAACAGATACACACCAACTCATATAGTTGTATTTTAACAAACAAAGATCCATCAACCGATGCTTTGTTCTAACCAGAAGCAGCAGGGAGCCATTGATGAGTATAGTTAAAATACAGTACTTAATTTCCTAGCCTGGTAGGAAGGCACTTTAGGAGGAACAGTACTCAAAAACCAACTCAATGAGAATAAAGCTTAAAAGAAGAATTTACTGTTGTTCTGTTCCTTTTAGGAACACTAACTTGTTTCTGAGGAATACAAGTCCAGCAGGAAAGTCAGCTGACAATCAAGTGCAATTGAGAAATTTAACTGTCAGACTGGGTAAAGCAATGAGCAGGACCTACTTTAATTTTAACAGACAGGATCTTAAGCACTCTACACATCTTCAAATGATACACACAAACCCATACGCAAAACTGCAGTTATATGAAATGTGATATTAGAATCAAGACAAGCTACCAAATACTTACCCAGAACTGTCACTTCATAACACCCAAGGCCACTGGCACTTCTAAACTCATTAATATTTTTAACTGTTTCTTTTGGCTGGTGCACTGCTGCATGAAGGTTGTACTGCTGCATAAGTAAATCTTTGTGTGCATAATCGAATTTACGTGGGATGCTTTCTGGAGAAACTGTGCTGTGATGCAAATACTTCATTAACTTGTCTTTCACTTGTGCCCACAGGTCACTCTGCCACGAACCACAAGTTCTTCCAGTCTCTTCAGCTGCAGGTATATCAGTCATTCCTTCTTGGTCTACTATAAACACAGAAAATATTTAGTTGCTTTTATGCTCCTCAAATGATACAATTTCTCTGCCAGATGAGAAGTATTTTTACTAGAACATTCTGAGTATGAAGACAAGGCAGAATGTTCAAAATGTACAACATACTTAAACTAGGGTTGGAACATGCATAAACAGGTAACCTTAGAGGCTAGACTTGTCGTGAAGAGACTTATTTCACCAACTGAAGACCTTCATCATGGTTTGCTTTTGAAGAGTATGTAACACGTTCAATGAACAGCCGGAAGCCAGGAAAGCAAGTTTAAAACAGGTACAAGTGGAGGTCAACTTTTTGATCCCTTGCACAATAATTCTATGCTTGCATTGAAGGCCGTGCCACGTTAAAATTGTTCCATTCGTCTTTCCTATGACATCACCTGAATACTGTTCATGGTAAAAGCTTATAAAACCAAGTGCTAAATTCCACCTCCTAAGCTTATCGTGAATCTCATTTCAAAAAATCCCCAGTGTAGCCTTGTACCTCCTCCATCTCCAGTGAAACAACTTCTCATCAAGTAGCCTTCTGAACAGGATATATTATCCACCCCAACATTTCTCTATCGGCATACGCCTTTTTACTTCTTTTTCATGTCATAATTGCTATGATGGTGTATAAGGATGCTCAAGAATGAAGAGCCCAGAATGTACACAGACCAAATCACAGAATCACAGAATGTCCGGGTTGGAAGAGACCTCAAAAGATCATCAAGTCCAACTCTCCTGCCAGAGCAGGATCACCTAGACCAGATCACATAGGAACACATCCAGGAGGGCTTTGAATATCCCCAGAGAGGGAGACACCACAACTCCCCTGGGCAGCCTGTTCCAGTGTTCTGTCACCCTCACAGTGAAAAAAATCCTCCTCATAGATCCGGATGCAGGGCTGCATGCATGCAGCAGCAATGCAGATAACAGTCCCTGAGTACTCAGATACAGCCATGTCCTGCCTGAGCCTTAGGAAGAGCACTTTTCCGTGACAGATGTGATCACAGAGCAAGCTACAGTCCCCAAATCAACACTACATATGCCAGAACATTCAACAAGGGGAGGACGAGCCTGGCTGCATTCAATTAGACAAGAAAGGGCAATGAATTTAAAGAAAATTTACGATAATGCTGGAATTGAAAGTGTGTTCTGGATCACATAAGCAAGGTTTTTCTCAAAATACTGGAATTCAGATCATAGGGCAAAGGTGCTACACAAGCTTTTTTCCTCACCATTTAACCTGAGAACTAACAGTATTCTCTACAAGCATGAAGATTTAATTAGGCAAATAAAGTACATACAAATTTCAGAATATTAAAAGTGGGATTACAAAAAAACCCCTCTTCCTAAAGCTCCAACGGCGACTTGATTTTTCTCCCTCAGTATCTCATTCGTTGCTGTAACTTGTGTGTCCTACTTTTACACCCATCATCAGTTTAGATTACACAGGTGTGTAATTAGGACGGTGCAGTAGAAACAGCCACCACTGGTTATTTAAACAATTAAGATGCTGAAATCTCTAACAATCTGACTGCACTTTAGCAGGAAAATAAAGCAAATGTTTGAACTGCTCTAGCTATGAAGAGCATCTTGGCAGCAAAGACCTCTTTCTTCTTTAAGACAATCGAAAATATAACGGCTATGGCGAACATCTAAACATGACTTCTTACAAAAAGCAACTGAGAGGAACCCTATTTTGCATTCAGTTAGCAGAAGGATTTAAAAAAAAATTACTGTGGAACTGCAGTATACAGCAGATGTTTCTTTTTCATCCTTGTAAAAAAAATGGAAATTAATTTGATCATCAGTTTACACTACTGTAAAGTTTTTCTTGCTAACGCTTTATTTAGCAAGTCTGAGTCGGTGCAGTTCTGCTTTACGGTTACGTTTCCTGTTACCCTAAGGCATACAACGCAATATTTTATTCCTACTTTGCACCTCTTGCCAAAAAAAGTGTCTGGAGTAAATGAAATTCCAGTGCACCTTATCCTAATAATATCCTCCCACCTCAGATATCTCACTAATATTAACTTAGAAAAATACCTAAACCAAGTATTACTAACAGCTTGTATGTTTCATCCACTTCCTTCCCACATCTTCCATCTGTCTTTTTCATTAGGTACATAGCTTTGAGGTTACTTTCCTGGAGAGAGACAATTTTATCACATGCAGATCACTAAGGCAAGAAAACTGCCAACAGAAAATGTGAGATCTTATACTACTAACTGCTTCTGAGGTACAAAACTGACTTAAAACTTGTATAAAGTAACACTGTGAATTTATTCTCCATACCAGGAAACAGCCTGATGCTGTCCTTCCACCATCCTTTAGAACACATCAGGGACATTTATACAGAATCACAGAAAACATCCAGTTGGAAAATATCTCAAAGATCATCCAGTCCAACCCACAACCCAGCACTACATTGCTATACTGGCTCCCTTGAGGCTGATGCATACAAATTTACAGAAGACATATCTTACAGAATCATAGAATGGTAAGGTTGGAAAAGACCTCAAGGATCATCTAGTTCCAACTCCCTGCCATAGGCAGGGACACCTCCCACTAGTACAGGTCACTCAAGGCCTCGTCCAACCTGGCCTTGAACACCTCCAGGGAGGGAGCAGCCACAACCACCCCGGGTAACCTGTTCCAGTGCCTCACCACCCTCATTGTAAAGAACTTCCTCCTATCATCCAGTCTAAATCTTCCTTCTGCCAGTTTAAACCCATTGCCCCTAGTCCTGTCATTGCAAGACCTTGTCAATAGTCCCTCCCCAGCCTTCCCGTAGGCCCCTTTCAGATATTGGAAGGCTACTCTAGTCTCCTGGAAGCCTTCTCTTCTCTGGGCCGCAGACCCCCAACTCTCTCAGTCTGTCCTCATAGCAGAGCTGCTGCAGCCCTCTCATCATCTTCGTGGCCCTCCTCTGGACCCGCTCCAACAGTTCAATATTATTCCTGTGCTGGGGGCTCCAGAACTGTACACAGTTATCTTTGCTGGCCTGTTTTGGATCTGCAGAGAAAAAGCAGGCTTAAAAACTCTCAAGGTTCATCTAACAAGTAATCGGAACATACCTGTGAGGTTGTCTGATATGGTCTGTTTGCTTTTATCTTGCACTAAATCTTCATATGGAAATTTCTCCAAACTATAAAAAGAAAGTTATAGTACATACATATTTAAAACCTTTTTGATCTGAAATGTTATGCAGCAAAAGTTCAAACATTGACAGATTTCTACTGATAAATGATACAAGCTCAAACGTGTGAGCATGAATACCTGGTTTTATACTGGACAACTTGTAACAACCTACTATAGTCACTAAATGAATTTTGAAGAGTTAGGACAGGAACTACTCCTTTTGTTTGCTTCATGAAGGAGACGAGAAAGAATTTTACACTCCAAAACTAGCGTTTGTTGCCCTCTGCTGGGCATCTATTGGAAATAGCATGCGTGACACTAAAAAGCTGAACATCGCAGCCAGACAACAGGTTTGAAACTCCATTCTAAAAAGCGGTTGCACAGCACGCTGCTGCTCTTCCCTATCCCCACCCTTCATCGGCCAGAAACAAAGCATGGATGGAGTCACATCACCACTCCGGAATCCCAAATTACAGAGAAATTCCAAATATGTTTTCCTTTGGACATAACAAATATGTTCTCCTTTCCTGTTGTAACAATCACTGCAATCAAGCAAGCCAGATATTTGTTCAACTTCATTTTTAGCAACAAAATTTTGCATTAATGGTAAGCAACTATTCTCTATATTGTGCAGAAGAAAAATGCTTCCAATGCTTTGAAGTCACAGCATGGTAAATTAAGCTCTTCAGTCCATTTATTCCTTTCTCCATTCCTATCAACTCACCATTACATCTGAATATTAGAAAAATGACAATTTTGATTACCTTGCATCACAAACAACTAAGACACAGGCAAGACTTTGTTGACGTACTGTTACAATTCCAGACTAGTGAAGTAGTTACAGTAGTTACAGGCAGTGAAAAAGGCAATTTAGGACATTCTGTATATCACTCATAAGGACTTAGACAGTTTGTTTTTAGTTTTTCCCATTTCATACCCCTCTTAAGGATCTCTCTTGAAGAGTTGTCACAATCTCCCAGTCTAGGCACAAAAGAATCCTCACTTACGCAGCACAAACTGTGCATTTGAGGTTTCACCCACCTAATTTTGTAAATGCAAAAAAGCTGTCACACAGAACTTTTGAACAGCATGACCCTATTCGCTTCCCACCAAACACCAAGGTTTCTGAGCAGAGCTGTGTGGAGAGTGTTGGTAAATGACAGTTTGTATGTGTTTCTATGTGACTGCAGTACAAAGTACTTTTTCAAATGTTGAGATCCATGGCAGCTTCAGAAAGAGGCAAGATGTCAGATCTAAGTTTATGCAGGAATGTAGGAAGAGAGTCAATCTATAAAGAGACTAAAATAAACTTTTACTGATTAAAACCAAAACAACTTTCTAAGTGCAGCCACATGCTGAAATGCTGCACAAAATACTTGATGTAAAATAATCCAAAATAGAATATGTACTTTCAAATACATCTCTACTGCTGTTATTTTGTCATCTTAGCACAATATTTCAGCAAGAGCTGACATTCTGCTACTTCTAAGCAACAGAAAACAATTCAATTTAAAGGTACGTCAGGATACCTCTCTATTTTCTTTTTTGTTTGTTTGCAATTTGGAGATTCAGCACAACTTCAAAGCTAATGACAGAAATACACAAGTTACCTTTTAATTATATAGAGTGAAACAGCTTTCCATAATCCAACACAGACTTTCTCCTCCTTTAGTTGGGGTTTTTGCACTAAGGCATAGAGTAGACATACAGGTAGCGAGGAGAATAAGACATTGAGATAAGCAGAGAATAGAGTAAACAAGCCTTTGTGCTTTAAGAAATGGGGAGAAAATATTGTTCCCACCCTCCACCCTCAAGAAAAAATGGGATATTTCTCAACAAGCTGAAGAAAACAGGAGTCTTCACATTCAAAACACTCCAGACCTTACTACGGATTTGTGCCACAAGCCTCTACAAAATCCTGCCCTGCCTGCAGAGACATGAGACATTCAGCTGTTAGACTCTTAATAAATAGGCTACAGAGCCAGGCAACCACTTCCCTTAGAAAACGCAGCACCTACCGAGAGGATCAGAAGAAACAGTCACGGGGACATGTTTTTTTCAAGAAAACAGGCACACTTGTAGAGCAGTAATACTGGCCAAATGATTAACTTGTGATCAGCTCCATCATTACTACTGCTGCTATACATCCCTAGCATCACTATTGCTTGGTTTGGGAGGAGGAAAGAGGGGTTAAAAGCAAACAGAAGTGGCAACAGAGGGGTATACATACTCATGACACAGGCCCAAATCACCATTGCCAAAAACCCCAACCATTCAAAATTACTGACTTCAAAGTGTTCAAACATTCAAGTTACCTGCACTGTGCCTGGAACAAATGACAAGAACTGATAGCCCTCAAACAAAATGTACAAAGGAAAGTAGCTTTTAACCCTAGACTAGCGAATACCAACACTCATTCGTTTCTCTTAACAACTGCCCGTTTGTAGTTATTTCACTAGGTTCCACACTTGTCAGGGCTCTGGATTTGAAATTCCTATCTGGATTTTTAAAAAACTGAATAAGTTCTTTGGATCCAAAGTGAGTTCAACAGAACCTGAGTGCTGAAGGAGCAAAATGGGTTCTCAGGGATAACTACATGTACAACTCTGTAGCATCAAGGATAACGTACAGCTCAGCCACCACTAGCAAGCAGATCCATTAATGCTATTAGATTGTTTGCACTGCTTGCTCATTAAGTATCCCACTCTCCTACCTTTAACCTTCCTACTTAAATTGTAATCTCTGAAGCAAAGACTATACTACTCTGCTTACCAGGATACACCTCTTACTATATATTCACTAAGTAGCATTATCCAAAGATTTTAATAGCACACTCAAAATTGCATTTTAGAGTAAAATAATCCAGTATTTGTGCAGTAGAATCACTGCTGAGGAAGTGCACAGAAAATATTTAACTCTGCCTTGATCTACTCCTTCATTTCACTTTCATAAAGATTCCTGAGCTGTAAAAGTTTCACTTCAAGTATACTGAATAACTGCAACAATGGAAAGAAAGATAATTAACTTCATATGACTTACCCAAGTTGTCGTCTTGCAGACCGTGTGAAATAGGGGTGAGATGATTTGCTTCCCCTTAAAGCAGGAAATTCACCATTAGTTTACAGTATTTAAGTGGAAATACACAAAGTCAAGAACATGCATGTTTTTCTTTCAGGCAGAACTAACTTACTACACCAAAATGTACCAATTTACAAGGAATCCATTGACAAGTTTGCTGTTAACATTGCAAGACAGAGTTTCTACTCACCAGGGTTTTCTCAGTCTTAAATTTGCATTCAATCCTAATTATATACCAATGTGTTTTCCCTCACAATATTCTAAATACCCACCCTTTTCCCACATTGTGACTTCTGGCTGTGAAAAGCTAAGAAAAAAGACACCTTTTCAGCATGAGAGATTACCACAGAAGAGATGTGATTGGCTAGATATTTGCAACACTAACCTGCCAATGTATACACCAGCTTTCTAGCTCTGAGTAGGGATGCATTAGATTTTGCACAAACACTGCAACAAACCACAACCTTACACAAGTGGGTCTTTTACTTTTGAATCTAAGTGAGTTGCAACAGACTAATCAGTTTGTCTTGTTCCATTTCCTTATACCATACTGATGTCCTTTGTCTATGTCTGACTAAAGGCAATGCAACTTCAAGAGACCCCAGCACAGCAGAGCCATACTACTACAGCTTATTTCAAGCTGTTAGCTCAGCATGTGCCCACTATTTGCTTGCCTTTCTGACAGCAAGTTACAGCTACATGCAGTGTTTTCAATTAACCAGAAAGACAAAAAAAATCAACTATGTTTGAAATTAAGGAACAAGTAGACCAGATCCTGATTGTTCAGTAAAGAGATCTTATTTTCTGAGCACCTGTTGCTTGTTCCACTGTGCTAAGTCACTAGACTATAAGTATTAATTACTTTTATCTCAAATCTGTGAAATTAACAACAAAGTAGCATAAATATTAATAGAAGAGAGCAGTGCAAGCCAGATATCTGATTTAAACAATCCTTTAGCCTGAATAGAAAACTCATCATCACCTCATGCTAGGAAAAGCACCTGACTGCCTTTTTAAGATTAAACTATTTCTGCTTTTAAATCTTTCCTATATATTTCCTACGGCCTGAGTTCTGAAATTATGTCTGTGAACACTTTTTAGAAGTGTGTTATTTGTGAAGAGAGCTTACTGTTCTGCATCTTTATTTAATCTGCACGGCATCTTTCTCCTGACTGAACTCTTTTGCGGCGGTACAGCTTGCTGCAGGTGTTTTCCAAGAGTGCACTGTGGCCCCTCTAAAGACTCAGCTTCTTTACTTTGAAGGTTGGTGCTCGTTTCCTTGTGAAAACCATCTTCTCTGGGTATAGCAGCACTTTCAAGAGACTGAGAAGTATCTTTCTGCAACAACAGTTAATTGTTGAAGAATTTCAAAGCACTTCAATCTATTGCTTCCAACTAAAAAAACTACGTGTTTTAAAATAGCTCCTAAAGAAGCACAACCGTTTACCCTACCTTCTGAAAGTCACATTTTATCCAGCAAAAATTATCTTCTAATCATATTAATAAGATCAATTCCATCTAGAAAGTGACAGTGAGCAGATTACAGTGCTTACAGTGGTTGCCTCTCCCACATTTTAATTTATACCAGGGTTACTCAGTCAAACTTGTAACTTTCAGGAAGGACTGCCTTTAACACGTTCAGAAAAGCATTGAACCTTGTTTTTTAAGAAGTTATGACTTTCAGACATTTTGCTCTCTATATAGCAAATTAATTTAACCAACAGTAAATGTAATTAATTTCAAAACTCAAAGGCAAAATTCTCCATTCTAACTACAATCATAACTTCCTAAGTGCTAGAACATCAGTTCTCAAACACTTATACCTCAACAAGTTCCCCTACTGTGGTTTCTTCAGCTGCACTGGTACAGTTGATGTATCTTATGGCACTAATTATTCCCTGGACGGCAATCCGCTTGTGCTCCCTGTAGTGCAGGTCTTCAATCTCTTTCCCAGTGTCACCTATGGCTTTCAAAACCAATTCAACTGCAAAAAAAGAAATTTTCTCAGAACAGTTTTTAAAGAAACATAGCACCAAAATGCCTGAATGCAACACTCAAAAGGTAACAATACTAAATATTAAATTGATTTAAAAATCTAAATTGAAAGAATTTTAAACCTTTTTCTTCACATTGAAAACTATTTAAACAAACCTTTTTAGCTTAGGAGAAACTTTTCAGCTTCCAATATCAGATATCAGAGTTTCTCCTTCAGTGATTCACCCTGTTCTTCAGTTTAACTGTCTTTAATTCCTATTTAGCAGAACACTGAGACTAAAACTGCTTTGCAGATCTGTAGCTCATGTAAGTGGTGACAGTTCTCCCACGGCTAACGATGCCAAGATACTTTCTGTATGATGAGGATTTAGCCTATGACACATTTAGTCATGAAAGGGAATTTTTCTTAAATGACACAAAATGCGCCCAGGTGGCCAAGAAGGCAAATGGCATCCTGGCCTGCATCAGCAATAGTGTGGCCAGCAGGAGCAGGGAGGTCATTCTCCCCCTGGACTCTGCACTGCTTAGGCCACACCTTGAGTACTGTGTCCAGTTCTGGGCCCCTCAAGTTAAGAAGGACATTGAGGTACTTGAGTGTGTCCAGAGAAGGGCAACGAGGCTGATGAGAGGCCTCGAGCACAGCCCTATGAAGAGAGGCTGAGGGAGCTGGGATTGTTTAGCCTGGAGAAGAGGAGGTTCAGGAAAGACCTACTTGCTGTCTACAACTACCTGAAGGGTGGTTGTACCCAGGAGGAGGTTACTTTCTTCTCTCAGGCAACCAGCACCAGAACAAGAGGACACAGTCTCAAGCTGCGCCAGGGGAAGTTTAGGCTGGAGGTGAGGAGAAAGGTCTTGACTGAGAGAGTCATTGGCTGCTGGAATGGGCTGCCCAGGGAGGTGGTGGAGTCACTGTCCCTGGAGGTGTTCAAGGTAGGTTTGGACGTGGCACTTGGTGCCATGGTCTAGCCTTGAAGTCTGTGGTATCAGGTTGGACCTGATGATCTTTGAGGTCTCTTCCAACCTTAGTGATACCGTAAAATTGTGGAATCACTAATAACCATTGTGTTGCTTTCTAATAGTTGCTTTAAATGCATGGAGCAAGACTAAGCTAAAAAAAGGCTACAATTCTTAAAGATATTTAACAATATCATACCTTTATTGTTTTTACAGTACTTTGAGAAGTTATTTGGAGGTCGTGGAAAAGGATAATAGCCACCAATTACACCTTTCTTCATTTGATCAGCTTCGTTTTGTTTTTTAGTCCACTGAATGAAGCTTTTCACTTTGGTATCCTTTATGTATGGCTGGCCCTTGTGCCACCCTTTTAAAACAAAAATAATTAGGCATCAAAACTAAAGCAAGCTACTGTCACGGTCTGTGACATGCTGACTGGTGGTATCTAGTGTACAATATATCTCAGGACCATAAACAGCACTCTAACTGCAGACAGGAGTATTCATAAGAAACTATCCGGAAGGAATGCTCCCGCAGTACAGTGCAGCACCACATTCCTTTCCAGACATCATGGCCTGCATAAGGCTCTCAGACTGAGAAAGTTCAAATATAATAGTTCTTTAAATATTTAGTGTAAAAGTTCAGCTAAGGATGATTACACTAATTTTTTTTTTTGGTAATAGAGAAATCTGTAAAACAGAAAAGCTGTGAAAGTGACTTTTCATGCTTTTAAGGAAGTGGTAAACTGCATTGTTGCACTATCAAAAAGTTAAAATGGTCAAAAGGAATTAGTAAACATATTATTTAACTTAGTAAAACATAGGTACTTTTCATAAGTTACATCCACTAATGCCTCACAAGAATGTAATTTGCTTTTATCTTCTCGTGATGGTATTTCACTACTAACTCCAAGCTCTGACAGAGAAACCCTTTCCAAAGAGATGAGAACTAAAGAAAACTAAACCAAGTTGAAGTTACCTGTAACAAAAATTTGACTTTCATTTGAAGTCGTAAGGTAAGTTCTGTTGGAAGGATTCTCAGTGAGGTCCCGTACCACTCTCATCTGTGTACACACCAAATATGTCACTGGAGAAAAAAACAAACTTCAGTTTTTTTCCTGATGCTTCATTGATTTTAGAATGTCAAAATTGACATATACTAGATTAAGTGCTCTAATCAAGACATTTTAATTCTTCCCCCTACAAATGCTTCATGTACTGACCCCCTGTTATAAATTACAACCGCGTAGCAGTAACTAAATTTTCGATTTCACAACTGTGCAAGGAAATCTCAGTATACATACTAGGACTAAAAGATGACTTCCTCAGGTAGGGTATCAATGAAACAAACAGCATGCCACTGTAATCCTTCTAAACAGAGTAAAATGAACACTTTTGTTAATATTTCAGTTAATCACTGGAATGTCAATGTCTGTCATTTTCCCAGAACACTCAAGATAAATGCAGTCATCATCTTAGCAGGGTTGCGCATCATGATATAAATGTACATGATATCAACCACTGTTAACAGAAAGATGAGTGCTTAGAGAACAGAAAGAACAGAAGAAAACAAATTAAAACTCTTTTCAAATCCTAAATTAAAGATTCCCCAACTTGAGATTTTTCATTCTTAGGTCACATACAGTGACTAACACAGCTGGGAAAAATCTGCTATTTGGCCAAGAAATATTTATTCAAAGAAATGAAGTTCTTCCATTTCCACCTCTCCCTCCAATACTCTTAAACTATTTAAAAAAGTATTATTTACAGGACAAAAGAAGTAATAGGTTTGACCAGCTGTCTTATTTGCCTCTGATGCAAGAAATGTTGTCCCAGATGCTTCACTTAAGTCTATGCTTGAAATTACTGAAATCAGATGACCCCCAGGGCCAGCTGCTCATCTGTCTGTTTAGATTAAGTGGCAGACTGCTATATAATAAGGGTTCCAAATACTTAAACTTTTTTTCAATTTTAAAAATGTTTAAATTTAAATTTCTGATCAGCTATGTTCTGTTTGAGGAGACAGACCATGGCAAGTTATTATTCAGTGGCATTTATATTCATAATCTGACATTTAAAAGCCAACTATAAAAATACTGTAAATAATGAAGTATCAGAGAGATGAATACGTACTTGGGTGAATACGCTCAAATACATCTGGCTGAGAAGTTGCAAATAACTCCAGTATGAATGGTTGGTCTGAGGTCCCATCAATGGCATGTGCCCAGCGATACAGCCAGAAGTCTTCACCATGTTCTATATAAACAAGTATTAAGAAAAAAAAATGTATCAGCATTTACTCAGGAAATTAAAATTTAATAAATTCTGTAAGTCATCTTTATAGCAAAACCTCTTTTTCTTGTGCGTTCTGCTCTTCCTACAAACGTCACAAGACCGATAACATCACAGGAATGATTGTTTGGCAATTTATCCAGCTCTGACCTAAAACCAAAACAGAACAAAAATGTAAGTGCTCGTTAATAACATAACAAAACACTTCCTCAGAACCTTTTAAAAAAGCATTTCCAATTAACATTCAATGTAACGTAGGGAAATTGAAGTTACAACTTGATGACCAACAGAATTCTATTTTACCTTGTGATGAAACGATATTTAACTTCAGGTAATCCCCATTCTGGTTTAACCATTTCTTCTGGAACAATACTTATTTTAGTAGGAGGGTCTCGAACATTAAGGTTGATTTCTAACAAATAAAAAAGAAAACAACCCCAAACCATTTAAGGCATGGATATAAATTAAAGAAAAAACTTTTTAAAAAGTAATACAACCAAAACCAGGGAAAGTTTCTCAAATCAAATATTCCAGCTTTGTCTCACCATTTGTGAAATTATTAATCAATTCCTCTGACTTTATGCTTTCATCAGAGTGAAGTAAGAAATTCAGATACAACATTCAACAAGGCAAATTTACACAGTAGGAGAGAAAAAATAAACCTGACCAAATTTAGTTTGAAAAAGTTACTACTGTCATATTGCAGCACTTTTGTTTCTTTAGGTAGCTCCTGTCACACTAAACGGCTGTAAGTAAGAAAATACCATCTCATATCCAAGGAATATTCTTCATACAGGTACTGTGTGCTTCTGCTGCTTCAGCACAGACATCAGTAACCAGTGCAATGCTTTATTAGTGGAACCTTGCAGATACTCTGGGCCCTGACCACTTGCACTAAAAATCTAATGTCAAATCAGGTGACAGTGTGCTTCAGCGATTAGGCAAAGGTGTGAGCACTGAAAAAGCACTATCTGTATTGTTAACCAGGAGTAGAATCACATTCAAATTCAGTAGCAGTGGTCTGTCTTTATGATCTCAATACTTGAAGTGAGAAATTAAGATTTTTATTTATTTTTCAAAGTCAGGTTTTATATAATCGTGGCAGTAAGCTTGATAGACAATCCAAATATAAACAAGGGAATAGCATCAACTTGGATGCTAAAACACCTTTCAAAGCTAGTGTTTAAAGATATGTACCTTATCAATTAGTCTCAGCAACAGACTAATACTTTATTTCTATAAAGCTTTTTACGGCTGTATTTCACTGAATCAAAACAGGGTTCTGCAATACTTAACCAATTGTAGTAAATCTCTTCATCTGTGAATCCCCTGGGGTTGGCTGTGTTTTAAATGGGTAACTGTTTTTGATAGCATACTGTTCAAGAAGCAGCACCGTGCCAACCTTCATACTGTTGTACCATTCAGGACACAATGAATTCCACAAAACCACTGACATCATGCCTGAACTATCAGCAACTTCAAAGTATGCCTAAAGGAAAAAAGAGACAGAATATATTATTATCATTCTGGTTTGTATTTATTTTGGATAATGCATCAGCTACTTGACTCACGCAATATCTCCGATAATTACAAATTAATAGAGAGCGTGTTCCAAAACTTGAATACTAGAGTTGAAGAAATCCCAAATTTCCACACAAGAATTCTTCCACTGCTACCCTATCCCAAATTCTTGTATTTCCAATGCTGAGTTATGGCAGGTAATGCTAGTTTCACTCTATGGTTTTAGAAAGAAATTGGTGAAATATCATACAGAAGAAAAAATTACTGAAAAGATCCTTCCTTATGAGAGAAAACCTATCTTTAAAATAATATTTTTACAATACCCATAAAGGAAAAAACATATTTTGGAAGTTGAGATGTTAAAGGACCATATGCTACACATTCTTGGTTAAAACAAGGTAAAAGACTTCCAAACGAACAAGTTAACAATGTGGAAAACAACCTACATTGCAAAATGCTATATTTTCACTGAAGTTTTTCTCATGACAGAGATTTTTACCTCATGTTTGCATTTTTTTAGGATGGGTGAAATTTGAATCCATAACTAAGCAGATCACTGAGCAGTGACAAAGATTTTTTAAAACTCTTATGATGGTCTCAGCTCAACTGAATCTTATCTGAATTGTATCTGAAACACATCCAAAGTCTGTACGTACAATCGTGAAATTCACCATTTCCTACAACAAAGGACTCAGCATTTCAGTAAACTAGCTACAGCACATCTGAACTTTGTGTGCTTACTCTTTGGGAATAATGATTTCCAAATATCCTAGAGCCATTTGTTTGAGTGTTAACCTATGTATCCATCCTGCTTTACCTGATAAGGCATATCCATTTTTTTCTCTGGTTTCCCGTAGTACCTTAGTCTAGACTTGTGTAGGACTCTCACAAGAAGTGGAGGGAATTGAACTCTGCTTCTCCAGGTCATTTCCAGCTGACCAAGAGAAGTCACCCTGGAGACTAAGGTTAAAAGGAAAAAAAAACAAAAAAAAAACCAAAACAAAAGGGCTCATTTAAGATCAAATATTTAAATTTTCAGGAGTAAGTGCACAAACCAGAATGTCACACATTTTCTTTATGTTTCTAACAGTTAAAAAAGCTCATTTGCTGATACAAGTTACCATGAAGTGCTGTTGGGACCTATCTGGACACAGCATAGTTTTGTTTTAATGGAGAGAGATGACACATTTTAAATGACACAGAAATCCTGTCAGATAAGCATAAGAGGTACTACAAAAGACACAGGTATCGACACACAGAGAAGTTCTTGATTACACCTCCCTCCTCACAAGGCTTCCTGGACTGGTCTGATCCCCTCAACACTGACACTTTTTTGGGTGGCACCTTCTAAGTTTGAGTATGCAGTCTCTGAACAGCCAAGAGACTACTGCTGGCACGGATGCATCTAACACCTCTGAAGACTGGGTGCAAGCATCACAGTTACATATTTTCTGTCCAGATTTCAAAAAGTTTATAAAGCTCTCTTGAAGTAATACGAACTGCCTATGAAGAAAGGCTGAGAGAGTTGCGGTTGTGCAGCCTGCAGATGAGAATGCTCCGGGGACATCTTACTGTAGCCTCTCAACACCTAAAGGAAACCGGTAACATAATTTGCTGCAATCTTTTAGCAGAACCTGCTTCAGCAGGTGAAGGGGTAAAGGTTTTAAACTAAAAGACAGTAGATTTAGACTAGATAAAAGGATTTAGACTAGATGCAAGGATTTTTATGATGGGGGTGGTGAAACACGGGCATAGATTGCCCAGAGAGGTGGTAAATGCCCCAACTCTGCAAACATTCAAGGCCAGACTGGATAGGGAGCTACCCAATCTGATCTAGTTGAAGATGTTTCTGCTCACTGCAAGATGCTGGATTTTATGACCTTTAAAGGTCCCCTTTAACCCAAAACACTGTACGACTGTGTGACAACTGGGTACGCATGGCACATTCATACTGCGGCCTAAAGCAACCGGAAGGTCACTTTAGACCACAGCGAGCTCGGCCCAGCTGCACAAGCAATCCCACAACCTCTCATCTTTGTGAGCGCCTCTAGAAGGCTTCAACAGCGCAGACGACCCTCGTGCTCTCTGCTCTGGACCACTTCCCACCGATATCCCTCTTCATCTACAGACACCTCCTCTCCGCTTACCGTCGGCGTTCACCTGTTCCTGGG
Source organism: Eubucco bourcierii (assembly GCA_013396675.1). NCBI lineage: Eukaryota > Metazoa > Chordata > Aves > Piciformes > Ramphastidae > Eubucco > Eubucco bourcierii. Next base: position 1,193,631 of record VWZE01007414.1, on the reverse strand, counting down.
GCTTGTCCGCCACCCACACATCTCCGTAGGGGTCCTCGTTGTTCCAGAGCGGCAGGTAGTGCGTCTTCTCCCCGCGGAGGGGCGGCAGGCGGTGTCGGAGGGGGGCGGCAGCGGGGGCGCCAGCATACCCGGCCAGCTGCAGCTCCTCTAGGCAGGGGAAGCCGTAGTGCAGGCGCTTCTCGTCGTACAGGTAGGAGCAGCGCGTGAGGCGCAGGCGCGCGCCGGCCCGCAGGTGCGCGCGCTGCACCAGGCCGTTGAGGCGCGGCGACAGGTAGCAGCGCTCCTGGGAGGCACCGTCCGCCAGCGTCACGTCGTACCAATACTGGGTGGCGGCGGCGGCGGACGGCGAGGCCTCGGCCAGGTACCGCTCAACCGCCACCACTGTGACGGGGGGTGGCTCCGCGGGGGCCACGCTCAGCTGGGAGGATTCTCGCACATCTTCAAAGACCCTTTGAAGCCATGAGGCCCCACCGCTCTCCTCTGCGGGGAGGGCGCTACCGTCGCGTTCCTGGTTGGGGTCCTGCATGACAGCTTCCTTGCGGCCCCTCCCCCGGGGGTGAAGGCCGAGGCCGAGGCCGCTGCTAGAGCGGGGGAGGGCGGCGGGAGACAGCAGCCTAGGCCTCCAGCAGTCGCTGGCCGAAGTGGGGCGCGGCCATGGCGCGCGGGGGGCGGGGCTGGCGCGCGCGCGCGCGCGCACCGCCTTCTGTTCAAAGCCGCTAACGGCCGCGGGGCTGGCGGGGCGGGGATGGTAGCGCGGAAAGCGGCTTTGTCCGGGCGGGAAACGGTGGCTCGGTGAGGCGGTGGGAGGAGCAGCCAGCAATAGAGAGCTGGATAGTGTCCGGGAAACGGGTTTCCGTGGTGCTGGGTGTGCTTGCCCCCACGCTGGTTGTCCTTACGCAGGTCCCTGTGGTAGCACTAGTGTTGCTCGGGCGTTAGGAACCGAGCCTGGGGGCTACGTCTTGGGAGGTCCCTTTGTACTGCTGTTGTGCTGAGCCACTACCTTCTCCCGCTGGTGGGGGCTCCTGGTTCAGTGGAACGGCAGCCAAGCAGGCCCACTAGCTTCCGTCATAGCAAACAGTCTCATTATCCCCTGTGTCCTGTTAGGGACTTTCTGGTGTACCCGTTCCTGATTCCATTTTAGTTTAAGTGGATGCATTGTACTCATTATTGCTTCTGCCTCAAGATGAATATGTTCCTAGTGGCAATGGAGGTGTGATGGCTCCTAAAATTGCCTCTGCCACTCTGGAGCATTTGCCTTAAGGAAATTGGGAAAACATGTTGCTTGAATAATTTAAAACAGATGGAAAAACTAGATGAGGGTATAAACCCCTAGCCCTTTTTGACTGCCCTAGGTAATACAGAATCAAAGAATGGTAAGGTTGGAAGGGACCTCAAGGATCATCTAGTTCCAACCCCCTGCCATAGGCAGGGACACCTCCCACTAGTACAGGGCACTCAAGGCCTTGTCCAACCTGGCCTTGAACACCTCCAGGGAGGGAACAGCCACAACCTCCCTGGGCAACCTGTTCCAGTGTCTCACCACCCTCACTGTAAAGAACTTCCTCCTAACATCCAGTCTAAATCTCCCCTCTGCCAGTTTAAACCCATTGTCCCTTGTGCTGCCATTGCAAGACCTTGTCAATAGTCCCTCCCCAGCCTTCCTGTAGGCCCCCTTTTGATACTGAAAGGCTACTCTAAGGTCATCTGGAAGCCTTCTCTTCTCCAGGCTGAAGAGCCCCAAACTCTCTCAGCCTGTCTTCCTAGCAGAGCTATAGTATGAGTTTATATAAACAGTGCACCTTGAGAAAATTTCAAAGAAATCAGTCAGTCCTGATGGTTTTATCAAGGCTGGGGTAAAATTTCAGTGTGATGTCTTTTTTTTCTCCACTTAAGATGTGACCTGTTGTTGGCATTTACAATTTAAAAACATGAACACAACCGAAACACCTTTTTACTGAAGTTGTGCAGGATGTGATTTCACATCGTATACAAGCCTCACCTGGAGACATGAGGTAGACTGGGGTTTGTTTTTTTTTTTTAGCTAGTGAATGAATCTGTAAGTGTAATAAGGAAATCTGTGGACTGTTCTCAGCTTCTCTACTTTTGTCTGTGCTCCTGATGTGACTTGCAGAAGACAGGTACTGTATAGCAAAGGTTCCATATATATCTGCTATCAGGATTTATTATTGTAAGTCACTTGATTGCAGACATGAAAAATAGGAAGCTGTAGCTTTTACAGAGTGCGAATAGACTGATAGCAGAGTTAATACTTTCTAATTTTGGATAACTTGGGATGTATTGCAGTATTCAGATAAAAGCCTCTCTCAAGAACTTGCTCCTGTTCCGTTCTTTCTCACCAGCAGAGGTCTTGCTAACATACCAATTTCAAAACCGGAGGGGTAAATCTTTTTTGCTGACAGTGCCTCAACAGCTTGTTTTAATGACTGGTGGTGTCACAGAGTTCCTCTAAATAGGATTTCCTTACATACCTGAGCAGGGCGTGGTTGCATTAGAAACCTTGAGTTTTCAGAAGCACTTGAAGAGTCAGTAATGAATAGCGAGGAGCTATCAGCAGATGGCTGAATGAGAATCACGAAAAGGCAGCGAGCTGTGTTCTGTGGAGCCTGTCCCACTAGGGCACGCAAGAAGCTCACTGAAAACAGTATGAGTTTTCATATGCCTACAGTGAAGCGTGTTGTACTACTGTCCTAATGTCAAACTCTGGTGAATCAATACAGAGCCTCAAATTCTGAGATGTAATTAGCAGACAAGCATCTCTGGTTTTATTTACAACACACCTTAAGAAAAACAGCATTTAGTCTCTACAATAATGTCAGTGAGGAGTGGGGCTGTGCTGAACAGGAGGATGTAAGTACATTCTGTTCAACAGGACATGTAATATGTGCTGGAAAAATGAAAGGCACAAAATAATAAAAGGTGATGCTCTCTATTTTAAAAAACCCATAGAATAAATGAGCTGTTGTGTGACTGTAAATTGTGCTGTAAAACACAGTTGTTTTCCACAAAGTATTCTGAGGACAAAAAGGGAAAAGCCTTTGTAAAGCATGTCACCATTATCTCTGAGGTGCTTTTGTTAAATCTGCCTAGAAAATAACAGGAAGTGATTAAATAAAGCCAAAGTAACATGTGAGGTGAATACCCAGCAGACATCCTCTTGCCCTTTAATCAACTCTGTGCACTTAGATGAGCAGTTTAAGACAGTGGAAGATCTCTTACACTTTCATTGTTTGGAATTTTGATTTACTGCACAGATTTTAGAACCTATAGAAGTCTTTTATATAGATTGTAGGTTTGCTCATGTTTCATTTAAGTACAGATGTTTAAACATGGGATTGAACTTGTAAGCTAGCTTTTACAGGAAGAAAGGTTCATAGGAGAAATAATTTAATTGCAGAGTTAGTACCATAAAGCAAACTACTTTTAAGCATAAGGTAAAACTAAAATGCTTTATGTATAGTTTTTTCTATGCCTTTAGATGCAACATGCATAACACAACTTCTTCAGGGCAGTTCTGTCAAATCACTGTAAGCTTGAAAGCTCATGTTGGATGAAATGTAGTGGCACTCTCACAGTTGCCTTCTGGCACCAATATGCTGGTTTCGTGTAGCACCTCACAGAACATACAGCCAAACCAACAACAACAAGATGAAGACCTATATAGGAGTGGAAAGAGGAGAGGGCTAAGCTAGTTGTGTATTATTTTGATTCTGGCTGCTACCTTAAAGGGCAAGTTGAGGCCTGGTCCTATCTGTTGATGTTAAAGTTGTTCTGGAGTCCAGGATGCACCTCCATCATGTTTGGGTTTTTTTGTTTGTTTGGGTTTTTTTTTTTTTTTTGTGATGGGAGAAGTTTGTTTCAGCGTTTTTGTAAAAACAAACATGGACAAGACAAATACTACCTCTAGCATTTTTCTTGGAAACTGTAGAACCATCTTGGCTCACCTGCAGTTCTTTTCATATAGATGGGGCTGGATAGATTTCCCATACTCTTTCTAGAAGATAGTACTTTTTATTTACTTATAAGGTTTTTCATAACATTAATGACACCTTCTAATTTACTAATAACATAGGTATGAATCACTGTACTTTTTTATTACAGCAGAGTCATTGGAGTGGAACCGAATCACAGCAGAAGCAGGAAGACAGAATTCTTGCTCTTCTCTACTTATTACAATTATTCCTGATTTTAAGGAGGTAAGTTAAAAAAAAGAATGGAAAAGTTTCCTGTCCAGCAGTCAGAATTGCCTGTTATACTCCTTGTTGTGCTGGGGACTGAAGCTTGTGCAGAATAATCCTGGTGTACTCTGCTCCTGAAGCTCTGAAATAACTTTTGTTCTAAAGAACAACAATGACTTGCAAAATTAAGATATCTTCCCAATCAAGCAACCATGGGATAAACTTTAAACTTGGCATACAGATCCCATTGCCTACATCAAACATTGGATACAGCATGCTTTAGTAGCTTAGAAGAGATACAACATTGAGGAAAGATAACGCTTCCTGCCCTCACCATTCCCAGCTCCCAACACTGGCATAAATGGCAGATTTCCTAATCCTTACTCTGAAGTGGTACAGCTACACTGTGCTATCATACCTCACATTATGTACAGCAGGAAATTTTCTGTGCAGCCACAGACACTACGTAAGCATACTCGGGAAAAACCGAATTGGGGTAACCTGGCATTCAGGCTGATACAAAGGCATAAAAGCCAGCTCTTGCAGTGTCAATGACTGCAAGCTGTCATTTTGCTCTAGTTCCCCTGCCCTCATCCCAGTGGGTATTTGTGTAAAGAGAAAGGCAGAAGCGCAGAATTCACTTGTGAAGCTCGTTAGCAGCATGCACAGCACAGCACCGTCTGTCATCCTCGCTAGAGCTCTGTCAAGGCTGAACTCTCACGCTGTCCCCTCAACATCTTCATCCACTGCAAGGAAATACATTCATGATGTCTCTATAGGCAGATGTAGTTGTTTCCCTGGGGACACTGACTGGACTTGGAAAACAGTAACAAAGCTTTCTATGACTGTTACAATAGCTCATGTCAATATCACAGAATTTCACCAGCACAATACTAGTTCTTTATTTTCAGAATATTTTTTATTACTGTTTCAGTTGTACAATATCAACATTAGGGAACAATACATAATGTACAGTACATAGCTTGTGTTGTTCCCAGGTTTTAAAGTCATGTGTCAAGGTTCAGGCTGCAGAACAGAATTCAGCATTCCTAAAATGAAAGCAGGCACATACAAAACTATTTTGCTGCTGTACTAGTGCAGTCTCATTTGGCAAATATAACATTAGGAGCACCACCTGCCGTTAGGATACTGCATGTACCAGAGGTTTACTGATGTGGATCCATAATGTTCTGCCCTTCTGCTCCTGTAGCAGTTGTTCACATCGAAGAGACATCACTAGAAAAACACATTAAGTAGTTCACTCCTTGGTTTTAAAAATTAGTGAAAGGATACAGCTAGAGAAACGCCTCACAAAATGAAACTATAAATCCAATACACATTTTGCATAGTTAAATTTCTGTCAGGATAAACTTGGGTATTTTTTATTTTTTTATTTTTTAAAAAATAATTTCTTTGAGCTGAAGAACTACTCAGAACACACTCTCTCATTTACTGGTCAGACCACATGGTCTCTCCAGATTCCTTTCTTCAATTTCTTTGGTTACCTTCTTAACATCTCTTAAGCTTTTAACATATTTTTTGTTCCTCTTACAGCAGTACACTGCTCCAGACATCCACTCCCTTCCCTTTGTCAACTCCAATTTTATTTTCTTCATCTTCTTCCTTCAGTCACTTCCACTCTCTTCTGTTCCTTTTCTCAACATCTCGGGGGCTCTTCCTCATCTTCAACCATTCTGATTTTCTCTTAATAAAGAGGAAATGCTACAGTCTTCTTGTTGCATCCAGTTGCTACTGCTATTTGCAATATCACTTCTAAGTCCTTTAAAAGTGGTCACCTCTAAGGGGCTCGTTCTTTCCATATTTACACCTGAATGCAACCCAAATAAATCCAGTGCTTTTATATGCAAAGTGACAGATGAAAATCTAACCCACCACTTTAAATCATAGCTGTAAAGAAAAGAGAGCTAATAGAAGGAAACAGAATAAACCCCTAACATCTCAGTGTGATAGTGCACATTCGCTTAAGTGCCAGCTTACTGTCACACTTTACTGTTATAACATTAAACAAGTTTGATCATATTTGCTTCTTTAATCTGTTGGTATGGGTTGTTCTAGATTTCCACCATTCTCTGCTGAATTCTTTTAACTAGTGCCTAGCATTTCCTTCCTCCCTGTTGACACTGAAGTGGGCGAAGGAAAAAAAATTCACATGCATCCCACATAATGCAGAGGCTGCTGAGGTAAGCACACTTTAAAAAACATCACAGGGCAGCCTGGATCACTGTTTATGGCTTGTGCAGCTTTGCAAGCAAGATTTGCACACCTACTGGATGCAATATGAAAGGTGTTCTTTCTTCACAGTCTCTTAGACTTACCTTAAGTCAAAAGCAAGTGCGTTGTATTTCTGATTGTCTGCAAATTATGTTTTGCCTGTAATTGTAATTTTTTTTCTGTTTCCCTTAGTTTTGGGTTTGTTTGCTTTGGGCTTTATTTTTTAAATTTTGTTTTGTTGGTGAAAGTGAACAAAACAAGCCCCATGTTCAGGAAGACAGGGAGCCAAGCCGTGTTTTGCTCGTTTGCCCCAGCCCTAGCCTTGGCAGCAGGCAGGAAAGATACTACAAAAGACAGAGATCTGTTCTCACGCAGCTCTGCCCAAGCACAGGATACCATTTGGATTTGAAGTCTGCACACAAGCTGAGTACTTGCATACATTAAGAACCACTTTGAGTATTCAACTGCACATATTTTTTTAGTATTGCCTTAGGCTTATATTTCTGTAAGTTAAAACATTTAAAAGCAAAATACCTCATTAAAAACACTCTATGTTTTGAGAGAAGCTAGTGCTTGTGGAAAGTGCTTGGTTAACCACTTGGAAAGTGCAGTTCTTTACATAGCCAAAGAACACAGACAGCAACAGGTGAGGTGCCAACATGGGGAAGAGGTGGGAGTAATTAGTCTCTAGTTTGATTCTTTGCTGACATATACAAGGATCCCAGTTTTGGAGGTGATGGTTGCAATCTGAGCACCTGTCAGTCACACAGCATGACTGCTAACAGTTACTTAACCTGTCACACTGTACAAACCAGCTACCAGTTTTACCAACTTAATTTCTCCCCTTTTTAGTCAACTTTGAATCATCATCCTTGAGGTAGACGACCAGATATTCCAACACACTTTCCCTGCACCTTTCAGTATCACATAGTTCAAGTAAAAAATAATCTGTTTTCAAACACTGTAGTTAGCAATGTCACTTTTGCCTACAGTGTCATCCATACTGTATCATGTCTGGAATACGCATGTATATGCAATTTGTATTACATTTGATGCTTTACATTTTCAAAGCACATCCAAAAGTCATCTAAATGAGGATTGCATTATACCCTACAAGTAATCATAGTATATGTTTATATATATCTGTATAGTTTTATGGCCAAGTTACAAGCCCCTGAGAACAGAGTTTATGCAGAAACACTGGCACCAATAACTAGTGGATGCAGCTTTACTTAGACATAACCAGCATAGGAAGCACCTGAAATTATTTATATTTTCTATTTATAATAGATTAACTCTTTGGATATTTTCTTAACTATATTAAGAATATATTTGTTAATCTTAACATCCATTGTGGAAAGATTGTATTTACACACACATACATGAAGACTTGATGCTGAAAGCAAGAAGGGAAGAAGGTGCTTGATTCCTGCACCCTTACATACATGGGTAGTGCCTTTAAATCAACTCATGAGAGTGTGGGTCCCATGTTTGAGTAGAAGTTACACGTTCAGGTCCATAATGCTTTATGCATATATGATTTTGACAAACTACTATTTAAACTATTTTTACAAATACATTCTACAGTAACCGTGTCTACAGGCTCAGGCATCCAGCCCTGAGAGAAACACGAGGTCTGTCTCCTGTGTTTTGTAAAAGCTACCAGGTGGGGCACATCTAGAAGTAGCTTTTACAACTCTGCAATGAAATCCACCTGTCTGCCTAGCACAGGATATGATCCCTCAAGCATCCCAGTTTGTGTTAGTCCCCACCACGAACAGTTGCTCTTTTGCTGATTATAGGACTTGGACAAGTGAGTCTTGGTTAAACAGTGAAAACTTGCCTCAAGTGCAAAACAAGCCAAAACCCAATTCAAAGTAGATTCCCATTTGTCACCAAACTTATTTATGTTTTTATATCCACCTACAGATGTTGCTCTCTAAAAGACTTCAGTTAAAAAAAACAACCTTACATCATCTGTGAAAATGAAACTCTAGACTTTTCAGAGTATAGGAGCTTCTTACATGGCTACATTCTTCACTGAAGTTATCATCTCCAAACACTGTGAATACAATCTTGGTTTGCAATGTATTTTAGAAGACAAACTTAGCATGTTTTGCAATTCTTTGAGAGTAAAATGAGATTCTTTCCAGACTGAAAGAATATGAATTTTTAAAGTTAATAATGACAACATTTTTGTAGGTAAACAGTGCAAATTTCTGTATGTTATCTCCAAGCATCTTACACTGCTACCTACAGAGAATTTTCAAAGCATCCTTCATTTTGATGTGATTTACCAGTTGAATAGCACATTTTGACCAAGAGTCATAAAGTATATTTGACTGCTTCCTCCTGACTGTACAGATGCAAAGAACACCTTGAAAGGGTAAATAAAAAAAAAAAAGAGGGAAAAAAAAAAAAAAAGAAGTATGTTACTCTCAGTTTACATTTATGAGAATATTTTTACCCATACAGGAAATCCAAGAGAATCCACAGCCCCAAATACAAGGATGTACATAGACATCACAGTTCAATTTTAATCCCTTGAGAACCCTTTTTAGAATATTTCTTTTCCTATTTGGAGAGAACATTTTAAAATAATTAAACAGTTGGGGTGGGGGGAGGGGGCAGTTCTCTAAATAGACTACTGAAACTAAGCAGGTTTCACAAAACAGTTATGAAAAGCTGCTACACTTTATTATCCATACTCTGGTACCTGCAGTATCTCAAATATTAGAGTGTTGAGGTTTTTTTTTTCCTGATGAATGCTCTGAATTGCCTCTAACTTAAGTAGCCTGGGAGAGGCAGTCCTGTAGTTGGGCATTTTCAGGACTAGCTCACCGGCCCTCCCACTACATCTGTAGTGGTCAAGTTTGGCCAGTTGGCAATGTCTGTATGGGCAATGTCTCTGGCTCCAATTAAGACTGGAATATCCATAATGAGGGCTTTGTGGGCTCAGGGACTGGATTTGCTTTGAATGGGAAAGTCATACAAAGGTAAGAAATAACCGTGTAAAAAACAAGTTAAAAAAATTTAAATGGTCTTAGTGTCATAGCTGTTACTCATTTTTTGCTAAATCACCACACTGTAGTCATCTGTACCTTGTCATTTCTTTCACACAGAAATTTTAGCTTCTGTGCTTTCTTGTGCATAAATACTCCCTCCAGATTTCCTGTTTCAACAGAGCGTAGTTCAATCGCCTTTTCTCCCCAGCCCATGACCTGATTAGACTGAAGATAAGCTAAAAGGGAAAAAAAAACAGAAGGAGAAAAAAAAAGATTTTATATTATTTAACAGCTCAAAGACTGATTCTTGCCTCATTTATATCAATATGGATCTGAAGCATTTCTCTTTGGTAACAATATATCCCAAGTTATTTGTATTTTAAGTTAACACAAAAAGCCTTGGGAACAGTAACTAAATTTCAGTTTCCCGTCTCAGACTTCTTTTGTATTCTAGACATAAATCTTAAGTATGCTGCTATTGTATTGTATATTGTTTAGAATCACAAAAGGTTAGAGGAAACCTCTGAAGGGCATCTTGCTTAACCTCTGTCCCCAAAGCATGGCCAAATTAGACAAGGTTACTGAGACCTTGCCCAGGCATGTTTTGTTGGATATTTCACAACCACCCTGCTGCAGTGCATCACTTCTTTGAAGGTTAAAAGCTTCTTTCTAATACCTAGCTGGAATTTCCCTTGGTACATCTTGTGCCCATTTGGCCTCTCATTCTTTCACTGTACCTGTCTAAGAAAAGCCTTGACTCTCTCTTCTTTATGCCCTTCCATTAGGAAGCTGAGGTTGTGTCTAGTACAGAGTTCGGCTTAGTCTGAAACCTAAGGACTTCTGAATCAGAGTCTATGGCACAACTAATTTGGTGCCCTTATCTATTATCTTTCCATCGTAGCTACATGCAGTATCTCCAAATCCAGAATAAGATTCTCTAGCAATGTGGAAGCTTAGTCTGTTACATTCTTTAAATCTAGAAATTAAATGAGAAATCAAAATAGTGAAGAAAGAGTTAACACTACAGATTTCAAATTTGGCACTGTTTCAGTGAAAGCCTTGATTAGTGCATGTATGGGCTTCTAAGGTAAAAACACATTAGTTATGCTCTATTGGTAGTCAGTGCTCAGATATTGTTGTTCTTGCTCAACTATGAACTGTTATTTCATTAGTCTGAGATTTTTGTGCTCTGAAATGATGTGGAGGAAACGTGTGTTTGAATGGGTTTTAGTGCTTGCCTGCCCTATGTTATTACTGTGAGCAATGTCTGTTCCATAAAACCTTCTGTGCTGATTTATTTTTTTTTTTTCCAAAACAGTAAACTTTTGGTAAACACTGATATAGGAAACAAGAGCCTGCAATCCTGCCTTACAAGGCCAACAGAGATAAAGGCAACATGTCTGAGTGACTATATTCTTCTTTTAGCAGTCGTTCATTTAATATTAACTTGGAATCCTTGCTTTATAATTCTTGTCAGAACAAATGTATGGAAATTATAGGTCCCTGAAAATGTGTGGTTTGGCTGCAGTGTTGTAATTTTAGTTCCCTCAAAGTCTACAAATTTCCTCTAAATCTTCAGTATACTTTGTTCACACTGAAAGCTGCCACTAGAGCTGAGAGCGAGAAAATTCCTTCCCAGTATCCTAGTCATGTGGAAAGAGGAAGGAACCATTCTGTCTGAAAAGAAAAACAGCACTGGGCAACATATTAAGTGGGAGAAGAGATAGGGGAAGGGGCATTTTCTAAAATCCAACAATCCAAAAAATCAATACATTTAAAAATCTTTTCTTTATGTTCCAGTTCCTCAGCTGTGTGACAGGGCACTACTGCTGCAGGCTGTGAGGAAGACTGCCATTAACATTTGTGAATCACTGCGGTGGTGGCATGATGAGCATAAGGGCAGCACCCATGTAGTGTGCTGATGGTATGTAAAAAGGTTGGCCCAGATCACACAAAGTGAAGAAGATAAAAATGCAACACTCAGACATTGCTATTTTTAGTAACAAGAGACACATAAACCTTTTCAAACTTCACTTCTGGGTATGACAGACACAGAAGCACACAGTAGTTCTGGGGGGTGGGAGCACATACATAAGCAACATGAAAGCATTTATGACTGTGCTGTTTAGTATAGATCATGCGGACCTACCAATAAAGACCAAATACACTCACAAGTCTCCTTTACCACCACATGAAATCTACACTGAAGATGTCAGTTTACTATGCATCAGCTGTAACCATGCCTCAGGCAGAATTCAATTTGATAGTGTCCTTGTAGCTCCCAGTAACAGCTTAAACAGGCTCTGTTGTGGCCTCTTGGTCATCCAAGATAAGAAGGCCTGGATGACTGGACCACTACTGTTATGTTCAGAGTAGAGTTGATCTTCCGGCAGCATTACAACAGGAACATAATAAAACAGATGTACCAAGTTCAGCCACTGATGCTCTGCTGGCCAACCAATAATACTGAGAACTTGTTTACTAACAATGGCAAATTTCAGTTGAACTCAAGTATCAAAAAGGCTCATTCTTGTAGCAGAACCAAAAAGAAGCAGAAAGTTCTCAGATTGCATCTGTGGAATAACATGCCAACAGACAAGCCCCATTACACCATCTGTGGGGTTGTCCAGTGACAAGGATTTAGCTATACATGGAAATGAAGTTGGAGGATAGCAGGCTGTCAAAGGTCAGTACTGTATCTTGATGTGTGGTAACACAAGTGTTTCATGGGAAATTAATAGAGAGCAGATTAGATATTCAGAATAAAGTCTTATTCTGCAACAAAAGCTCCTATACCACAACCAGCTTAGGAATAGTTACTTGGAGTCCACTTTCTGCTTCAACAGGCTTTAAGTAAAAATATCCTATGCTTCAAGCTGGCAGCTTATAGGGGTGTTTACACTGCAGACAATCCAAATCTGTGGTGGTTCTAGCAACCCTAGAGTTACACCACCTCTCTGGTCCTCCGGGGAGCAGCTCAACAGAAAAGGCACATACTGACTCAGACTGATGTGGTAATATTGCTTAATGTACTGGAATGAAGTTATTCAGAGCTACTTGAAGCTCTCCTGTGTCACTCAGACTACTGTGTATCTTAAAAGACCTACAGCTGTGCATGAGCTGTTCTTGTTACACCACTAACACCAGCATGACTCCCTGGCCCACCAAAGAATTCATGCCATAAAGTTAGCACTGCCAAGTGAGCTCAAAATCAGTTTATTGGCATCATGAAAGCATTAGCAGTGCTCCAAACCTGGGGCAAGACTTGGCATTTCCTGTTTACACTAGGTGTTAACATGATGTTGAGCAGAACCTCCATTCATGGAAGTGACTGCCTCAAGGGGAAATGGTTGAGGGAGATGGGAAAGGTGAAAGAAATTACTGAGCCATATTGGATCCATTAACTTTTACTGAGTGTCACTGTCATGAGCTAATGATCTCAGTAGCATACTCGCAGTCCTAAATGAGGCAAGTGCACTTGGTACTGCTACAGTCTCCCTTCCTCTCTTAACCTTTCTTTTCTATTGTAAACTCTTCCCCTTCAAAAAATCCCTCTTCTGTATTTGGCTCGGTGCCCTAAACAGTTATTCCCAAGTGACCTCTGCATAAGAGCAGAATCAGGCCAGCTTTTAGCAAAATATCATAAAATTGAGCTTTTCTGATTACTGTCACAGAAATAGGGCAGGAAAGGACCTTAATGCACATCCTCTTCCATCCCTGTCTCTGTACCACATCAGTATCATTTCTGACAAGTTGTTTGTGTAACTTGACCTTAAAGACCTCTGGTGATGGAGACTTAAAAAAATTCCCCAGGCATCTGATTCTAGATAAACCAAGAAGTTCAAAATGAACAAACGGAACATGAATTAAGAGTCTGACCCACTTTTGTGTACCTGAGTCATGCTAGCAAACTCCATTTCATAAAGAGTATGTACTTGGCTTTACTGAATACCTTTCTGGAGACATAGGTGCATAGGTGAAATTCAATGATTTGTGCTTCCAGGCAAGTATGCAGCTGAGCACAGACATTAAAAGGAGAATATCCAGTGATGACTGTGCTGACAGTAGAAGAAACCAGCTATTAGAGACCACACAGACCTTGAGTACGCTTCTACAGAACCCTTCTGTGAAATAACTCACAGATACCACTAATGTCCTGTGATGTGGTGAAGCTTTTTCCCACTGAAAGCCAGCCTTGAGCTCCCAAGTGATGCTCCTGATCACTGCTTAGGGACTGATCAGCTACTTGCATGTACTTCTGACTGTGCTATAAAACTTACTGCCCCCAAAGCTGAACAGATTTGGATAGGAAAGTGAGGAGTTAGTAGCTTCTCTTGTGCAATTCTATTAAATAGTTTTACTGCTATTATTTCTGTTTCCTGGATAAAAGTGGCTATTTCACTTCCTCCAGTCACAGCTGCAGAAAACTTGTACTAAATGAGAGGGGCTAGGGAGTTTAAAAACAGGAAAAAAATCAAGAAGAAAACCAACCTAAGGCTGAATAAAGTCACCAATGGACAAATTAAGAAATTGGCCATGGAAGGCAAGTGTTCTTGTGCTATATGTCTTGGTTAGATTGTACTGCACAAAAGGCAGGAACATACAGTTCCTTAACTGCTCCAAGCAAGCTAGGAATAAATTTTATGACTAAATCTTTTCTTCTGAACAGTTAAGTTTCTCTGCAGCTCTGTTTCAAAGCCTCTCTGCTTACAGCTGTTCCTCACTCCTTTGTAATTTTTCCAGTAGAACAAATAATCCATCCCAGAAATGTATCGGGGGTGACAGTTTGCTTGTTTGAATGGGTGTTTTTTTGCAGTTTCCTGGGGCAAAAAGTGCACAGAAGACCTGACCAGTAATAATCATTTGGGTACAGGCATTTTCTGTGCATGAGCTGGACAGCAGCTGTTTCAGGAACTGGTGAGCATGCTGCTAGAGGACCAAGGCAGTAATTCAACCACCTTTTGGTAATGCTGCCTGTTTCTCTACATAACATCCCTTTTGCTTCTACTGTGTATACAGCAAAGGGAATAAGGACTTCTATTGATTCCCCACTCTGGGAATATCCAGTTTTGTGCCAACCCTCTAAGTCTATATACTGTAAATAATTCATTAGTCACACAAAAGGATGGAAGTGCTCCCAAATCTTATTAACTTGATGTTTCTTAAACCCTTCTGTAAATCCTATCTTACAGGAAAAAAAAAATACAGCTATATTTGTATTTAGCCCTACATATGTGAAATATCTTTCAGATTAAACATAGATTGAGTACTTCTACAATTTTAATTTCCCACAGGATTTAAGTTTCCTTTCTCCAATTTCTTATTAACAGATAGGTCACAGAGGTCCCAACTTAAGGAGAATGAGAGCAAGCTATATTTAGATTCCCTGCCCTAAATCCATCAGTTATAATACAAACTATATTTTTTTTTCCTTTTTTTTTTTGTAATCAAGACATTCTCACCAACTACAAAAGTTCTTTCAAAATAATTGTTTAAGAAATCAATAAGAAAGCAAAGTAATCAGGTAGCACCCTAGGTTAACACAAGACCTTTCTGTCTCTGAAATGCAGAGAGTGAAAAATCTGAGATAAGTTCAAACAGACTTCAGGAGTTCCAAAATGGATCTGGAAATTCTAGGAAAATGAAACTCTTGAGATCCCCTAAGTATGGCCATGCAAATAACAGCTATCCATACTTCTCTTGTAATACTTACACTTTTGTCTGAAGCCAAGAATTTCAAAGGATCAAGAAAATTAATAGGAACTAGTGGGAAACAATAAAATAGTTAACAGAGCTCTTGTTTAAAGTTTGAGTTGTGTGTTGAGTTATAGGATAGGTTAATTTGGTTTTAGTGGAGATGTGATAGCAATCAGAAATCAAATTAATCTTGAACGTGACTGACAGTTTCCCTTCCAAAGCAGTCTATTTCTGAGATCTCAGAATTGCTGCAGCAACAGTAAAAGGCAAGGCTTCTCAAGCTAACATTGGAAAATTGTCAAACAACAACAGAGAGTGGTTGTTTGGAGACTGCTTCTCTTCAGAAGTACAAACAATGGAACAGATGTGGAGGCCAACACCTTTCCTTCCAGAGAAAGCCTAAAGTCTTGCTTTCTGAGTACTGGGACAAGCTCTACAAAGAGCTCACTGTTTATTCAGCTCTCCAAACCATTTCATTTAACTCACCCTCTGCTTCCTCAGCAGACCCTTTCATTATACATGCCCTAGCTGCCTGTCCCTGGATGGGCACCACCTTCTCATCTGGTGGTGCTTTTTTCTCTAGACTGACTACAGAGAAAATATAAACTATTCCCATAGAAGAGACTCCTAATTTCCATATAGCAAAATTCACCAGAGAGGATGCCACCCTCAGAAGCACCTTCTCCATCCTCTTCCTAATTAACTGCCTCCAAATACTGTAAGAAAAATGCTTGGACACTATCAGACTGATAGCCTGCAAATGATTCTCATAGTGGTGTGCTGAAGAACAGGAGAAACAGCTTCATGAGCACATGGAAAAGCAAGTGTCCAAATGGCATTCTTTCTATCAAGATGTAATTGACCTTGAGAAACTGAGAATATCATGCCTAGCCAGATGTATATTATACTGAAGGATGTCTGAATTTGAGTAATTAACTGGCACAAAAGATGACATACTGAGCTGGTCCAAAGTGGGCTGAAGCTTTATTCACTTCAATGCCAGCTGGGCAGTGTGCGCAGACATTTTTACTGACATTAAGGCAGTGTGATTTCCAGGCTACAAGAATGCTTTACAAACCTGCCTCTCAAACCTGTGGGCTTGATGATTCAGTACTTTCAGCCACATTAGCTGAATTAGACTTAAGCTGTCTCTAGTCCACTTCTGAGATATTCCTATAAATTTTATCCTGAGTAAGTGAAAAAGCTTTTGAGAACAATCAGTACCCAGTGACACAAATTGGTTATTTCCAAGCAGAGTCACAGATCTATGTGACTTGCAATATCCCCCTTTCTAAAGAAGGATGTAAGAAAGGCCTTTGTTCCTTGTGTATCATCCATTTGTGAAGGACACCATCTGATACCAACGCTTTAGGACACAGTGTATAGCAAGAGTAATACAACTAGAAAAGCCTGCAATAATTACAAATAACATCCATGGTTTAAAAAAAATATTAAACAGGAGATTAGGGCTAATATCTGGCAGGACACTTACATAAATC
The DNA here is from genome assembly GCA_013396675.1 of Eubucco bourcierii. NCBI lineage: Eukaryota > Metazoa > Chordata > Aves > Piciformes > Ramphastidae > Eubucco > Eubucco bourcierii. The sequence continues at coordinate 1,177,002 of VWZE01007414.1, read as the reverse complement.
CAGCTGATTCACAGCATCACAGAATTGTCAGGGTTGGAAGGATCACTCAGTTCCAACCTCCCTGCCATGGGCAGGGACGCTTTCCACTAGGTCAGGTTGCAGAGCCACATCCATCCTGGCCTTAAAAACTTCCAGGGATAGGGCTTCCAACACCTCTTTGGGCAACCTGTTTCAGTGTCTCACCACCCTTTAAGGTGAAGAACTTCTTCCTAACATGTAATCTAAATTTCCCCTCCTGTAGCTTGGATCCATTCCCCCTAGTCCTATCACTACCTGACACCCTAAGAAGTCCCTCACCAGCTTTCTTGTAGATCCCCTTCAGATACTGCAAGCCACAAAGGTCTCTGATTCTATAATTGTTTCTTCTCAAAGCAGGAGAAAAAGTTCTAACCAATGAAGTACATGTGGGAAAACAAAGAGAAGTTCAAATCTCTATGAAAATCACTCAGCATATATGCACACCATGAAGAAAATTATCCTGGTAAGTAAGCTTGCTGCTATCAGTAAAGCCTAAGGAAGCAGGTCCCATAATGACATGCTTCTTGAAAGCTTCTGTCTCCTTCAGATAGCATTCATCAGTGCAGCTTTCTATTACATTTGATATTTCTCCTGAGAGCTTTTCTTACCACAGCTGAGCAATTGCTTTTTGATTATTGATTATTCTGATGGTGGTTCTAACATTAATTTGGAGGGGATGTAAAATTTCAACACAGCAAAGACCATTAGATATTCCTATGAAAAGTGGAGAATTGACTTTATGCATTTTAATTATGCCCTGTAGCTCTGCATATGGGCTGAAAATTGGAGAAAGGGCTATTATTCAGTGAAGGAAACACTGTATAGTTAGGTCATAACTTTACACCTGTCTTTTGAATGTGTCTTGTTGCTGAATTTGATTGAAACTGCGCAGAAATGGGTTATCTTGTAGCTATTTGTCTTTCAGAGGGGGCTTCTTGTTGAAAACCTTCTACAAATGTCAAACCTGGCATTGACTCGAGGTGGTTATTCTACTGATTTTAATGGATGTTTCTTCACACTTCCCAGCTAGAAGTGAAAGGAGAAAGGTGAATATCCCCAGTTTTTCCACTCTGGCATCCAGTTTCTGCTAAGCTAATAATAGGCTTTCCTATAGTCTAAGTGTCTTGGACTTCTTTTGTTCGTTTGTTGGTATGTTTGTTTTAAGAGTTAGGCCAGAAAATAAATGAAAAGCAACAAAAGGGCAAAAATCTGCCCTTGTTTTCTGTTTGCAGAGACTGTGAAGTCTTCTGGGGAAGGTGAAACAAACAGCTGTCCTGGCTACAATACAATCAGAAACATTTCCTGCAAAGCCAACTGCAAGCATGGAGAGACTGCTGATCTATTAGAAATACCCTGGCCTGGCAACACTGTGAATTTAAAGTGATAAAATTAAGGGCCCATTGACAGCAGTTACAAACCTCTCCACTAACTGATCCCTTCATAGTTTAGATAAAATGCCAAGGGCTATGAACAGTCAGAGCAGGAAACAAACACCTTTTTTCTCTCTGTAATTCATGTAATTCTCCCTGTGAGAGCTTCTGGTAATCTGCATCCTCAGCGATGTTTGGCTGTATAGTAAATAAACAGTGATGATGCAATGAGCAGTGTGACAAGAATGCAAACTACGATCCAAATGGAAGACCATGTTGCAATCCTTGGCTGTCTTAACACAAACATATGCCAATCTGTTCACTGTTTATATATCTGGTTTGCTCAGAGGTTGCTTTATGTGCCATACAACCACTTTCATACAGATACCAAGAAGTCAGGCTTCATACAGCAGATTCCTGCATGTAATGAAGTGCTACTTTTCATACTTACCTACAGATGCTGGCATTTCTCCCCACTGTAAAACAGTCTCCTTTGTGAAGTGCCCATATATATCAATGTAGATGCCTTCATCTTCATAGGTGAGCAAAAGCTCCATTCCGCTGGTGTTTGGGAGGATGATAATGGCATGTGGGCGAATAGTCCCCTGAATCTAGAAACATAATTTACTAAGATTTACAGCAGAAAATGGACTGCAATTTTAGCGACTACATCAATCTAACTTGCTTGGCAAAGCAATAAAACCAACTAGAGCTCATGGCTCATGGAAAGTGAAAGAAATGCCTGTTTTCAGAAAGGCTGTGTAGTTTGCTAGCTAACCTCTGAAACAGGCTTTCTCCCCTCCTCCCCATTTTGAATGTGACAGTAGGCTTGCAAACAAATCAACATTCAATATTTCACTTTGCATTTACCAGTATTAATTGGTATCAAGAAGCCATGGAGCCACTGAGACACAATAATATTTACTTACTTAGTCACAAAATGCTTGCATTATATAAATAGAAGAAAAGTGAAATAAATTTGAATTCACAATTATTTCAGAAGACAGAGGAAGGACAAAAACTTCCAAGAAATCAGTGCTTTCACTTTCCATGATGTTTCCCTATCCCCAACTCACAGGCTAAAACCTGTAAATGTAACAATATTTACTGCAAGTTCAGAAGTTACCTGGACCTTCAAATACAAGCCAGCTTCTGTCCTTCCCTTCCCACATCCTTTACTAGAACAGTTCCCCGTTTCAATGCTGATCAGCACACACTTTCTGCATGCCACAGCAACATTTCACGCACACAGATTATTTTAACAGCTGTTCAGATGCACCAGGATCTCTCCCAGAAGCCAACATGTCCCAGGTGAAAAAACCCCAGGAAATCTAAGTATACAACCATGAAGGTGGGGGTTTTATGAAAGCATTTTTGAAAGAAAAAGAGGACAGCCTTTAAAAAAAACAAACAAACAAAACCACAACAACAAAACATTTCCTTGTTTAAAGCACTACTCAAACCAGGATGTTAAATAGTAAATTACACTGCTGCAATTTGTATTTCCTAGGAAGCAGATGACTGGAGGTTTACATCATTTTCACAAGCCAGCAGCACATACATTTATGCACACCGTAAGGGCACAATGAACAGTAAAAGAAGCACTGAAGCTGTACTTGCCCAACTGAACACACTCAGGCCAACCACTTGACTCCGTGCCTCCGCAACAACTATCCGTAACACTAGAACGGGTATCCAGAGCCGCAGAGCAATTTTAATGCGTTGCCTTGGTACTCGCATGAGCGATCGAAGCAGGTAAGAGATGAAGAAAGAGGTGGGGAACCAGGAAAAGAGGCTACCAGAAAGCAAGAGTATCTAAAGTCAGCCTGTTAAAGTCTAGTCTGTTGCCACCACAAAGCTCCTTCAGAGAATTACCCGATTCTAGCAGATGCTCTTTAAAATAATAAAACACCAAAAAAGAGAGAGGCACTGTAGCAGCAGATTTATTTCAGGTCTAAGACTCTAAAGGGAAAATTTATTTTTAGTGCATGCTAACTTTTGGTTGAAGAGTGCACACAAATGAAGTCAGTCTTAAAGGTGCCCCACATATTCAGGGCAGTCACCTGGGAAATCTCATCTGATACATAATTATGTTTGCAGGCTGTTGAAAAACTGAAGCATCTAAGAAGGTTCACTTTTTACTTTGCCTTTCTTATCTTGGGCAATTATGCTAATGATCTTTTTGACAAGTCATTATTCACCTTGCTTAGCAACCAGCTTTCAGGGTTGGTATGCAGGCACCACGCTTAGATTTATAAATTGATGTGAATTTTTCCATCATTGCGTAGTTAACACAGTTACTAATTGTCAGATTAAGTCCTCTAAGAAAACCAATATTAAGTCCCTTAAAAAAAGTCAACACAGAAATAAGTTATTCAATAGTTTGTTTGGAACACCTACAAAAGTTACTTAGTAGTTAACAGGATTTTATAAACAGCCATCCCCAAACTCTGTGTCCATCAGAAACAGGCCTGACAGAATTTGAAGGCAGCAGAGTGATTGTGTGGCTTGCCCAGGAGGTGTGAGGTTTCGTTTGGTTTGAAAACATGGGAGAAAAGGTAGAGAAAAATACATTAAAAAAATACCCAAAGGGTTCAAGGTACAGGCTGCAATGCCTAGAACTGGGATGAGATTTCTTCATGTCTCCCGAATGTAACTTTGGGACACACTGCCTTGGGATACAAAGATGCCATGGCACCCAGATGGGCTAACCCTCAGCCCCTATGGAGCTTTGTTGACTTCAGGGAGGTTTTCGAGTGTGCGGGCAAGTTTCCTTGCCAGAAGCCCCCACTGGACTGGAGCCAAGGGAGCCTGCTCTTTTCCTGGACCTAAGCCCCAAGTTTCTCTGGCTTTTGGGACTCACGGCTTTGAAAAGAACTATCTGGAACAGCTAAAAATTAAACAAGATTAAAACCATAGCACAGACTTCATATTGGACAGCCTCATGCCAGTCATTCTCTTCAGGGTGATTAACTTTGCTGTTGAGTCTGAGTAGAAATTTAGTGATCACCATCACCTCAATGAACAGACCTACAATGCAGTATGTACCATCAACCTGAAATCAGTGTCTTCATGCTGCCGCCTTGGCAATCTAATGAGGAAATCCTGGGAAAATGTCAACATTCTTTTGAATCTAAGGACTGATCTCACAGGCAACTGAACCATCAGATTAGTCTGTAAGTTGGGTTTTTTCAAAGTCCTGACTGAAACACAAATCACATCTTACACATGGAGCCTGGATCACTGATCAAAATGCCACTTTGCTTCATGGTAAAGAAACAGAGATTATTCACAGGTGCAGATGTATACCTGGCTCCTCCAGCTACAGGCACTCAGTGGTGCAAGGGTAACCTGGATCAAGATCAAAATGTTGCAACAGTAGTTGTAATCCAGGCCAAATTTAATCTCAATTCAGTGATAATTTAATTCAGCTTGTTAGCAAGACTGAAAAGCACAGTGGCAGATAGTAGAAGTCACCTATATTCATGTAGATATTATTGTGTCTTTGATTGCTTAAGGAGTCTTAAATTTCCAGGATAAATCAATTAAAAATATTTCTGTTCATACAACAGGCTGACATTAAATCATTAAAATTCATATTCCCAATGTGATAAAAGGCTTTTAACAAAACTTCAGTGTTATGAAAGTATGTGAAAATTGGCTTTCTTTTAGCTGGCATACAATAATTGTTCTCTTACCCTGTCTTTTGAAATACAGCACAACTCTTAACCTGATCATCATCAATATATAGCCCAAAGAACAGAGGCATTTATGTAATTTTTTGGACTATCTTACGTGTGTTGGAAGGTACAGGTCATACACAGATCCAGAGTCCACATCGATGGCATGAAAGCCTACCAGTGAGCCATATATGACTTTCAATCTCTGTCCATTCTCAACAGTCAGGTCAACTGACAGTGGTTTGTGATGAAGTGAGGTAAAGGACTGGAAAAAGAAAAACACACTTACAGAACGCAATAAAACTGTTGGTTTACACATTTAACAACCTTAAGAATTTTCAAAACTCCCGATTTAGATGTCTATATTTGTTGAATAGTATGTAAGGAGCTAAGTATCCTTCACCCAGAGTTGCGAGGAGAGATGAAGAACTCACTTCTGTTTTGAAAAAAAACCCACCACATTTCTAGAAACTAGGCAAAAAAGGAGACTGAGCATCATTTTTTGAGGGAAATCAGCATCAAGTTTGTGAACTCTTAATGCACATTTTGGCACAGCACTGAAACAAGTTATTCACATCCAACAGAATCACAACTGTTACAATTTTATGCCTGCCATCTCCAATGTATATTCTAATCACAGAAACACCCAGGTTAGAAATGACTCTCAGGATCACCAAGTCCAACCTATAACCCAACTCCACAAGATTCACCTTAAACCATATCCCTAAGCATCCACATCCAAACGACCCTTAAACACATCCAGGCTGGGTGACTCCACCACCTCCCATGGCAGCTCATTCCAGTGCCTGACCACTCTCTGTGAAAAACATTTTCCTAATATCCAATCTAAGCCTCCCCAGCCTCAGCCTGAGGCCATTTCCCCCTTGTTCTGTCTCCAATTACCTGTGAGAAGAGGCCAGCTCCAGCCTCTCCACAATGTCCCTTCAGGTAGCTGCAGACAGCAATGAGGTCTGCTCTCAGCCTCCTCTTTTTCACACTAACCATCCCCAACTCCCTCAGTCACTCCTCATAAGATTCATTCTCTAGGCACTTCCTAGAGAGGGCTTCGTTGCCCTCCTCTGGACTTGCTCCAGCACCTCCACATCTCTCTTGTATTGCAGTGCCCAAAACTGAACACAACACTCAAGGTGTGGCCTCACCGAAGCCAAGTCCAAGGAGACAATCACCTCCTTACTCCTGCTGTCCACAGCACTTTTAATACAAGTCAGGATGCCATTGGCCTTCTTGGCCACCTGGGCACACTGCTGGCTCTTATTCAGCTGCCTGTCTGTTACAAACCCCAGATCCCTTTCTGCCAGGCAGCTCTCCAGCCACACTGCCCCAAGCCTGTAGCATTGCTTGGGGTTGTTGTGACCCAAGTGCAGGACCTGGCATTTAGCCTTGTTGAAACTCATCCCATTAATGCTGGCTCATTGATCTAGCCTATCCAAGTCCCTCTGAGAGCCTCTCTAATGAGCTACATTTTCTTTAAAAGAACACTTATGTTTTCATTAACTGGAAATAAATGTTACACAAAGCAACAACAAGCAGAGAGTAGATGAGAGACAGTGATACATCTGAACTGAAGTGAAGCTTCACTTACCTTAAAAGCCATGAATTTGTGATAAGGCTTTGGAGCCCAAGCATAAACCTCCACTGAGTTTTTCAAAGCAATTACAAGGAATTTGATTCTCTCGTATTTTACTGTAATACAAGAACAATTCCTTAGGTACCAGACAGATGCTTAAATCAAAGACCATCTCATCAATGAAATAATTTCAGTGAACTACTTATAGAGGAAGACATTATCACAGTATCACCAAGGTTGGAAGAGACCTCAAAGATCATCAAGTCCAACCCATTACCACAGACCTCAAGACCAGATAATGGCACCAAGTACCATGTCCAAACCCATCTTGAAC